>NMRB01000180.1:55377-131564 GCA_002633025.1 Notospermus geniculatus | reverse complement strand
GATAAATTGCGAGTTGATACCAATATTGAGAATTTCGTCAGTTGTTGTTGTCGTTTGATTATTGAAATCAATAATCTTAAAGGGGGGTTGTGTGACGAAATAAGTTGTACGATGAAATAGATCGTAGGGGTTTAGTTGCAAAGTATTGCGTGCATGTCCGCGGCCGTCACGGTGGGCTGGTGGTCGCCTTGGTTTCGCTTTTGTATTGGGAAATAATTATTGCGTAATCCTTTCCTTATAAACGTCGTAGGGCTCACGAGTGGTCATTCAGTCTGCAGATGTTATACTGTGTGTATGGCGATTCGTTCGCTTGTTGCCGTGCCACGTTTGGGCGCGTTTGGCCTAGGTGTTGGGCGAAGTCTGTCTTCGAAATGTTGGGCAGTCTGTCTGGCTGAATGGCGACTGATGGAGTTTGTGAACTGGTATTACACAGACACAACCGTAAGTTTCCGACTTTTGTGAATTTCCGTGTTCCGAATTCAAGGGTTAGCAACTTACATATAAATTGGACAGTATTTTAATCGTCGGTTCAACTATTGTCGTTATAGGTTTCAAGCTTAGTTTAGAAAACGAAACACCCTCCACTGAGCCTCCGGTGTTCGTCTCCTCGACTCAGTGCGTAGCCTGGTTCTTGCAGTTATTTGAGAACGTCACCCCCGTGAGAAAGGCGGGTCGCAGTTAATAGCAGTGGCAGATTGGTGCGACGATTTACTGACGGACCACGCGGCGTGGTGAATGTACTGGTGTAAAGGTGTAAGATAGTGGTGAGATTGAAGATTTGCAGCTAAAGACGTTAAGTGTGTCATAGACTGTAGAAGTGATGAAATATTTTGTTTTTTTTAAATAAATTTTGTGTATATACTTCCGGCGTTGTTTTGTCTCTTTTGGAAAGTAGACGACGGGCCACACTGTCAGGTATTCCTTGACACTAGGCAGGGGCTTCATCTTTTTTATGGTGGTGGGATACATGAATCTGTCAACTTGATGCCTCGAATTCCACTTTTTTAGGACAGGAGAGCTATTTTCAGTATAATTAGTGTTCCACGTGCAAATACGTTGGCCTATTCAAATGTGGGATACGGTAAAAAAAAATGACTGGTAAAAAAGGCACCGGTAAAAAAGTCCTAGTAAAAAAGGCACTGGTAAAAAAGGCACTGGTAAAAACCGCACTGGTAAAAAAGGCACGAAAAGTTAGAGTAAAAAATATCCCGGAAATAATCACTAAAAATCGATATGGGCAGTGCTTGAGAAATCCCGCGCGTGATTTCTTCACAGGTAACTAACAGCATTGAAACGTACGGTACCCGAGTGGTGTAACCAGCCTGAACCTACCTCCACCTTCCCGAGACTCAGGCAGCGAACTGAACTGGCCCGAGGAAGGTCGAGGTCAGTTGCTTCCGATCGCTTTTACACGGGGAAAAATAACCGAACCCTCCTCTATCCAGTATCGATCCGGAACGCACCTGCACCGCGTAAAAAGGCCTATAGCCTCTTGGATCCAGCGAAAACGCAGAGGAAAGACTTACGATCCTTGAACATATAAACGCGTTGCAATCTTTCCAAGTCCGTCCGCTTGATATATCGACGGACCCGGTCCATGATCTCAGAAAGCTCGTCCTCCGTGACGGCCGACTCCGTACATTGGACACATGCCACAAGCAAAAGAACGAACGAGAACACCACGAGAAATTTCATTTTTGTGAATTTTTTTCCGTCGCAGAGTGGAGAAGAAAGTTATGAAGGGACATGCCGCTGCCAGACAGCAGCATTAATAGGCCTACTGTCATGGATAAATCATGTCAAACAGGTGTTTTCCTAATGGATTTCATGACGCATGCCAAGCACTGCGATAGATTTGTAACCGTCTCTGAACTCAAGGAATCAACTTTTTTAGAATGAATAAGAATATGCAAGTGTGAAGCTATAGCCCTTTTTACACGGTGCTAGTGCGTTCCGGATCGGATCGAGACTAGATCGATGAGGGTTCGGTTATTTTTCCCCGTGTAAAAGCGAAACAACTCACCTCCACCTTCCTCGGGCTAGTTCAGTTCGCCGCGTGAGTCTCGGGAAGGTGGAGGTAGGTGGAGGTAGGTTCGGGCTGGTTATTCTCTCGTGTAAAAGCGAACTGACCTCCACCGGCCTTGCGCGGGATTGAGCACGCTACATATGAATGGCATCACTGGCGTATTGCTGTAAGTTACCTGTGAAGAAATCACGCACGAGATTTCTCAAGCACTGCTCATGTTGTTAGAAGCATAGTTTATCGATTTTAAGTGATTATTTTTGCGATATTTCTTACTTGCGATGTAAATGTTGATACACGCCATCTGGTGGCATGCATTTGAACGAACCGACCTCGTGTAAAAGCGATCAATCCATCCTGAACCGAACCCGCCCGAGGAGGGTGGAGGTAGGTTTCCTCGAACCAGCACCGTGTAAAAAGGGCTTATATCTCGCTTTTATTTTGGATGGAATGAGATGCGTTGACAGAACACACAACCATCCTCAATTGTTTTTTGCCATCGCAATCGCAGCACGCCTGCCAGCTGAAAAAAAATGGCCAAACGAAAGTTAAGGGCGGTTTACACTAGGTTGCACCAAGTTGCAAGTTGCAGCAACTTGCAACTTGTTGCAAACTACCTCGGGCGGTTTACACATAGAAAAATCGATGCAACATCCAGCGTGATCGAGTTGCAACAAGTTGCATGTCCGTTTACACATGCAACCTTTATTAAACTTTTTGGTCTCATCAGGTTTATGCAACAATTTGCATGAAGTTGCATATGAAAAGTTGCATGTGTAAACGGGCCTTTAGTTGATAGAGAGTTAATAACGTGTTTTTTGTGATTATGCACGCCATGCGATATCCTCTCGCTAAATCAAACCTGATCGATACTAGGCGATAATGCGGTCTGCCCAAAGGCCTGCCACGTTTGGACACTAATGTAGTCAGGGATGTGAGCTCGACAAGATTTTCTGATCTAGCCTATGTGCCTTGATTGAGTACCGAGCTCAGGATAAATGGCCACAATAGGGCAGATCGTAAACAATAGGGCAGATCGTAAACATATCTATTGAAATGTCCACCATTGTCGATATTGACAAGATTTGAAGAGATTATTTGGTGGTATCAATATTCTTGTGAAATGTAGGCCTACCTACCCATCCATAAAAGCTGTACGTCAACGAAACATCACGTCCGCCTCGATATGAATCGGAATATGAATTTCTATGTTTGTTTGGACGAGCCTTGATGCGCTCTGAATGACATACGAAATACCTGCCTTATAAATGTCCATTTGTACAAACATGTTTGGACGGTGACCTGCAGATATGTCAGCCAAGTTAATTGATGGTGTGATAAATTCAGACCAACATAGATTAGAGGTCCGAAGAATTTCCTTGTCGCTTCTCTTAGCGTTCTCACCTTTCGCCGAGGAATGAGTTAGCAGGTAAGTGACTGTGTTTAGATAGTGACTGAAGCTAGTCATTGCAATGCTGGCCGTCGTTTGGCGACCCTTCAAGGATTGGGGGATTTACGTCCATCTGGTGGCCAAATTATTAAGCACACTGCCAGCCCAGAAGGCAAAGCTGGAAGTTTTCGATAAGGTGGTTTGTCCGCCTCTGTGCTGTTGGACCTCGCGCCGTTCCTCGAGAGCTGCTGTTGGACGTCCTGACCGTTTTCCCAATGAACACCATCGCCAAGGGGGTTGGTCTCTGCTATTGGGCGTCCTGATAGTTGTTTCCAATGTCACCCAGATGCGGGATGTTTGGTGAACGTCACTTTTGTTGGTGTTTTTAGTTTCACAGCGATACCGGGGCGATTTGGTCAGTATTTCCCCTTTTCGTTCCAGAAAGACTGTCAAGTATCAGATCATGGCGGGTGTAGGTAAAATGTCCGCCGAGGTGGAAAGGTAGGTATTTACGGTTCATATTTGTCTGAGAAACTGCACCACAAATGTTGGCACAGCATTAGTTCTGCTCAACACTGATTTGTTTAGGCCTACAGTAGCTAGTCAATACCCCTGAAATGTCTGGACGAGCCTATATAGACAAATTAAGATTTCACACAATTTTCAAGTGTCTTGTTTGCACATTCCACTAACTCTTTAACTTGCTTTCACCTTCAAAATATTGATTGTCCTCTCCGCTGTGGTGGGAATACAGTGTAAGTCCCATGAACTCACCCGCGGCAGAATGATATGTGTATACATACGGATCATCAAAAACCCGCCATGAATTCATTCAGGCCTATAAGACATATGGATATCAACGTTCATTTTACACAGTGTAGTTGTTTCAACCGCACCATAAAAGCGTGATAAGAAAAGACGGATTTTGATATACATGCATGATTATATTACAATATGGATCAACTTCCAGGGCAAGGAAAGAGACGAGGAACAAAATTCATGCCAAAATCTTTATGAAGCTTCACCATGAGGTGAGCGAAAGTGACCTTAGGGCAATGAAGGAATACCTTAAAATGAGGGGCTTCATGTCACAGGCTGAGGCGGAACTTGCCACGGACGTGTTCTACATCTGGGGCACCATGAACAGGTGAGCTTGTTGGCCCTTAAAGGCCGAAGTTGTTGGCAAGGCCTTGCGGCCGATCGTGGCGCTTGTTGGCGCTGTGAGACGTTGGTCTGAACGATGATGTAGGCCTTAACGCCATTGTCATACGAACAACGCTCCAAAATTTGCATGCCATTTAAAGACCGTTTTCCTCCAGCTACAGCTAGGCCTACATCCATTTCTGACATTTCAGATGTGGCATGATCAGTCCGATGAAGTGCACAAAGTTAAAGAAAATGCTAACACGACTCCACCTGGAAAATTTGGCGCAGTATGTTTCAGAGCTCGAGGAAGAGTTCGAAGGCGACAAAGGTACGGCAGCTTCTTAGGTATATGGAAATAATGATTGGGGACGAGATTGACGTTTGTCTTCAGAAAAACCGAAGACGTTCACGACCTCCCGGCGAGTCGGGTACAGTCTTGGCGACATCTGCTTCTTTTATTCAAACATGTCAAAGGTTAATTGTTGTCGTACTACGAACACCGTCGTGCAATTGGTTTTATTTGCACGTGCACTGGTGAGGGCCTGGTAGACCACAGAGAAGTCTCTACATCTGGGTGGAGCATGTCGCCTGCTGAGTGGGCTAAGGGCGTGGTTGCATGTCCCGTTGATTTGAGGTATAGACTCTACGGTTTCCATTTCAGAAGACGAAGATGACTGCCATGGCAATAGTTGTCTGTTGGATATGACCGACTGTCAATTCACGGAACGGAACCCCAATCACGCTGGACAGGTGAGTGATGATGGAGGGAGAAAAACCATGTCGAAATTTCCAGCCGCCCAAGATGTGTCGTACAGGTGTAAATGCCTATTTCATGGTCACCCTAGGTGTCTTTTGTATGATGGAAGTACCGGTAGTGAGATATGGGGAACACAAGAAAAACATATCCGCCTTATAGGCCTGCAGCTCTCTTATTTTGCCGACCCGGGCGCAAAGACCCGTTTCGCCACAGTTTGCGCGGGTATAGTGGGAACTAGCCTTATAATTCCAGTGATCATGACAGGACCAAATTTACTGTTTCAGTATATATTTGTTTCAGGAGGCGAATCCAACACGTGGTCAGTGTTGTACTTTATGTCAGTACAGAAACAAAACGGCCAAAGGACGCCGCGAATGTGCGGAATGTGATGGACTAACACTCTGCGCTGACTGTTCTACTCAGCATGAGATTAGCCTTCATCATTGGACAGTTCCGTTGAGAACGATAAATGAACTTTGTAAGAGTCATACTGACCGACCACGCCCGTTGAGATACCGCTGCACTGAATGTAATAAATTTATCTGCGACGTGTGCGTGATACTTGATCACAGCGACCACTGTACTTTCAAAGTGAACGCAGTCGGAAAGGAGGCCTTGGTGCAAATTGTGAAAACAGCGGAGCAGATGAGGATTTTGCTGCCTGGCGTCAGTCAGTCAGAAGCTGGTGACATTTCGGATGAGATTTCCGGGGTGGGAACGGAACTGATCAAGGACATACTACTTCTGTACGACAATCAGGTGAAATCTTCGACAAGACAGAGAGATGAACTTGTCCACGCGATTCAGACAGCGATTGGCGTGGATTTTTCAGAAATTGTGAATGCGTTGGACAAGAAGGCGGAGACAACGTCGAGTTCTGCTCTTGCGAAGCAATTGCTGAGCGAGAAGCGCGCCCAGTTTCCACTGCACGTGGATTTCACGAAACCAGAGGACATCACGATGGGTCGTCTGTGTCAGCCCGATGGGGCAGATTATCTTGGATGTGCTGGTATGCTTGAATCCGCCACCCAGAATCCGCCAATGTATTCTGAAAGATCTGATTCAGGGAGAGCTCGAGGTGGCCATCGGACGGACGGAGTGGTGGAGACAAGGGCGTTGGACAACGGTGGAAAAACACGTGCAAGTTCTGCTGACGAGAAGCCTGAGACTCCTCTGCAGGTACTTCGAAGAAACAATAGCAGAGGAGACTCTGATGCTGTCAGAGTAAGAGTCAAGCGTCAGTCTTCAACGAAAACGAGAGCGATCCCGTCCATGAACCTATATCGTGGCATCAACGGTTACGAGTTGGAGGACTGTGGTCGCACGTCCTGGGGTTTCCTCCCCAAGTTCCAATACGCATTCAGCCTTGCGCTGCTCAGCGACACCAGACAGGCCTTTCTGACCAGCGAGAGTCCAGACCCAATGCGTGATCTCGCTGATACCATCATCATTTTCAACTCTGACGGATCATCGCAGAACATAATCACAGAAAAGGTGCAAGGTTCTCGACGAATGATTGTCAATGAAGAGGGGCAGATTGTCCTACTTCAGGACAACCCGCCACGCATCAGGACATTCTTAGGACCCGAGGGAGAGAACGAACAAGATGTCATCGACATCCCAGAGCTTCAGGACCCAACGAGCATCGACGTTGACGAGGAGGATAACTATTACATCATCCACAATGTGCAGACGGCAGCCATGTTGTCGGTGGTCGATGATTCTGGAAGTTTGGTCACGTCGATACCGATGGGAGATCACAGGTACGTGAATTACGCTGGCAACAACTTCATCTTCACTCTCTCACGAACAAGTATCTCTTCATACGAATGGCGTGGTGATAAACTTTGCTTGAACAAAACTGGCAAACATGATGTCGAAGACTTTGAAATCTGCAGTTCCTGCTGTAACGGTTTTGGCGATTTGTTAGGTTTTGGCCACCTGGAGGCCAAGCCAAGAATCGAATCGGACCGAAACTTGGTGTCATAGGTCATCTGACCTAGGGGTATATATGTACTAAGCTTCAGATCAATAGCTCCAGCGGTTACGAAATGTGCCCTGCTAACGGACAACGACGGACGACGACGGACGCCGCAGGACGATAAAAGCTCACGAGTGAGCTAAAAATGGCCAAACTATAAAGTTATTTGATAGAAAGAGTTAATAACATGTTTTTTATGATTATGCACGCCATGCGATATCCTCTCGCTAAATCAAACCTGATCGATACTAGGCGATAATGCGGTCTGCCCAAAGGCCTGCCACGTTTGGACACTAATGTAGTCAGGGATGTGAGCTCGACAAGATTTTCTGATCTAGCCTATGTGCCATGATTGAGTACCGAGCTCAGGATAAATGGCCACAATAGGGCAGATCGTAAACATATCTATTGAAATGTCCACCATTGTCGATATTGACAAGATTTGAAGAGATTATTTGGTGGTATCAATATTCTTTTGAAATGTAGGCCTACCTACCCGTCCATAAAAGCTGTACGTCAACCAAATATCACGTCCGCCTCGATATGAATCGAAATATGAATTTCTATGTTTGTTTGGACGAGCCTTGATGCGCTCTGAATGACATACGAAATACCTGCCTTATAAATGTCCATTTGTACAAACATGTTTGAACGGTGACCAGCAGATATGTCAGCCAAGTTAATTGATGGTGTGATAAATTCAGACCAACATAGATTTAGAGGTCCGAAGAATTTCCTTGTCGCTTCTCTTAGCGTTCTCACCTTTCGCCGAGGAATGAGTTAGCAGGTAAGTGACTGTGTTTAGATAAATGCTTATATGATTACGAGGCACCATGTTTCTATCTGTTGATAATACATTTGTGGGGTGTAAATCCAACCACTGAAAAGTTAGCTGTACATCAGGTCCCATTCTCCTGTACAAAGCTCAGTCGTTGCGTCAGCTGACGTCCAATGATGAAGTCAGTTCCAAAAATTCAAGCGCGAATTTCTCAAAACGCTCAAGGGTGTCAAGGTGGCACTCGACGGATTCCGATTCCACACCCTCCAAATGTATGAAAACTGGGAAAAAAATGCTGTTATTCAAAAAGAAACACCTAAGCCCAAAATCGGGGTTTTGCGACCGGACTATGTAGGCCTTTTTGGGCGCTTCGTGGAAAACGCCGTTGTCATACGAACAACGCTCCAAAATTTGCATGCCATTTAAAGACCGTTTTCCTCCTACAGCTACAGCTAGGCCTACATCCATTTCTGACATTTCAGATGTGGCATGATCAGTCCGATGAAGTACACAAAGTTAAAGAAAATGCTAACACGACTCCACCTGGAAAATTTGGCGCAGTATGTTTCAGAGCTCGAGGAAGAGTTCGAAGGCGACAAAGGTACGGCAGCTTCTTAGGTGTATGATGGAAATAATGATTGGGGACGAGATTGACGTTTGTCTTCAGAAAAACCGAAGACGTTCACGACCTCCCGGCGAGTCGGAAGTCAATCTTGGCGACATCTGCTTCTTTTATTCAAACATGTCAAAGGATGTTGTACTACGAGCACTGTTCTTTGCACGTGCACTGAGTGAGGGCGTGCTTGCATGTCCCGTTGATTTGAGGTATAGACTCTACGGTTTCCATTTCAGAAGACGAAGATGACTGTCATGACAATAGTTGTCTGTTGGATATGACCGACTGTCAATTCACGGAACGGAACCCCAATCATGCTGGACAGGTGAGCGATGATGGAGGGAGCAAAGCACGTTGAAATTTCCAGCCGCCCAAGATGTGTCGTACAGGTGTAAATGCCTATTTCATGGTCACTCTAGTAGTTGTCTTTTGTATGATGGAAGTAGTATATGGGGAACACAAGAAAAAAATATCCACCTTATAGGCCTGCAGCTCTCTTATTTTGCCGACCCGGGCGCAAAGACCCGTTTCGCCGCAGTTTGCGCGGGTAGTGGGAACTGGCCTTATAATTCCAGTGATCATGACAGGACCAAATTTACTGTTTCAGTATATATTTGTTTCAGGAGGCGAATCCAACACGTGGTCAGTGTTGTACTTTATGTCAGTACAGAAACAAAACGGCCAAAGGACGCCGCGAATGTGCGGAATGCGATGGACTAACACTGTGCGCTGACTGTTCTACTCAGCATGAGATTAACCTTCATCATTGGACAGTTCCGTTGAGAACGATAAATGAACTTTGTAAGAGTCATACTGACCGGCCACGCCCATTGAGATACCGTTGCACTGAATGTAATAAATTCATCTGCAACGTGTGCGTGATACTTGACCACAGCGACCACTGTACTTTCAAAGTGAACGCGGTCGGAAAGGAGGCCTTGGTGCAAATTGTGAAAACAGCGGAGCAGATGAGGATTTTGCTGCCTGGCGTCAGTCAGTCAGAAGCTGGTGACATTTCGGATGAGATTTCCGGGATGGGAACGGAACTGATCAAGGACATACTACTTCTGTACGACAATCAGGTGAAATCTTCGACAAGACAGAGAGATGAACTTGTCCACGCGATTCAGACAGCGATTGGCGTAGATTTTTCAGAAATTGTGAATGCGTTGGACAAGAAGGCGGAGACAACGTCGAGTTCTGCTCTTGCGAAGCAATTGCTGAGCGAGAAGCGCGCCCAGTTTCCCCTGCACGTGGATTTCACGAAACCAGAGGACATCACGATGGGTCGTCTGTGTCAGCCCGATGGGGCAGATTATCTTGGATGTGCTGGTATGCTTGAATCCGCCACCCAGAATCCGCCAATATATTCTGAAAGATCTGATTCGGGTAGAGCTCGAGGTGGCCATCGGACGGACGGAGTGGTGGAAACGAGGGCGATGAACAACAGTGGAAAAACACGTGCAAGTTCTGCTGACGAGAAGCCTGAGACTCCTCTGCAGGTACTTCGAAGAAACAATAGCAGAGGAGACTCTGATGCTGTCAGAGTAAGAGTCAAGCGTCAGTCTTCAACGAAAACGAGAGCAATCCCGTCCATGAACCTTTATCGTGGCATCAACGGTTACGAGTTGGAGGACTGTGGTCGCACCTCCTGGGGTTTCCTCCCCAAGTTCCAATACGCATTCAGCCTTGCGCTGCTCAGCGATACCAGACAGGCCTTTCTGACCAGCGAGAGTCCAGACCCAATGCGTGATCTCGCTGATACCATCATCATTTTCAACTCTGACGGATCATCGCAGAACATAATCACAGAAAAGGTGCAAGGTTCTCGACGAATGATCGTCAATGAAGAGGGTCAGATTGTCCTACTTCAGGACAACCCGCCACGCATCAGGACATTCTTAGGACCCGAGGGAGAGAATGGACAGGATGTCATCGATATCCCAGAGCTTCAGGACCCAACGAGCATCGACGTTGACGAGGAGGATAACTATTACATCATCCACAATGTGCAGACGGCAGCCATGTTGTCGGTGGTCGATGATTCTGGAAGTTTGGTCACCTCGATACCGATGGGAGATCACAGGTACGTGAATTACGCGGGCAACAACTTCATCTTCACTCTATCACGAACAAGTATCTCTTCATACGAATGGCGCGGTGATAAACTTTGCTTGAACAAAACTGGCAAACATGATGTCGAAGACTTTGAAATCTGCAGTTCCTGCTGTAACGGTTTTGGCGATTTGTTCATGGTCGGTTGGATGGTGAAGACAGAACCGCCACGAGAGATCTGCTTGTACCAACTGCTCGAGGAGGATGACCGCTGGAAGATGTTACGGCTGGACAGCGGGTCCCCCATGAAGTGTCACCAAGAACCGAGAATCTCTTACTGGAATGGTCACATATTACTCGCCTCAAATGACTCGATGGGAAGTTGTAGCTCGAGAAGGTTCAAGTTGAACACGATTAGACGGAAGAGTATTACCGTGTACGATCAGAACATGCTTTCCAAAGCGGTAGAAGGCGCCCATTAGGAGTTTTGGTTAGAAGCGGGAACGCTGATGCTAGAGCTTTAAGGACTCGACGATTTACAAACCTCCACGTGCCTTGTGGGCAAATGTCATCTCCAACATGTACAAGATAGAGCCTCGACGGCGCTGACTGACTGCGACTAGTTCTATAACCGACCTAGGGATTTAGGGTAGAGTTGTGCATACATTACAAACGTAGTGATGGTTACATGGAAGTATACACCAACTCGGAAAGAGACGCCAAATAGGACATTATTAGCTTGATCACTGAGTAACATTGGAGGGTAACTGAATGTATTGCAGGAGGAAACCGAAGTTCCAGCGAGAACATAACAGTCATTGGAAAATCACTCTCTCCAAAATGTGTGTGGCTCATACGCCAGCATGCAATAAGAAACTACAGTATCTATCAGGACATTTTTGTGAGAGACATACTGTTGGTACGATCACACCCAATGGGCTGGGGGGGGGGGGGGGNGGAGCATAGACAAACATAGGGAAGTAGTGGCACTGGGACAGGGGATGAATGGAAGTCACAGCCCTTGGGATGTCTTTGCTCATACAACTGACTGACTCGTAAAAGAAGACAAGATTGATATTTCACTAAACAACAATCCTCAGGTGTATTTGTGAGGTGGACTAGGAAAACCCTTCAGAAGTTGCTGAATGATCAACAACGGCTGTCAAATTACCTGTGCATTGATCTGCTACTGTTTACCTGTTATGTAGTACATTTCAGCTACTGAAATGTTCTGGTTCACCAAGGCCATATGCAACATCAATGGGTTGTCCTAGATTGCCTCACATTTATTAAAAGCACTCCAGGTCATTCTACAGGTTGACTTCAAAACAAATATCGGCAAAATACGAAGGGTTATTCTTCAGTTCATCAGATCAGTGGTTCCTGTGTGGTTGTGGTTGCAAAATGCACACAACACTTTAACCATCACAAAGCAATTCCACAACACACCTCCAGGGCATCCACCAACATCATGCTCATACAACTGACTGACTCATAAAACAAGACAAGATTGATATTTCACTAAACAACAATCCTCAGGTGTATTTGTGAGGTGGTCTAGGAAAACCCTTCGGAAGTTGATGAATGATCAACAACGGCTGTCAAATTACCTGTGCATTGATCTACTGTTTACCTGTTATGTAGTACATTTCAGCCACTGAAATGTTCTGGTTCACCAAGGCCATTAACACTTTCCTCAATGCAACATCAATGGGTTGTCCTAGACTGCCTCACATTTATTAAAAGCACTCCAGGTCATTCTACAGGTTGACTTCAAAACAAATATCAGCAAAATACGAAGGGTTATTCTTCAGTTCATCAGATCAGTAGTTCCTGTGTGGTTGTGGTTGCAAAATGCACACAACACTTTAACCATCACAAAGCAATTCCACAACACACCTCCAGGGCATCCACCAACATCAGCTGGAAAATCTTGATAGGGATGAGATCCTTTCAGCTTCCCCAACTTGGAGTGTCTTGCTCAATAAACATCCTTGTACTGTCTAGAATGAGCACATGTCATATTCGTTCTGATATCCAGATTGCTCCATGGCAACCAACCTTTATGACTTCAGATAACACCTTGTAGAAAGGGGCCTGAAAAGATAATACAGGGTCATTACTGTGCAGAGAAAGAGAAGACATGTGGAAGAACATTCATACTGTGGGCACCAAGAGACAGTGAATGCACTAAAATACGAGAACCAAGAAACCACAGAATGCAACGAAATGTGGCCACCAGAGGCCAGGAATATACTGTAAAATCGGACTTGTAACATCACTTTGGTAGACCAGCCCACTTCATTACTATGATGGTCACATGGCTCTACATTAGTAGTCTGCAATACAAGCTGCGTTCTGATTGGTTAACAAACACAGTAGGCTAAAAATGACCATTGAACTGACGCGAGGCGTAATGTGACATTGACATGCCTAGGTCTATTCTGAATTGATTGAGTGCAGTTGATCAGCTCTCAATGAAGTCTTTTTTCATAACACCCATTAAAGAACATGGTCATTACTGGTGTTAGCTTTCNATAAAGAAGTTATTCAAGTTATATAAATGACTTCTTCAGGACATAGGGAATGTAACAACTCCACAGTATGATGCACCAAAAAACTACCGGTAATTTTAATGGTGAGAGTAAAGAGATGAATACTTACTTCTAAAAGTTCTTTGTGTTTTTCTGGATCATCCTCCACAAGTTCTCTTATTTGGCTAAAAAAGAAAAACCACTCTTTGTCAGCTTTGCCATGACACAGCAGTGCAACTTACTACTATCAACCATTTCTCCAGGAGGACTGTTAGTGTGTTGTCAGGTTGTTTGCAATAGAGGGCTCCACTGCTGTCATGATAGGACAGCAGACCAATGCTAAGCTGGGGTGGGAGGCTAGAAATGTATTAAGTAAAAATCCCAGCGCATGTAAAATTGATAGGTTGCCACTGAGATGGAGAGCGAAGCCATTCTTAGTGAAACCTATTATGAATTTAGGAGATTAGCAGACCTTGTGTAATGATCTCCAATAACTTCCTCTACAGCCACAGTACATGCCATTGCTCCCTCTTTACCAAGCAGTGCAGTACCTGCCCCTGAAATCAACAAAGTATGCTTAAAATAGTACATCAATTGCCCTCAGTTGCTAGAAACTTCACAGCAATGCTCACTATTGTCTATGAACTGCGAGCAAAAAAATCACCGTCAAAATGTTTGCAATAGAGGGCTCCACTGCTGTCATGATAGGACAGCAGACCAATGCTAAGCTGGGGTGGGAGGCTAGAGGTAAGTAGAAATCCCAGCGCATGTAAAATTGATAGGTTGCCACTGAGATGGAGAACGAAGCCATTCTTAGTGAAACCTATTATGAATTTAGGAGATTAGCAGACCTTGTGTAATGATCTCCAATAACTTCCTCTACAGCCACAGTACATGCCATTGCTCCCTCTTTACCAAGCAGTGCAGTACCTGCCCCTGAAATCAACAAAATATGCATAAAATACCACATCACCTGCACTCAGTTGCTAGAAACTTCACAGCAATGCCCACTGTTTTGTCTATGAACTGCGAGCAAAAAAATCACCATCAAAGCATCAAAACTTAACCGATTTACATACTGTCTGATAATTGCTACATGTGAGATACAAATTAATGACAGAAATCCACATTGTATGGCACCTTATGATACCAACCTAGCACATAACCAGCTATATTCCATAATGGCAACATGACTGTTGGTCTTGTCCTGGTTTGTGGAATCAGCTCTTCAAATTTCTTTAAGTGTTCCTTTTCTTGATCCCACATATGCTGGAAAGGCAAATGCACATTGTCACACACAGTATTTAAGATGCAGAGTGGTACAACCAGAGGTGGTCCTGCTTATCAAACCAGTTTGCTGGCCTCTCAATTCATCTATTGAGTCTAGGAACTCAAGCCAAAACTCTGGATTTCCAACTCACCTGAATTACTGGACCCACATCAGTTTTTCCAAGAACTGCAAGTTGTCCCTCATATATTCTGTTGGCACCAAATTCTCCAGCATGGTTTACACGGATCATCCTGTTTATCATTTCTTTTGTCTTCCTCTCTCGGACACTGGAACTTAACAGGCGACAGAAAGTTCTTGTTGAGAGACAACGAGCCATTTTGATCCCTGCTCAACACTGAAAAAAAGAGCCAATTCAAGCATGGAGGAATTATACTGAGTAAGTTGGACATTAACTGCATTGCCATGATGCATTCTTTTTGTGTGTTGTAGGCCCCACATGTACTACCCACCCTTGTTATCAGGTTATGTCATCCTCGGCCTACCACCGCACTGACCGCAGCTGACCAAAAGCATCCCGATTCAGTCCGATCTGGTTCGATTTGGGGCATTTTTTGCACAATCTCCCACCACCCTAGCCTACACTGCTGTTCCTAACCCTAAAACCTTCCTCCAAGCCCTCTTACAATAGCCCTAACACTGTTCCTGACCATCCTAACAATAGCCCTAACACTGACTCTGTGGTGGGGTATTAGGCCTATGCAGAAATTGTGAGTGTGAGGCGAATGCATGAATGTTTTTCAATGTAGGCCTAGGCCTAGGCCTACAGCACAGCACTCTTCAAACTGATTGGTGGGCCTAGCCTAGGTAGGCCCACGTTGTTCTTTCTTATAAATTTCTTAGTCTGTTTTTGTAATCATCAGTAATTGATCTGAAAATCTGATCATCATCTGATCATTTTTTGTGTAATTCGTCGCCTGCTAAAAATTTCACAATCAGCTATTGAACAGTCGTACCAGCCGCGGTAGTCTCGGTCAACTGGACACGGATTCCTGTTGGAACACTGCGGAACAAAACGGCTGGCTGCGCGAGACTACGTCTTCAATGGCTGCGCCCATTGTTTGAACTTTTTTTGCAAGGAATTCCTCAAAAATCAAATCACTTCAGCATTTCTCAGCTTCTTTTGCCTAACTTGCGTTAGAAGCACTCGATTGTTGGATCTGTTCTCCACCTTTGTTGCTGCTACATGTGAATAACAGTGAATTTTGCGTCCACGGCCTGGATTTTGAGATTTGATTTTTGACTTGACCAGACCACACACAGGCACAGCATCATGCATGCACAGACACAGTGCAGTGCATTGTTGTTTCATGCATTGAATTTGAAATGTACAGTCAGCAGTGCACTTACAGTACAGAACAAACGCCTCATCAGGCGATGTCTTGATCAGGCTATGCAGACTGATTATTAGGCCTACCATGCTAGCTAATTAGGCCTATTTATTGCTATTAGGCCTACCGTCCTCCACCGTCTACCACCGTCCACCACCCCTTTTGTACCGTCGTCCACCTCATTATTTCTTTAAAACACCGTTTTCTTTATCGTTCTCGAAAAAAATAATGTAAACCGCATCAGAGTTGCTGAGAATATTCTGTTTTTTTGTCATCGTCCACCACCACGATTCTTCAGTCAGCGCCACCCTCGGACGCCCCTGGAATCAGGTTTGATGACAACGTAGTTCCCAAACTCACCGCCCGACGGTGGTGCTGACTGACGAATCTTGGTGGTGGACAATGACAAAAAACAGAATATTCTGCAATATGATCAGCGATTCTGATGCGGTTTACATTATTTTTGAGAGAGAGAGAAAGAAAAAGATATTTGAAAGAAATATTGAGTTGGATGACGATACAATATTAATAACAGTACAAAAGGGGTGGTGGATGGTGGAAGACGGTAATTAGCATGACTGAGACTGACCAGGCGTTCTAGGCCTAGGGCAGGCCAACAAATCACGTGGTTGCATGGACCATGGGCATGGACGTAGGCCTACCTCCATGGATGGACTATAATACTAGGCCTAGGCCTACCGTATTGTCGACATACATGTAGGTCGAAACGTTTTGTCTGTTATAGATATGTCCCACAAATTGCGGACCATGTTTACACGGCGTCACGACGGTGCAATGCATCAGCATGTGTTGGATGCACTACGACGTCACGTCACTCATGCAAACATGGTCCAACCGTCCACCTCTAGGTTGAACCAGACTATAGTGGTTGACTGCCTAAGTGACTGTGTTGTGATCATATATTTTTTTCCTTCAATCACTGGCACATTATTGCAGAAATCCTCATGGTTGAAGTACTTGGATGGGATCAAATAGACCTGGATGGCTATGACATCGCAGCAAGACCGTTCATCAAGAAAGCCATTGAAAGTAAGGAAGAAGAAAATTACAGTTGTGTTTTCAATATCTCGCTGCCATCTATACCACCCTAGGGTCTACATGTACATTGAATTGATTCTTCTTGAATGGGACTTACTGTTGTTCATTTTGATGTTCATTTTTCCCCATTGCTGATGTTTCAGAACCGAGCGCTCTCACGTGCCCACAACTTGAAAAGGTAGCTGAAGAAATTGTATACAGAGCATGTCTTGGTGGGGTCTACTACCGAACTGCTGCAGGAATATGTCAAGTTATTTGTCAGGTATATGCGATGCATGTTCGTCATGTATTTGTCCTAATGATAATGATAATAACAAAATGCCATTGCTGAACCACAAAATCTAAGAAATTGCTCTAATACGGTACTGTCTGAATAGGTGGGTTTTCAGAACCAGATCCACCTGAAAATGTTTAGCATTGAAACCTTCCTCAGTTCATTGAATTCATTCCCTATTCCTACCACGTGGACTGTCAACTCAATTTTCAATTTTGTTTTAGAGGGAATATGAAGCAGAAGAAGAGGCTCAGTCTGTGATTCCAGAATATAACTTCAGAAATGGGTTGATCCATGCATGTCGGCATATGTTCCAAGATCACACAAACATGAGAAACTGTGGGGTTATGCATTGGATAGCATTCGTTCGATTCATGATTCGATTACATGAGCAGGTCAGAGTTCGTGGACGTTTCATTGATGCAATTACGTCTGTTGTTTTTGACTGCCTCAACACACTGAGCCAGAAACCCTCGGTGGTAAATTTAGAAGAGGTAGGTACAGGTACACATTTTGTTGTTTGCAGTGCTTCGATTATTTCCATTCAAATATGTTTCTTTCTATTATTAAGTAATTTGATAAATAAGTGCTGTTTTCTCTGAATACACCGGTTCTGGACTAATGTGTATTTGACTTGCCCACTTTTCAGACTGACCTTCTGTGCAGTGTACTCAATGACGTTGGCCCAAGTTTATACAAAGCATCTCCAGAGAAAGTGGAGGATGTTATCTCTCACTGCCGAGATGTTATCATTGATGGTGAAACTGATCCTGATGTCCGACACATGCTGATGGAAATAGTGGAACTGAAAGCAAGTGATTGGGTGTTGCCTGAAGCAGTCACTCAGTTCTACTTTGAACGATGACCAAGAAAAACTGTATTTCCTTTTCCCACCATACACCAAATCATGCCAAGACTCGATATACCATGGGATCTATAATATGCTGTTTATTTATAGGCAAACTTTGTTTTGATGATTTGATGCTGAGGCACTACCGTAGATGCATGTACAGTCCTTGGGGAGATGAAGTCAAGATGTACTGCACATCATTTTATAGCAATGCTTTCATTTTGATATTTATGAATTTATATGACTGTAGCATAACTTATTGATGGTTTAAAACCATTTAGTTTGGCAAAAAGGGGTGGCAACCTCATGTGCCTACCAGCTTTGGGCTGGGAAATCTTTGAGCGAGAAAGCCTTGCCTTGTGATGAATATTCTGAAGATCCCAATGCAGTTCTAAGAGTTAGGGATGCAATATAGCAGTACCTGTATGGTACTTGCTATGCCAGCCGGGTAGCATGTAATTTTATATGCCGTCTATGAATGAAATCAAGTTATCAAATTACCTTAGCATTTGACAAAGATGCATGCAGCAGCATGCCTTTTTTTATTGTATGGAAATAATTTTACTTCTACTGCCAGAGAATAAACTTTTACAATGGACTGGTGATCTTATTTTGAATAAAGTTAACGTACATGTATGTTGACAAACATTGTTTAGTCCCTGTCCTCTATTGAAAGCAACATAATAGTCAGCAAGGTCATCCACATAAGATGACAACACATCTCCCGACTGCATCTACTTACAAGATAGGAACAAGCACGCCATTTTGACTTGTATATAGTTTTATTAATGCTTAGTCCTAATTTGTACATTCATTATTGTTACAAGATCTTCACAATTTCCAGTAATGCTTTCTGTTTCCATCTCTCTGTGTTGGCAACACTTGTACAGACTTGAATACACTGCTGATACAGAGACCCTTCTTACATGTATACGCATCTCTTGCAACAACGAAACATATCTGAAGGTAACTTCCTTTACTATCATACAACTATATGACTTTATATACAAAAGAATTTAACACTATAATGTTTCAATTGAACATATACATATACTATAACAATCTAATCAACACTCATTCTTCTAAGTCATCTCTTTGGAATCACAGAATATTTTCCTAAATCACGAGAATACACAAGCCAGTTATTTGGAATCTGGGAAATGCTGAATTTAAGGGGAGTGGTCTGTTAACAAATCGTGCCACGTTGGGCAATGCCACTTAATTGATGATCGAGTCAAGGGACCATTTTACGCCTGTGAAAAAAACGAGCTGTCTAAAGGGCTACCAAGGGTATCATGGACATGGCTTCAACTGTTCTCATTCACTATGGTCTGCGAATAGTGTCAAAAGAGCCAAGTCCACTTGGTATTATTTGACATGGTCAATGCATATAGTGGTCAATACAAATGCTGTACATTCGGCAACTTTCACTACATGTATTCAGACACCACAATTCCCAGCACTCGAATCGCAATGGTTAGAAGGGACCAGCCCTTCCTACAACGAATCAAAAGGGTCTCCAAAAATTGAAATTTGTGGTCAACACTACTTTTCTTGGGAAGAAGCGTACAAGTTTCAATATTGGCAGTTAGTCTCAATTATACTTTATTCGATTCTAAACACAAACAAAATGTTACAAAATTTTATGCCAACAACAATATAAATCATTTCAATACAAGTGATAACACAACCAAATGAAAACTGTACTGATTCTACTTTTGACCTTCAAAAGAACTTTTTTTTGAAGGCAGGTGTCTGCTTCAGGTATTACAGCAGTAAAGCAAGCGTTACCATGGTATTCTGTACAAACTATTTAATCCCTTCACATAAGAGTGGAGCGGTGGTGTTGCCACAGTGAAGCTATCAGTATTTGCCCCTGAAGTTCTTACCGTACTCACCTTCAGGCTTCATATTCAAAGTTGCCACCTTGAGACTTCTACCTGTTGGCCTGTAGCAGTCTCACGTCTAGTGAATAATGTAATGTAAACCATGAAATTTTCGTGGTGCTAATTGTTCGCGATTTTTGTACTTCACAAATTCGCGAAGAATAAATTTCGCGATATGGCCCTTGAGCTTCAGAAATTTTTAAGGCCCAGCGATTTAAGTTCGCATTTTGACCCCTCATCACGAAAATCGCGAAAAATAAAACGCTCACGAAAATTTCACGGTTTACAGTAAGTCACTGAATGCTTAGCCCGACTTTCAAAAAATATACTTGTCACAAGAAAATTTATCACTTCATACAAAAAGAAACATTGAACAAGGTAACAACAACAAATGAAGTGGCTATAATGTCTATCTACCAACCTCAATACTACAATTCTCCATAATTATAAAAATCACAACACTTCTTAAGATCCATTGGTCAGAGTTAATGGTCAGGACCCATATTCATAAAACTACTTAAGTCTAAGTGTGACACTTACCCTTTGTTCGACACAAAAGATAAGTATCACACTTTGACTTCAATAGGTTTATGAATACGGACCCAGAAGACTTCCGGTAACAAGAACCCCCCCCCCCCCCCAGTTTGTACTGCATGAAAGAAGTGTCAGATCGTTGTTCATGGAAGCGAGTTCTTCACTCCCTGCATGGGTAAAAGAACATACATGTAATATAGTTTGTGTCGAAACTGAATTGGACTTGCATACGAACTCCAACTGACTGTCTTTCACCAGATTAATGTCAGGATATGTAGTGCCGTAAGGAATTCATGAACAAATGTCTCCCAGATGCTTGGACTCGGGGACTGACATAGGGAATGAAAACAAGGCAAATATGAACTAAACTGAACCAGCTGCATTTAGCTACAAAAACATGTCAAGCACCAGACTGATGAGCTGTCAATAGGATCTGGATAACGAAGCCCGGAAACTACAGTTACGTCAGGATCAGGCCCCGTATTCATAAAACTACTTAAGTCTAAGTATGACACTCAGGGTTGGAGCTACCATTACTTTTTTTAGCCAAAGTAAAGAAAATCCCTATTGTTCACACTACTGAACAATAGGCTTTTCTTTACTTTGGCTAAAGAAGACAATGGTAGCTCCAACCCTGACACTTATCCTTTGTTCAACACAAAAGATAAGTATCACACTTAGACTTAAGTAGTTTTATGAATACGGGGCCAGGTCAGCATAGCCAGAGGAGTTTCCTGTGACCTGAAGGATTCGGCTCAAAAACCACATTTATATGATGGCTAGCTACAGTATCAAATTGCTGGTACCACTATAGATCCATGCAAAAAGTAGGGAACAACGTTTACGAGAATTTGACCACACATGCCCTTTTCAACTCACGACTGTCGCCAGGTTCCTGGTCACTCACACTAATTAAACATACCAGTGGATAGCTTAGAACCTTGGGATCATGACGGTCATAAAAACTTGGGAATCCATAACTGCTCAACGGAATACTCGCTTTGGAAATCTAAAGTTTGACTTGAAAAAGTTTACAAAACCCACGTGGGACGTCAGTGACGTCGTTGACGTACAGGAGAAAGCATGGGCGCTGGCCGCGTCAACACTGACGTGACGCTGCGCCTTGACTGCGTTTGGCCTGAAGACGTTGTTCCCAATCAACTGCAACGATCTATAGAAAGATCTCCTAGAGCACCTTTCGAAGAACACTTACTTGAACACTCAGCAAATGGAGACATAGACAATTAATAAGAACTCAGTTACAGTGTTATGAACCTGAGGCTTTGTACAAACAGCCTAGTCTGCATTAATTGCCATATTCTAATCTCAAAATATAATGCATTGGGAAAACAAGCCCCTTCAGATATACAACCATCACGAAGACTGGCCAAAAAGACATGGAAATGAAATGCACGTTCTTTACAGTTTAATCAGGATGAACAGAGAGCTGTTGTTGTCATCTATCCTCTTCACCCAAACAAAGTGAGTGCGAGCAGACGATGATACGCCAGGTAAAAACGTCTGCTGTGGGAGGATGTTGTCATAAACTCCCTATGCAGTTGTTCACCGGGCCCCCCCCTTTGGTTTACCCGCTCTCCAAAACTGCTTCACTTCGTAATATTCACCACGCTTGGTCAACAGATGGCACTGATAAGAGCCGACCAATGACAGCACCGAGCAACCCGTAACCAAGCTGGCCTGAGACACGTTTTCATTGGCTCAGCGGACCACATGATCAAGGTAGCATGGTAGCACAAGAACATCCCTTGCCAACGGGCCAACGAGTTCTGAAAGCAGCGTGCTGATAGGCTATAAAACTTTTGCCAGGCCCCGACGCCATCTGTTAACCAAACACGGCAACTTCTAAGAAGTGAAGCAGTTGTGGAGAGCAAGTAAATCGAAGGGGGTGGGGGGTGGCCCACAACTGCATAGGGAGTTTAATGTCACTGCACGTTCACTCCCAACTCATATAACATCAGTCAGAAGAAAACCAGAGGATGGTGATGTAGACCTTCAATTCGGTGGATATGGATGGGATGTTCAATAAATCAGCTTCGGACCCTGTCTCGGAAGAGGATTTGAGCCAACACCAGGGTGTGAATATCGCTGAAGAAGTCCTGGGCAAAGCAGCGATTTTTAAGGTACCATTGCAACCTGTCAGATTCCTGCTCAAATTATACTTCCCTCAAAATCTCCAAGTCCCCATCATTTTCAAGGCATTAGTGTGGTTGAGGAGTGAGGCAATCCCGTCCTGTAGTGGAGAATGGTCAGCAGATGCCAATCTGATGATGAATTCTATCGTAAGTATCGCACACAGTCGCCTTCAGGACATACTATGAACTGTTTTGTCATGAAGCCTCTTTGATGGGTAACATCGGCACTCATTCTGCTCAGCATCGTAGGACCATTGTGATGGAATCGCCGCTAGAAGTCTTAGATAATCATAAAAATGAATCCAATTTGACAGGTATATTGTTAACTACTGCAACAGCCGCCAGCTTTTTTCTCGTCATGCTGGTCAATATAGTCCACAACATTAAACTTGGGATCGCTTGGATTTCGAAGCTTTTTCATTTTCAAATCTCTGGAAAAAACAAAGTAGAAAGTCATCAATCAGTGTTAACTGAAGCAGGAGGGAAGATTACCGGTAGTTCAGTGCCACTACTGGTACCAGAAAAGATGGCAGCACTGTGCAAGCCATCGGTGAGCAAACCATCATTGCTTTCCATCGTCCTTGGAGACGGAAAAGAAGATCTGGAATTACCATAGTGCGACATTTTGATTCTGCCTAAGTGCAGTATTTCAAGATGTAGAAGACAATTCTAAATTGGGTGATTTCAAAGCCGACTTTTAATCATCAGAAGCCTGTCCGTTCCGAAGGAAGGACAGAAGAACGTCGACAAGAAAGCACCCAAGCAACAGGAACCGATCAATAACAAGAGTTGATGCCATCAAGTTTCATGGTAAATGCTTCTCATCAAGGTCTCTTCACCTACCTAGCTATCGCCATAAATGCTAAGTCAACATTCATGCCTGTTTTGGCACTTGTTTCCATAAAGGCAACATTATGGTCCTGAAACAAGACAGTTTCCATGGTTACAGGCTGTTTACAGTTCCGTGTTTCATTGCCACAGTCTGATGATGTTACATTAAACAACGGCCTATTGCAACTGGATATTGCCCGTGGAGGTGTGATTTGACACGTCAACCGGAGGCAATTTCCATGAATACGTCATTTTCAATTGCAAGACACATTCCTCTCAACATCTGACACAGCAGATGGTTCCCTAGGAAACGTTTCTGGGAGGATGAATCTTTCCAAGGTGACTGAGACAAAAGTCACCTCCTTCAGAGGTTTGCCTGAAGTTTATGAGGAAGTTTATCATTGTCCATGACTGGTGGTAGTGCTGGCCCAAAGTTGGGCATACATGTTGTTCTTCATGTACACTACAGGGTGGGACAGAGAAAGTGTCCCTCGAACAATAGGGAAACAATAGAAATGCTATTGATTGTTTGAGGGATACTTTCTCTGGCCCACCCTGTAGTAGTGGACCCTCCCAATCAAGGACTTGCTGCCTTTGCAACTGGCAGTTTCTGTCCTCAGAGGCGAGGCATCCCGATTACATGAGTTACATGAATGAACAGACCACTTCGGGATTGAACTTGTGTGTCCTTATTAGAAAGGTGTCCTGTTAGCAGTGGTGTCTGCTAGCCTTTAGGGAGGTTAAGTGGCTAGCATTTCACAAATACTGAATATCACAATCTGCAGTTAGTAGACCGGTACCTCTCTTAACGGACAACTCTACCATGAGGACACCCCCATATCAAGGACACCAAAGTTCGGTCCCAAAACAATCATTTCTCTTCCTTATGACCTGTGTGATGAGGACACCCCTTGACTGAAGACACCACTGGTCAGTCCTGGAGGTGTCCTTAATAGAGAGGTTCCATAATACCCAGGACATGTGTTGCCGTTCTCTAAGTTCTCTAAACTCGTCACCTTTGCTAATTTTTCACCATCCTCCCTCTTTATCACCCGTGCATCTGTCATGTCTGCCTTGTATTGCCTAGCAACATGATGACAACGTCGTCCTGCGCGTATTCGTTGATTTCGCTTAGCCATGCCTGAAATGGTCAACAGAGTATAATACAATGGTGTTAATTAATACAATACTAAATGAGCTTCAAGTGATTGCGATGCATTCCAAAATTGCCTTGGTTACTATTATCATTAATTTCATTGGGGTGTCGGGGTGGCGCAGTGGAAACATCGGCGCCTGCCACCACTGAGGTCACGGGTTTGCTCCCAGGTCGTGCAAGTGGCTTTATGTGGTAGAGAGGGCGATCTCTCCTCGACATCGTAGGTTTTCTCCGGGGGCTCTGGTTTCCTCCTACATATCATTAATATCGTCCAATATTGTTTGATGAGTAGCTATAATGCCCTAAGTGGGCGCTTGCACTCCTGAGATAATTTTTTTTAAAAATTTCATTGGAAAATGCATAAGCCTCTTTTTGGACTCGGAGGGCTTGGTATCGTTAGCAACTCACTGGGTGGGTAGAAATGTGCAACCGGTGAAAAATGGGGCAAAATTCACATCTTCATTGTTCCTAATATCAGGATTTAGTTGTACATCGCAGATAGTGCTTAATGTCAGTGTCCATGGTAAGAACTACCGGTATCATTAGGGAGGTTGAGATCAGCGACTTATCAAGGATCCTTATACGCATACGGATAGAATTCTGTACAACGAGGACAAATTTAGTGTACATTTCGATCCGTATTCGCATCAGGATCCGTGATAAGTCGCTGATCTCAACCTCCCTATTATCATAAACTTATACAGTAGGAGAGATTATCTCTAAAACTTTCTAAGCCAAAGAAGAATGGTATTATATCACTTAACCTGAAATATCAGACCGCTTCTAACAGCCTCCGCAGAAAACTGCACAACTAAGCATCTCATGTTCTCTAATCCACAGATTCACCATTTGTGATGATAAGTATCTTAGCGTATCTTTGACTGGAAAAAGCCCCCCACCCATTCCTTGACAATTACACAGTCTTCTCTAGAAGCTTACTTAATATTCTTGTCACAACTACGCTCTTCTCAAACGTAATACGGTACGAGGAAGACAATGGCTTTGATTATTGAGGTGAATAATCAGGAATCTCTGTCACAGCGACTATGTGCACAGGCTGGGAATGACACAAGGCTGAATCTGGTCCTACCAGTCTCCAAATGACGTTCAGGTGGGACAAGGTATCCATCGCACCCAGGGTCTTCACAACTACTCCCCTCCAGGAGGTACGACCGCAATGACCTGAGATTCTCAGGATGCCCTATACGTTAATCTCACAAACTTACCCTGATATTGTCAAAACTTGGTTTATTGGTCACGTCATATAACAAGAGTAATGCTGGAAGTAAAGACGTAATGTTAGTTAACCAATTAAACTAGAATGAAGGATGTTAGTGCTTATTATCTAATGCTTAATCACAAACTGGTCACTTGTACTCATCCTGCCCAGAACTTGACCCCAACACAGAGTTAAAACTTCCAAACCAATGGTTTCAGAATTTGTCAGAGCTCTCTCCCAATACTTCAGTTCAGTTAATATATACAGACTGACTGAAAAAAGTTTGAATGGCAGAAATTTCTTATAAAGCAGGAAGTAAACCAGTGAGAATATCAAATGGCTTTACCCGCCTTCATTCTTCCTTGCAGGAGTATTGGAATAATGACCATCAAAATTCCAACTGCAAATTAGAATTTCATGTAATCTGCCCAACATGAAAATGGTTTCTGCAAACGTGAAGAATGTTAAGCTGTCAAGTTGCAATGTTGAAATAGTTAAGAATAAAATCTGCAAGCTTAAGGATAGAGTTGGCCAAAGGAACTGAATACATCATATAAGGAGAGTATGTGAACCAAAAGTTATGCGAGAGTAAAGTGCAGGAGAAATGATTGATCTTGATTTTATGTTTTTCAAGCAAAAGGCATGCAAGATGTCACAAACATCTCCTATAGTCAAAGGACAGAAGAGGTAATTTGAATATGCTTTTTACATTTTGGTCCATAAAGGGCTGGATACCAATTACCTTTGACGTGAAATTACCAGCTTTTGCTTTGAGCACGGAAGGCAACTGGCTAAGATTCGTGTACGACTATTTGAGGGTTGGAATGTGTGCCATTAGTTTCCAGTTCAGTACTTTCAATGCAGACTCTCTGATAGATCGTAAGTTTCTTTCGAGTGCTCCAGTTTCCTCCTACATTTACCAAGTTCTGCAGACATGAACTTCCATTTAATCAACATTACCTTGAATTACAGGTGTTCACATTGCACTCAGAAGAAGCACGTTAATGGCAACAACCACAAAAAGCTCTTTAAGAAGGCACTAGTAAGTGTAGGATACTACACTCTGCCAAACCATCAATCAACATCAGATAGAGTTCGTCAAAGCTATTACGAAGGTGAGAAGAAGCTTGGACAGAGTCGTCAGAGTGTGAATCACACCACGAGGAACCACAGGTGGTCTATCGCCGAGAGGTAACATGGCTGCCGCACTACTCAGACGCACGCGATTGAAATGTTCAACTCAACCGTGAATAAGACTGTATTGGAAACTATCGCCTGCAGGAAGGAGGAATTTCCTTCAACACATACTCCATAAATGAAACACAAACGCTGAGGAAAGACAAGCGAACGATGATGGCCGACCCAAAACTTCTTTAACTACACTCATTCCGATGGAGTTATCGAAAGAAGGAAGATGCATTGCTTCCTTCGTTCATAAAGATGACATACATTTTTCAAGCAGTCATCCCAAACGCCAAGCTGACGGAGAGTGCTGACAAGCAAGAGCTAATGTAGCATGTTCTTAATGGAGAATATGCTTCAAAATTCTCCAGCATGGTTTACACGGATCATCCTGTTTATCATTTCTTTTGTCTTCCTCTCTCGGACACTGGAACTTAACAGGCGACAGAAAGATCTTGTTGAGAGACAACGAGCCATTTTGATCCCTGCTCAACACTGAAAAAAAGAGTCAATTCAAGCATGGAGGAAAGTTGGAAACGGCATTTTTGCACAATCCCCCACCACCCTACCCTATTACACTGCTGTTCCTAACCAACCTTCCTCCAAGCCCTCCTAACAATAGCCCTAATACTGACCCTTGACCCTGTGGTGGGGTATTATGCAGTTAAGGCCCAACACGCGCCACTGTGACTGTGAGGCGAATGCATGAATGTTTTTCAATGTAGCTACACTAGGCCTACAGCACTCTTCAAACTAAAAACTGATTGATTGGGGGGGCTACGTTGTTCTTTCTTATAGGCCTAAATTTCTTAGTCGAGCTCAGGAACAGTCATCGGGAAGTATTAGCCTTAGTATTTTTCTCTGTTTTTGTAATCATCAGTAACTGATCTGAAATTCTGATCATCATCTAATCATTTTTTGTGTAATTCGTCGCCTGCTAAAAAATTTCACAATCAGCTATTGAACAGTCGTACCAGCCGCGGTAGTCTCGGTCAACTGGACACGGATTCCTGTTGCAACACTGCGGAACAAAACGGCTGGCTGCGCGAGACTACGTCTTCAATGGCTGCGCCCATTGTTTGAACTTTTTTTGCAAGGAATTCCGGAATTCCTCAAAAATCAAATCAGCATTTCTCAGCTTCTTTTGCCTAACTTGCGTTAGAAGCACTCGATTGTTGGATCTGTTCTCCACCTTTGTTGCTGCTACATGTAAATTACAGTGAATTTTGCGTCCACGGCCTGGATTTTGAGATTTGATTTTTGACTTGACCAGACCACACTGCACACATGCATGCACAGCATCATCATCATGCATGCACAGACACAGTGCAGTGCATTGTTGTTTCATGCATTGAATTTGAAATGTACAGTCAGCAGTGCACTTACAGTACAGAACAAACACCTCATCAGGCATTGTCTTGATCAGGCTATGTAGACTGACTGGGTCAATGCTATAAATTAGGCTACCGTCCTCCATCTACCACCGACCGTCCACCACCCCTTTTTTACTGTTATAGATCATTTTCACGACGTAACTCCGACAGTGTCCGCCATGATGACGTTGCGCATTTTGCCCACCAGCAGCCAATGCATTTTGCGTTTCTGCTGGTGGGCAAAACGCGTAACGTCATCATGGCGGACACTGTCGGAGTTACATCGTGAAAACGATCTATTGTACTGTCGTCCACCTCATTATTTCTTTAAAACACCGTTTTCTTTATCGTCCTCTAAAAAAATAATGTAAACCGCATCAGAATTGCTGAGAATATTCTGTTTTTTGTCATCGTCCACCACCACGATTCTTCAGTCAGCGCCACCCTCGGAGTCGGACGCCGCGGCAATCAGGTTTGATGACATTGACAACGTAGTTCCCAAAATCACCGCCCGACGGTGGTGCTGACTGACGAATCTTGTTGGTGGACAGTGACAAAAAACAGAATATTCTGCGATATGATCAGCGATTCTGATGCGGTTTACATTATTTTTGAGAGAGAGAGAGAGAAAGAAAAAGATATTTCAAAGAAATATTGAGGTGGATGACGATACAATATTAATAACAGTACAAAAGGGTGGTGGACGGTGGAAGACGGTAATTAGCATGACCGAGACTGACCAGGCGTTCTAGGCCTAGGCCAACAAATCACATGTTTGCATGGACCATGGGCATGGACGTAGGCCTGCCTCCATGGACTATAATACTAGGCCTAGGCCTACTGTATTGTCGACATACATGTAGGTCAAAACGTTTCGTCTGTTATAGATATGTCTCATAAATTGCGGACCATGTTTAAATGGCGTCACGACGGCGCAATGCATCAGCATTGGATGCAGTACGACGTCACGTCACTCTTGCAAACATGGTCCAATGGTCCACCTCTAGGTTGAACCAGACGTAGTGGTTGACTGCCTAAGTGACTGTGTTGTGATCATATATTTTTGTCCTTCAATCACTGGCACATTATTTCAGAAATCCTCATGGTTGAAGTACTTGGATGGGATCAAATAGACCTGGATGGCTATGACATCGCAGCAAGACCGTTCATCAAGAAAGCCATTGAAAGTAAGGAAAAAGAAAATTACAGTTGTCTTTTCAATACCTCACTGCCATCTATACCACCCTAGGGTGTACATGTACATTGAATTGATTGTTCTTGAATGGGGCTTACTCGTTGTTCATTTTGATGTTCATTTTCCCCATTGCTGATGTTTCAGAACCGAGCTCTCTCACGTGCCCACAACTTGAAAAGGTAGCTGAAGAAATTGTATACAGAGCATGTCTTGGTGGGGTCTACTACCGAACTGCTGCAGGAATATGTCAAGTTATTTGTCAGGTATATGTGATGCATGTTCGTCATGTATTTGTCCTAATGATAATGATAATAACAAAATGCCATTGCTGAACCGCAAAATCTAAGAAATTGCTCTAATACGGTTTTTACACTGTCTAAATAGGTGGGTTTTCAGAACCAGATCCACCTGAAAATGTTTAGCATTGAAACCTTCCTCAGTTCATTGAATTCATTCCCTATTCCTACCACGTGGACTGTCAACTCAAAATTTTCAATTTTGTTTTAGAGGGAATATGAAGCAGAAGAAGAGGCTCAGTCTGTGATTCCAGAATATAACTTCAGAAATGGGTTGATCCACGCATGTCGGCATATGTTTCAAGATCACACAAACATGAGAAACTGTGGGGTTATGCATTGGATAGCATTCGTTCGATTCATGATTCGATTACATGAGCAGGTCAGAGTTCGTGGACGTTTCATTGATGCAATTACATCTGTTGTTTTTGACTGCCTCAACACACTGAGCCAGAAACCCTCGGTGGTAAATTTAGAAGAGGTAGGTACAGGTACACATTATGTTGTTTGCAGTGCTTCAATTATTTCCATTCTAATACGTTTCTTTCTATTATTAAGTAATTTGATAAATAAGTGCTGTTTTCTCTGAATACAGTAATACACCGGTTGGTTCTAGACTAATGTGTATTTGACTTACCCACTTTTCAGACTGACCTTCTGTGCAGTGTACTCAATGACGTTGGCCCAAGTTTATACAAAGCATCTCCAGAGAAAGTGGAGGATGTTATCTCTCACTGCCGAGATGTTATCATTGATGGTGAAACTGATCCTGATGTCCGACACATGCTGATGGAAATAGTGGAACTGAAAGCGAGTGATTGGGTGTTGCCTGAAGCAGTCACTCAGTTCTACTTTGAACGATGACCAAGAAAAACTACCCGGTATTTCCTTTTCCCACCATACACCAAATGCCAAGACTGGACTCGATATACCATGGGATCTATAATATGCTGTTTATTTATGGGCAAACTTTGTTTTGATGATCTGATGCTGGGGCACTACCGTAGATGCATGTACAGTCCTTGGGGAGATGAAGTCAAGATGTACTGCACATCATTTCATAGCAATGCTTTCATTTTGATATTTATGAATTTATATGACTGTAGCATAACTTATTGATGGTTTAAAACCATTTAGTTTGGCAAAAAGGGGTGGCAACCTCATGTGCCTACCAGCTTTGGGCTGGGAAATCTTTGAGCGAGAAAGCCTTGCCTTGTGATGAATATTCTGAAGATCCCTATGCAGTTCTAAAAGTTAGGGATGCAATATAGCAGTACCCGTATGGTACTTGCTATGTCAGCCGGGTAGCATGTAATTTTATATGCCGTCTATGAATGAAATCAAGTTATCAAATTACCTTAGCATTTGACAAAGATGCATGCAGCAGCATGCCTTTTTTTATTGTATGGAAATAATTTTACTTCTACTGCCAGAGAATCAACTTTTACAATGGACTGGTGATCTTATTTTGAATAAAGTTAACGTACATGTATGTTGACAAACATTGTTTAGTCCCTGTCCTCTATTGAAAGCAACATAATAGTCAGCAAGGTCATCCACATAAGATGACAACACATCTCCTGACTGCATCTACTTACAAGATAGGAACAAGCACGCCATTTTGACTTGTATATAGTTTTATTAATGCTTAGTCCTAATTTGTACATTCATTATTGTTACAAGATCTTCACAATTTCCAGTAATGCTTTCTGTTTCCATCTCTCTGTGTTGGCAACACTTGTACAGACTTGAATACACTGCTGATACAGAGACCCTTCTTACATGTATACGCATCTCTTGCAACAACGAAACATATCTGAAGGTAACTTCCTTTACTATCATACAACTATATGACTTTATATACAAAAGAATTTAACACTATAATGTTTCAATTGAACATACACATATACTATAACAATCTAATCAACACTCATTCTTCTAAGTCATCTCTTTGGAATCACAGAATATTTTCCTAAATCACGAGAATACACAAGCCAGTTATTTGGAATCTGGGAAATGCTGAATTTAAGGGGAGTGGTCTGTTAACAAATCGTGCCACGTTGGGCAATGCCACTTAATTGATGATCGAGTCAAGGGACCATTTTACGCCTGTGAAAAAAACGAGCTGTCTAAAGGGCTACCAAGGGTATCATGGACATGGCTTCAACTGTTCTCATTCACTATGGTCTGCGAATAGTGTCAAAAGAGCCAAGTCCACTTGGTATTATTTGACATGGTCAATGCATATAGTGGTCAATACAAATGCTGTACATTCGGCAACTTTCACTACATGTATTCAGACACCACAATTCCCAGCACTCGAATCGCAATGGTTAGAAGGGACCAGCCCTTCCTACAACGAATCAAAAGGGTCTCCAAAAATTGAAATTTGTGGTCAACACTACTTTTCTTGGGAAGAAGCGTACAAGTTTCAATATTGGCAGTTAGTCTCAATTATACTTTATTCGATTCTAAACACAAACAAAATGTTACAAAATTTTATGCCAACAACAATATAAATCATTTCAATACAAGTGATAATAACACAACCAAATGAAAACTGATTCTACTTTTGACCTTCAAAAGAACTTTTTTTTGAAGGCAGGTGTCTGCTTCAGGTATTACAGCAGTAAAGCAAGCGTTACCATGGTATTCTGTACAAACTATTTAATCCCTTCACATAAGAGTGGAGCGGTGGTGTTGCCACAGTGAAGTTATCAGTATTTGCCCCTGAAGTTCTTACTTGCCTTCAGGCTTCATATTCAAAGTTGCCACCTTGAGACATCTACCTGTTGGCCTGTAGCAGTCTCACGTCTAGTGAATAATGTAAACCGTGAAATTTTTGCGGTGCTAATTGTTCGCGATTTTTGTACTATACAAATTCGCGAAGAATAAATTTCGCGATATGGCCCTTGAGCTTCAGAAATTTTTAAGGCCCAGCGATTTAAGTTCGCATTTTGACCCCTCATCACGAAAATCGCGAAAAATAAAACGCTCACGAAAATTTCACGGTTTACAGTAAGTCACTGAATGCTTAGCCCGACTTTCAAAAAATATACTTGTCACAAGAAAATTTATCACTTCATACAAAAAGAAACATTGAACAAGGTAACAACAACAAATGAAGTGGCTATAATGTCTATCTACCAACCTCAATACTACAATTCTCCATAATTATAAAAATCACAACACTTCTTAAGATCCATTGGTCAGAGTTAATGGTCAGGACCCATATTCATAAAACTACTTAAGTCTAAGTGTGACACTTACCCTTTGTTCGACACAAAAGATAAGTATCACACTTTGACTTCAATAGGTTTATGAATACGGACCCAGAAGACTTCCGGTAACAAGAACCCCCCCCCCCCCTCAGTTTGTACTGCATGAAAGAAGTGTCAGATCGTTGTTCATGGAAGCGAGTTCTTCACTCCCTGCATGGGTAAAAGAACATACATGTATATAGTTTGTGTCGAAACTGAATTGGACTTGCATACGAACTCCAACTGACTGTCTTTCACCAGATTAATGTCAGGATATGTACTGCCGTAAGGAATTCATGAACAAATGTCTCCCAGATGCTTGGACTCGGGGACTGACATAGGGAATGTTCCCGGCTCTTGAAAACAAGGCAAATATGAACTAAATTGAACCAGCTGCATTTAGCTACAAAAACATGTCAAGCACCAGACTGATGAGCTGTCAATAGGATCTGGATAACGAAGCCCGGAAACTACAGTTACGTCAGGATCAGGCCCCGTATTCATAAAACTACTTAAGTCTACACTTATCCTTTGTTCAACACAAAAGATAAGTATCACACTTAGACTTAAAGCCCCACTGTATTGAATGTGAAAAACGCAAATCATCGCCGCGATTCTCACACGACGTCACGACGTCAGCGTAGTGTAAAATGTACTACGCTCTGTCAGAATACATTAGAGCTCTCCCTAGTTTTTTCCAATGCGTGCTGAAAACTAGGCCTTGATTCTGTGAAGTGCGTATCAGGCAAGCATTTTGGGGACCTTCACCAGGCTATGGGACCTCTATGTGCACTCTCCTAACGTTTTGAAAATGTCGTAAAATTCAATACTGTGGGGCTTTAAGTAGTTTTATGAATACGGGGCCAGGTCAGCATAGCCAGAGGAGTTTCCTGCGACCTGAAGGATTCGGCTCAAAAACCACATTTATATGATGGCTAGCTACAGTATCAAATGGCTGGTACCACTAGAAAGATCTCCTAGAGCACCTTTCGAAGAACACTTACTTGAACACTCAGCAAATGGAGACGCAGACAATTAATAAGAACTCAGTTACAGTGTTATGAACCTGAGGCTTTGTACAAACAGCCTAGTCTGCATTAATTGCCATATTCTAATCTCAAAATATAATGCATTAGGAAAACAAGCCCCTTCAGATATACAGTGGAACCTCTCTATTAAGGACACCTTTGGGACTGACAAATGCTGTCCTTAATAGAGAGGTGTCCTGATTACAGAGGTCAAAATGAATGGAAATGGTCAGTTTGGGACTGAACTTTGGTGTCCTTAATAGAGAGGTGTCCTCCTGGCAGAGGTGTCCGTTAAGGGAGGTTCCACTGTACAACCATCACGAAGACTGGCCAAAAAGACATGGAAATGAAATGCATGTTCTTTACAGTTTATTCAGGATAAACAGAGAGCTGTTGTCATCTATCCTCTTCATCCACTCAAACGAAGTGAGTGCCAGCAGACGATGATACGCCAGGTAAAAACGTCTGCTGTGGGAGGATGTCGTCATAAACTCCCTACGCAGTTGTTTACCGTGCCCCCCCCTTCGGTTTTAATACCTGCTCTCCAAAACTGCTTCACTTTGTAAAATTCACGTTTGGTCAACAGATGGCAATGATAAGAGCCGACCAATGACAGCACCGAGCAACCCGTAACCAAGCTGGCCTCAGACACTTTTTCATTGGCTCAGCGGACCACATGATCAAGGTAGCATGGTAGCACAAGAACATCCCTTGCCAACGGGCCAATGAGTTCTGAAAGCAGCGTGCTGATCATCCTCGCACACCCAGGGTCTTCACAACCGGCTCCCCAACTCGCGCTTGGTTCAGACCCTGGCGACATCCATGCCATTTTAGTGGGGAACCAGCGGAGCACTCAACTCCGCCGAATCCAGCCAATCAGAGTGAAGCTTCTCTCCCGTCTTGGTCATATCCCAAATATGGTAGCTGTGAAAATTTCTCGAGTCGCTGACAAACTCGATGAGTTTCTGATTGTTCCTGAATTAACTTCGCGTCAACATGATTCTCACGGATTACCTTGTTAGCGAGGACGTACTGATGGGATCAGAACACGAAGGTATGATCCAGTTCATGTGTTGGGGGGGCAGCTGTCATTCGGCAGCGTGCATAAATTATGGAATGAGATACAATGCTAGGAACCTGGTATCCGGTAACTCGTAATACCAGATGTATGTGCAGACGTTGTAGCACTAGGCGCGATATTTGTCCATTACATCAAGTGGAATTTCCCCACTGCTTTGCATGGTTTGTTGGTGAATTACCAATTGGCGAGTACACATGAGGGAATGTCCGTCTTCCCCACCGAAACGGGGTGGATGTCCTCAGGGCATTGAGGGAGGGTACGACCGTAAATGACCTGAGATTCTCAGGATGCGTGCTGATAGGCTATAAAACTTGTGCCAGGCCCCGACGCCATCTGTTGACCAAACACGGCAACTTCTACGAAGTGAAGCAGTTGTGGAGAGCGGGTAAATCGAAGGGGGTGGGGGGTGGCCCACAACTGCATAGGGAGTTTAATGTCACTGCACGTTCACTCCCGACTCGTATAACATCAGTCAGAAGAAAACCAGAGGATGGCGATGTATACCTTCAATTTGGTGGATATGGATGGGATGTTCAATAAATCAGCTTTGACCCTGTCTCAGAAGAGGATTTGAGCCAACACAAGGGTGTGAATATCGCTGACGAAGTCCTGGGCAAAGCAGCCATTTTTAAGGTACCATTGCAGCCTGTCAGATTCCTGCTCAAATTATACTTCCCTCAAAATCTCCAAGTCCCCATCATTTTCAAGGCATTAGTGTGGTTGAGGAGTGAGGCAATCCCGTCCTGTAGTGGAGAATGGTCAGCAGATGCCAATCTGATGATGAATTCTATCGTAAGTATCGCATACAGTCGCCTTCAGGACATACTATGAACTGTTTTGTCATGAAACCTCTTTGATGGGTAACATCGGCACTCATTCTGCTCAGCATCGTAGGACCATTGTGATGGAATCGCCGCTAGAAGTCTTAGATAATCATAAATGAATCCAATTTGACAGGTATATTGTTAACTACTGCAACAGCCGCCAGCTTTTTTCTCGTCATGCTGGTCAATATAGTCCACAACATTAAACTTGGGATCGCTTGGATTTCGAAGCTTTTTCATTTTCAAATCTCTGGAAAAAACAAAGTAGAAAGTCATCAATCAGTGTTAACTGAAGCAGGAGGGAAGATTACCGGTAGTTCAGTGCCACTACTGGTACCAGAAAAGATGGCAGCACTGTGCAAGCCATCGGTGAGCAAACCATCATTGCTTTCCATCGTCCTTGGAGACGGAAAAGAAGATCTGGAATTACCATAGTGCGACATTTTGATTCTGCCTAAGTGCAGTATTTCAAGATGTAGAAGACAATTCTAAATTGGGTGATTTCAAAGCCGACTTTTAATCATCAGAAGCCTGTCCGTTCCGAAGGAAGGACAGAAGAACGTCGACAAGAAAGCACCCAAGCAACAGGAACCGATCAATAACAAGAGTTGATGCCATCAAGTTTCATGGTAAATGCTTCTCATCAAGGTCTCTTCACCTACCTAGCTATCGCCATAAATGCTAAGTCAACATTCATGCCTGTTTTGGCACTTGTTTCCATAAAGGCAACATTATGGTCCTGAAACAAGACAGTTTCCATGGTTACAGGCTGTTTACAGTTCCGTGTTTCATTGCCACAGTCTGATGATGTTACATTAAACAACGGCCTATTGCAACTGGATATTGCCCGTGGAGGTGTGATTTGACACGTCAACCGGAGGCAATTTCCATGAATACGTCATTTTCAATTGCAAGACACATTCCTCTCAACATCTGACACAGCAGATGGTTCCCTAGGAAACGTTTCTGGGAGGATGAATCTTTCCAAGGTGACTGAGACAAAAGTCACCTCCTTCAGAGGTTTGCCTGAAGTTTATGAGGAAGTTTATCATTGTCCATGACTGGTGGTAGGGCTGGCCCAAAGTTGGGCATACATGTTGTTCTTCATGTATACTACCGTACAGGGTGGGCCAGAGAAAGTGTCCCTTCAACAATAGGGAAACAATAGAAATGCTATTGTTCGAGGGATACTTTCTCTGGCCCACCCTGTAGTAGTGGAACCTCCCAATCAAGGACTTGCTGCCTTTGCAACTGGCAGTTTCTGTCCTCAGAGGCGAGGCGTCCCGATTACATGAGTTACATGAATGAACAGACCACTTTGGGATTGAACTTGTGTGTCCTTATTAGAAAGGTGTCCTGTTAGCAGTGGTGTCTGCTAGCCTTTAGGAAGGTTAAGTGGCTAGCATTTCACAAATACTGAATATCACAATCTGCAGTTAGTAGACCGGTACCTCTCTTAACGGACAACTCTACCATGAGGACACCCCCATATCAAGGACACCAAAGTTCGGTCCCAAAACAATCATTTCTATTCCTTATGACCTGTGTGATGAGGACACCCCTTGACTGAAGACACCACTGGTCAGTCCTGGAGGTGTCCTTAATAGAGAGGTTCCATAATACCCAGGACATGTGTTGCCGTTCTCTAAGTTCTCTAAACTCGTCACCTTTGCTAATTTTTCACCATCCTCCCTCTTTATCACCCGTGCATCTGTCATGTCTGCCTTGTTGCCTAGCAACATGATGACAACGTCGTCCTGCGCGTATTCGTTGATTTCGCTTAGCCATGCCTGAAATGGTCAACAGAGTATAATACAATGGTGTTAATTAATACAATACTAAATGAGCTTCAAGTGATTGCGATGCATTCCAAAATTGCCTTGGTTACTATTATCATTAATTTCATTGGGGTGTCGGGGTGGCGCAGTGGAAACATCGGCGCCTGCCACCACTGAGGTCACGGGTTTGCTCCCAGGTCGTGCAAGTGGCTTTATGTGGTAGAGAGGGCGATCTCTCCTCGACATCGTAGGTTTTCTCCGGGGGCTCTGGTTTCCTCCTACATATCATTAATATCGTCCAATATTGTTTGATGAGTAGCTATAATGCCCTAAGTGGGCGCTTGCACTCCTGAGATAATTTTTTTTTAAAATTTCATTGGAAAATGCATAAGCCTCTTTTTGGACTCGGAGGGCTTGGTAACGTTAGCAACTCACTGGGTGGGTAGAAAATGTGCAACCGGTGAAAAATGGGGCACAATTCACATCTTCATTGCTTCCTAACATCAGGACTTAGTTGTACATCACAGATAGTGCTTACAGTGTCAATGGTAAGAACTANTCAGGGCTTATCACTTTCCGTTTAATGACGTCTTTCCATAATGTGCTCAAGATGAGCCCCTCGGCGCTGGCGGCACACTTGAACACGACGCGTGAAGTTCTCAATGACTCGAACGCACTCCTCCTTTGGAATCTCACGAATCTTCGCAGTTCTGGGCTCCTTCAACTCGTGAATGTTTTGGGGATTATTCCTATAGACATTGTCTTTGAGGTAGCCCCATAGGTAGAAATCCGGGGGGTTCAGATCTGGCGAGTGTGAAGCCCATTCAGGGTCACACCTCCGACTGATAAGGCGACCCTGAAAGTGTTCGCGCAGCCAATTCAGCGAGTCATTTGAGGCGTGGGGAGTTGCCCCATCCTGCTGAAACCATTGATCCTCCCTTATAAACCCCCTTCGTCGGCCGAGTACAGCCCAAAACTTGTGGAGGACCCCTAGGTAACGCTCTGTATTCACAGTGACTGCACGCTCGTTCTCATCCTCAAACCAGAATGGCCCGATGATTCCATGTGTTGGTATCGCAACCCACGCAGTGCACTTAAAGGAATGAAGATGCCTCTGTAGGCAGTCCTGGGGTGGGGTAGTGCCCCAGAAGACGTTATTCTTTGAGTTCACATGTCCAGACAGAAGGAAATAAGCTTCAAAGATTCGTGGNTAGGCCAAGGCATGCACGGTCAACACAGACTCACAGTAGCATAGGCCTACATGTGACGCACCGAGGCTAGCCCTAGGCATACTGTACGCCTCACCGGTACACCTCTGTATGGCCTACGTACATGTGTTTATAAACGCCCCCTACATGTATACTAGGGCCGGGCTAGGCTGATGACTGTGTTTAGGCAAAATGATGCATGTACATTGATTTAATAGTACTCTGCACCACCACATAATAATCCGAGTGACAATGGCAACGTAGGGCCTACATCACGTTGCCTAGGCCTATGACATGTATGAATGAACATTCGATGCAGTGATGGATGATGTAGGCCCTTCCCATGAGTGGCCAAAATCACGCCGGCCATTATGCGAGCATGTTGTCTCATCACAGTCACATCTTTGGATGATCAGCCTTCCATTCTCATTTCTGCCACTGTGTGTAGTCTACCAGGAACTGTACACCTACAATGTCACTATCGCAATGGCCTTGCATTCACCACATGGATTATTTCTTTGTCTGTGTGGTGTCTGTACCCCTTGTGGTCACTTTGTGCACAACACGCTCATTGAACCACCCACTGTAGTTTCCTTGTCAGCTGTGATTTCGGTGACACGCAACTACCGGTAACAGCAAGGCCTGCATGTACCTGTTAAATGCTGTTATCATACTTTTAGTGTGCCTCATTGTGCTCAACATAAAGGAACGTGCACGTCCATGTTTCATTAAGCTGAAGCTGACAGGGCCCAATTGTTGGTGTTGCACTCCACATGTCTATCACTGGAAGTTTGTGGGGCCCTTTTGTTTTCCCACCAAAATTGACAAATAATGTGCACTTTATTTACCAATGTTATTTCTCAACCCCATTTCAGATTACTACGTCACTTGGGTGTGTGCAAACAGGCACAAGTGCATGCTGTCATTTCTATTTTGAGGGTGAGTATCTCAATCATGGCTTGTGGTCATCCACAACAGCAGTGGCACTCATCAGCGTCTTCCACTGTTAATGCCGACGGGAATCGCATGACAACAATTTATTAACCACTGCCATTTCTCATGTCCATTTGAAATTGCCACAAGACTTAAAATGGGTAGCAACACCAACTGTCAGGGGTATTGTGTACAAACAGGCGTATACATGCATGCTGTCTTTGTACTTGAATTGATGTTCACCATCTCATTTGCGCCTTGGTTATCAATAACAGCACTGCTGCCCATCACGCCAAAGCAATGTCTTCCACTGTAAAAACTCTCAGCAATAACATCATAAACTGCTGCTTAAACGCGTACATGTACGTGCACTGTACAGTCAACTCTTTTCTTACGCGATCATTGAACATTTCCTCAACATTATGTTCATATTTTATTTTCATATTTGTACTCATTTTTCAGGTGACACCACCTGTAGTACTACATCGCCACCACTCGTCGACTATTGCATGATCTTTGCAAGGAAGGTTAGTTGGTGGTCTCTTTCATATCCTTAGGTTTTAATATTCACATGTACCTTCTTGCGGCAACCATAAAAGTAACTATTTATGCAATGCTATTGCTGCAGTGTCATGCCACTTGGTATATTTACATGTCGGCTTCAGAATACATGGACTGACCTACATGTACTTGCCCTTTAAACATCAATCACACCTTAAATAATGTGCTCCCTTCCGGTTACCTTCCGGACTTCCTATTGCCATATAAGGCGATCGCAAGGGACCGCAACCCCGTCTCAAGCCCAAATCGCGACAGTGGATTCGCCGCTTAAAGGACAACGGTATGCGAGCTGTATGGGTAATTTGACTGCCGACGTAGAGGGGCTCGGGGCCACCTAGCGGCAGCAACACGAACTACAAAAATCCATTACAAAATGTACGTAGTAAATCGGGTCTATTCGCCGACAACGTATTAGTCCTTGGGTTAGAGAGTGGCGCAATGGCGCCGGCTGTCAAGAAAAAGCGGCAATACCGTGGTCCTTTAAAGATTTGGCATCGTAAAAATTCGCCAAGTAATACTATCATAGAATAAGCGACAGAGCCAGACCTCTCCCAGTTTTTCTATCGGAAGAATCACCCGCTGCGAATTATTGCGCCAGGAAGTTGCCGTGCACTTCTCATTGGGGTTATGCACGAATGTCCCACGGTGAAAGTTGAGCACCTGCGGTGAGCTGCCTCCGCCATGAAGCATGGATCGGAAATCAACGATGAACCATACGGAAGCGGCTGGATTGAAAAGGACCGTTCTGTGAGATCCAATTGTGGAAGGGAATGCTGTACTGCTAGCTACTGACTTCAAGCATTCTACGGAAGAGATCACAAGTCAGGAGATATAATGACATCTTTCACTAACAAGCGGCGTGAAAAGATTTCATCGCTGAGCTACACTGGCATGCAGGCCATAGCCAAGGCAGCCAGATCAATGGGACTCTCCGTGGGCCCATGTTCCCGAAGCTGTTGTTAGGTTAACGATGTCGTTAAAGGAACACGGTATTGCCACTTTTTCTCGACAGCCGGCGCCACTCTCCAACCCGAGGGTCTAACTACGTGTCGGCGAATGACCCGATTTACTGCGTACATTTTGTAATGCATTTTTGGAGTTTGTCTTACTGCCGCTAGGTGGCTCCCTCTACGTCGGCAGTCAAATAACGCATTTGAGATCGAATACCGTGCTCCTTTAAAACTGGAAAAATGCATAGCGTAACGACATCTTTAACATTACGATGGCTTCGGGAACATGGGTCCCTGGTTCGTGTTCTCTGGCTATGTTATTCTGCGAACAAAGAATGTCTTCTTGCGTGTCCTTATTAGACCAGATCCACACCGTGGATTTGGTCTGTTGTTTTGAGGCGACTCGGCCAAGCCGACGAGGGGCCCTCGGTTTCGTACTCGTTTCGCCTCAGAATAAGCTGATAGGCCTATTCGGCCGATAAACTTGTCAGATGCCCCTATCGCGCAAGGGCTATCAACCTTGCGGAATGGTCCTACAGTTTTGCAGGTTTTTGTCGAATTTTATCAAAATTTAGCTAATTCAACAACGCCACGGCATGGTTGATGCGGCACCAATCAGGAGAATGCTCTATTGTATTGGTCACATAGAACTTTGATGCCATCTTTTGGCGATAAGCGCGGCTGACTGCTCCTGTTGGCACAGTCATACTACTCTATGGCGAAGGGAGAGATGCATCTAAGATTTTCATTCGCCGACTTTGCTTCAACCAACCACGAAACCCCGATCGGGTTTCTGGTACTGACAGGCTCAACACGCCCCAAGGTTTCGAGCTGTCGGTGACACTAGTATTAACCATTTGCTTTGATATTCACAACGTGTCAGTTGGTTTGATGTTTGTGAGTATGGAGCGAGTAATTGTATCGCTCAGGACAAAGACTGGAGGTCAATCTGGAGAAATGAAAGCTGCGTCATTCTCAAATCAGATGTGGCCGTAACGTGCCGACAGTAGGCAATCACCAACCTCATCCCCAGGGGTATAGTTCGCTCAGACAACCTCGGACCACTCGCTCACTAACCCCTGGCATCAGTTTTCGATTTAACGCATGTGATTGGTTGACGGGAAATCGTCAAATATACCAAAGAATATACCCAAAGAAATTTTCAAAATATTTTGGATCAAACCAGAAGGTTATCTATATCCAGGTTTGATGATTTTTTGTAAAAAGATTTAAAAAGCACAAGTAAGTACTTCAAATTGATTATTTTGACTCGTGCTGCCACCTATACTTAGTCCAAGATTCCTGGATTATTAACCGAAGCTGATGCCAGCGGTTAGTGACGCGACCGCCATATTGTCAGAAAGCGAACTATACCCCTGGGGACGAGGTTGGGCAATCACTAGAAAAAACCATCACTACACAAAACAATCTGTTTTGATTGGCTTCAGGAAAAAATAGACGCCCGTGATGCAGATACGTAGGCCTAAACTGCTTCATTTGCCAATGGCTAGCACCAAAAATATACTCTAAACTCCCACTTACCTGTCCCATTCCTGAAGTCGGAAAAAATGACTTAAATCCTAAGTTGAAGATAATGGGGTGGGGGTATGGGCAAAAACAGTAATGTCCCTTCCACTGACTTGTCCCACTCCCGAGCCTGGCAAAGAATGACAGCGTGCGATATCTTCTTCATCTTAGGATTTGGTCATTTTTTCCTCGTGCAGGAAGGTATTATTATTAGTGGGAGTGTTGAGTATAACACCAAAAATATACAACTCGAAAATCACCAATTTTCCGCATGTTCAACGTACCTTCAACAGCATATGGCGGAACCGTTCAACCAAAATTACTATTTTTTTTGGCAATTTGGAAAGATGAGGTCCTCTTTCCAAACGATGACATTTGTTACAACTTTCAATTCAAGCGCCCGAAAAGTGACCTCTCCAAGCCCTATTTCTCCTTGCACACATCATGTTTCGCGGGTGTGATCTTGAAATTTAATTTCATTTGCTCTGAGCACATGGCGCTGACGATCAGTTTTTCCATATTTGGAAACATGGTATTTGCATAAGGCGGTCAAATCCTGGAAGAAGCCTCGTTCTCAATTGCTGACGGAGAAAAAGCAAAATAAACATATTTCATCGAAATCGATAGAGTTTTGGCCGACTTATGGGTCGAGAGGTGACCTGATATTTTTGTCCTTTTACGGAAAATAGTCCTTCAAAATGCCTACACTAAATTGGAATACATGTACTATTTTGAAAACTTCAGGGTAGGTCGTTCGGGTTAGATTGTACTGTACGTACATGCAATTTTTTTTATTAAGTGTGTTTTATGCAAGCATGTCTGCGGGGTTGAAAATCACCCCGCAACACCACATTTTCAAATGAAATGGTCCATGGACCATGTGCTCGCCTGGGTGTATGTACCAGAAGAACAAATGACAAATGTTATATCGAAATGTTCCAGGGTTATTGTGATTATTATGGTTTTGATTATGGTCAAAATTTCAAGGTCAAAACATTCTCTCGCTTGAGTAAATTATGTCCACCTGGTGGCCAAGCCAAGAATCGAATCAGACCCAACTTGGTTATATGTACCAAGTTTCAGGTCAATACCCCCGGCAGTTACGAAACGTGCCACCAAAAGGCAAAATTTCGAACAGGCATACACTTTTTTGAGGCACGAAAAGGAAGCAACCAAAGGCGGTTCAGACCGGAGAGCGTGGCTGGTCATTTGCTCTGTGTGCAAATATTCTCCCAGATGATCAAAATGACTGATTTGGACATTTCCAAATTCTGCCTATGCTTTTTGCTCCTACTCTCTGATACAGTCTTTGGTTTTTCCCGGAGATGTATACTTTGGAAATAATAGGGCCTTTTCCCGTGGTGTTTGTTGAGGTCCACCCTGTACAGCGGATAGGTTTGAAATTCGGCTTCCTCCGACTCCATCAAAAATAGTGCCAAAGTTTGGCACTATTTTTGAAACGCAACTGAGCCGGCTTGGAGTGTTCAAAATTGACCTAGACCTAGACCTTAGGTCAATATCTAAAACTACCAACGACCAAACAGATTCGTCAAATGAAATGGTCCACGGACAAGTGCTCACCTGGATGAATGTACCAGAAGAACGAACAACAAGTCTCAAGTTGATACATGTATGTTCCAGGGAAAAATCATGTTAGAACATTCTTTGTGGTATCGTTCATGAGATATGAGCCAAAGTACATTTTTCAAGATGGACGACTGGCGGCCATATTTGAAGTGCTATTTTGAAGTGCAAATTTGGCAAACATATAGAGGGTATCCACACACATGTTCGTACCAAGTTATAATATTGTAGCTGCTATTCTTCAATGAGACATTGGCTGAATTCCCGTTTTCAAGATGGCAGACTGGCAGCTATATCTGAAGTCGAAAAGGGTCCAGATTTGTTGTATGCATAGAGGATACCTAGTACATAAAATTGCAAGGTCAGGCATTCTAGTTGCAGTTATTTATGAGATATGGGCCAAAAGGCATTTTCCAAGATGGCCGCCTGGTGGCCATACAATGTATTTCAGGTAGAATTGGGCCGAAATTTGCTGAACTCGTCATAGGAGTTATAAGACTCTTGGTCAAATAGCCAGGAAATGTGCTACCAAATGGCAAAATTTTGAACTTTGACCTCTGTGACCTTGAAAATTAGGTCAAATCAAAACCCCATTAGATACATGTATGACATGTACCACAGCATATGCCCTGCTGGGCCTTGCGGCCGGGTGGGCTAAAAATCACGAACACATCATTGCAATCAATAAGCCATTGATCTCGGCGTCAATTTATCATCCGTCGATAATCTTTCGCGTTCCTGGAACGGATCCATCTTCTGTTGGCAGCAAATGATTTACAATCAGTCATTGGTTCACTCATGCACTCCTGAAATATGTATTGATTTGCGCGGCACAGGTGTTATGTTTTCTAGTGTTCCTCATATCTCAGTGTTTTCCATACAGTAGGAAGCTAGAGAGATGGGCTATTCTCCGGTAACGGAATTACAAATCAGAGCAAAATTTACCCATATTTTTCGCTCCCACCCTTATCTGGAAAATACGATGGATACGAAATCAGTCATATCCTGGGCATATAGCCTATCAGTCCAAAATATTTTTGAACATGTTCAAACCCAGTCTAAAATTCAAGCTTAAGGAGCAGTGTTGCCCACTTCTATCGATAACGGAATTAATCAGAGAGACAGTGCAAAAACAGTCACCAACTTTCAAAAAATTCTTACCACAATACCCGCAGAACGCAAATTACAATAACAGTACCGTATGATAATACAGCTGAGGTTGTTAGTTCCTAGTTCAGATATTAACCGTCACCAAATCTTTCTACATCTGAGAGAAATTTGCATTTCTAAAGATAGTGCATGGTAACGGAATTACAGTAACGGAATTACCAAAAATTACTTCTGAAAAGAAGGCTTCAAAGTCACATTCATCCCAACTGTATTATGTTGTGTTTGTCCATTGTTCTTGAATCAGATGTTGTAGATGTGAAACCAACCAAAACACCATGGTTTTCATGGATGTAATCTGACCTACGGGGGAGGGAGGACTAAAGAAGGGTACCAATACAAGGTCATGTGAGGACACTCTGTGCAAAAAAAACATGAATTTTAATTTTCATGAATATCCTGCCTTATAACGGAAATACTTCACATTATAATTTCCAGCAGTGTTGCCTGAATCTCCTAAATTTTTTGCACATCTGAATGAGTTGTAATATCAAAGATGAAAATGAAAATTTGATTTTGTAATATCCATTCTCTACTGGAGAATTGCCCGGATATGACTTGTCCATAAGACAACACAGAAAAAATCTGGAACTTCGTTTCACCAGTGTACCCCATACAATAAGCGGAAACCTCGACAATTGTGAATAGTCTGGAACTTTACACATTCATTCTTTTCTTGGTCCACGGGTTAACAGGCAGTACCTCTCAGCCCTCCATTCAGTGGAAGATGTGTAATGTGCCCCCCCCCCCCCCCNCCCCCCCCCACACACACACACACACATTCATGAAGCGACCTGAAGTGACAAATTCAAAATACTGGCTGTGGCGGCAACATTGGATCACACAGAGCAACCAAAATCGATAGGTTCGTGTATACATGTAGTTGCCAACCTAAACATCCACAACAAGAATGGATGGACAGACACTCAGATGGATGGACTGACAGATGGACACCGTGCGTGACGACAATCTCCCACGGCCTTAGTTGGGCTGAAGGGGTCGCGGAAAATCCAACTAATATTTTGCCTAACTTCGGAAAAGGGAGTACGAAATAAAGGTAGAAGATACGAAGTGAGGAATTTTGCGTGAATTTTTTAATTTCTCAAATTGGGAGAAATTTTTTTCCCATTTTGAGAAATTTTCTCAAAATGACATGGCATTTTGTCTGATGTTTCGGGCGATACTTCTCAAAATGGGGGAAATTTTCCTCCCAATTTGAAAAATTGATAAATTGGCGCAAAATTCCAAAATTTCCCACTTCTTATTTTCCACTTTTATTTCTTATTCCATTTTCCGCATTCCATTGGGTCGCTCTTAGATGTTGCTGGACTTTACCGTCACTATCAAGATGTAAATTGGCAAAAAAAATCGCCGCTTTCAATTTTGTTGTCCTAGGTTTGGTCGTGATATTGAGGGTTCCTCAATATCATGCTTGAATGCCTATCACAAGTCTGATTCACTTGTCTTTCCTGCTCGCTTGGATGCATAAACACCAGGACGAACACCTCGATGATATCAAGAAACTTGTCAATAACAGTCAGACCAATCGCTCTAGAGGATGGAAAACACCGTAATAACATCGTACAGTCATTGTATTCATAAAAAGATTGGTAACTTCTGTAAAAACAAGAGGCCCATGGGTCTGGCGCTCAGCTGAACATGACGTGCCAACTCAACAGACACGAGTACAATACAAATACTTCACTTTTTTTATTGTGTGGGGGTGGGGTGGGGGTGGGGGTAGGGGTGGGGGTGAGTAGTTTTCCCGGGGTAGTTTTGGAGATAAGACCAAAGGGTGATGACCCCATTCCTTAGTGAAGGAAAAATATTGTTAGTTTGGGAATGCGAGTAGTTTTGGTCCGTGTTGCCGCCTCCCTGATTGGTTGAACGCGTTGCTTTAATACGCGCCAGTCTAAAGCCTAATAGGAGCAGTCAGCCGCGCATATTGCCAACAGATGGCAGCAAAGTTCTAGCGGACCAATGTACAGGAAAATCTACGTGGTTGCTGCTCGATCAATAATGACTGGGTCCGCTAAATGCATTGAATTGGGCCGTAGTGACACCTTTTGGTCAACTCGCTGACAGCTCCTATTCATACTACGACGCAAGACCATCGGCGTCCGACGCGCAATCAAATCTGGACGCCGACTTCGCGGAATTGATTCATAAGCCCCGGTCATAAGCCCAGTTCATACTTCGACGCACGACCATCGCCGTGGTTTCTAATCGAAATGGCACCATTTTCCCAGGGAATGTTGAGAATGACATGGGGGTGGTCCTTAAGTGGGTGCCATTATATCTTTTACCCCTTATGCCATCCTCTGGCCACATGCATCCTGTGAATATGGCTCACCACGGGTATCATGCTAGTAATTATAAATCTTACTCCCAAGTTCCACAAATTGCTGCCTATTGAGGAAAGTCTTAAGCCTAGTTTAGGCCTATACTTCGATGCCAGACCATCGGCGTCCGAAGCCCGATCAAATCTGGACGCCGACTTCGCGGAATTGATTCATAGTCCGGCGTACTTTAGCGAAATGACTCCAGTAATTACAGCCTCGCGATCGGAAGCCGACCAAATCGCACGACGGGGTCCGCGTCGAACGCAAGATCGCGCGTCGGTCGCCGACGATGGTCGTGCGTCGAAGTATAAACTAGGCTTTACTGGCAGACACTGTGGCGACTTAAGCCTAGTTTATACTTCGACGCAAGACCATCGGCGTCGGACGCCCGATCAAATCTGGACGCCGACTTCGCGGAATTGATTCATAGTCCAGCGTACTTCGGAGACGGCGACCCGTTATGAAATGACTCAAGTAATAACAGCGTCGAAGTATAAACTAGTATACTAGTATACTTGAGTATACTTATACTTAAGTATACTTATACTTAAGTATATTTATACTTAAGTATAAATGACTCAAATAATTACAGCTTCGCGATCGGACGCCGACCAAATCGCACGATGGGGGTCGGCGTCGAACGCAAGATAGCGCGTCGGTCGCCGGCGATGGTCGTGCGTCTAAGTATAAACTGGGCTTTAAACCTAGTATATACTTCGACGCAAGACCATCGGCGTCAGACGCGCGATCAAATTTGGACGCCGACTTCACGAAGTATAAACTAGGCTTTAAGCCTAGTTTATACTTCGACGCTGGACTGTGAATCAATTCTGCGAAGTCGGCGTCCAGATTTCATCGGGCGTCGGACGCAGATTGTCTTGCGTCGAAGTATAAACTAGGCTTAAGCCGTGGTGCCTTGTACTTTGTGTCTTTGCAAGGGCAAGTAAAATACCCCATCCAAGTGAGGAACATGAGTAGCTTGTGATGGCCTCCTCCGTACTTACCAGGGCCAATAATGCTATAGGTCGGCCCTGACGGAAAAATGAAATACAAAAAAAAGTATAAACTAGGCTTTAGCGGTCGAAGTTAAAGTGCCACCGTCAATTATAATATTGGCCTAGATTAAACTGCACAGTCACTGAGTAAGTTTTTTCAAAGTGTAAAATTTCCACGCTTGATGAGGCGTGGGGCGTACCGTTGATGGCAGGGGTTCAGGTGGTGTGTGACTGGCGCGGTATTTACGTCTGTTTAGTCCCATTTGCATGTCAAATATTACGAAACTTGACGCGTTGATCCCCAGAACCGCAGAAAGGCGGCAGCACAACACGGCGATAGCTTTTACGGCTCACGATGGAGATGTTCAGTTTGGTCTTGGAAATTCCTCCAAGGGTTGCACTGTTAGAAATAACAGAAGATTTTACAGAAAATCTGTGCAGCAGAGTCCCCAGGACTGGATCTGTAAAATTACAGAGTGATCTGTAAAACTACAGACTTAAATAAATGTTAACAGAGACTTGACTGGAGGCTGACCAAATTATATTTCATACTGCTCTCAGAAGGCATCATAATGGGATGTCCAATGGGAGTCCAACCAATACAGGAAAACATGAATCATACCATAAAAAAATTATGTAAATTTACAGAAAGTGCTGGGGACTCTGCTGCAGGCACTTTCTGTAAAATTACTGCAAAATTACTACTGTAAAATTAATAATTTCTAACAGTGTGGTGTAAGGTGATTTACCGATGTCAGTTCACCATGGTGGCGCCGACCAGTTTGACTGCTGCGATACCCGAAAATGAATAGGTGGCATGGCAAGTGTAACTTTTGATGCATTTTCTGCCGGGAGTATGGCAAAATTATGAACTTCGATCTCTGTGACCTTGAAAAGTAGGTCAAATCAAAAACCCGTCAGTTATGTCGTGTGTCCTTATTAGATGTGCCTATGATAAAAATTTGGAGATGATCCAAACAGTAGTTCAAGAGTTATTACGTTTTTTGTTTTCGATTTTGGCCACGACCTAGTGGCCAAGCCAAGAATTGAATGGGATTGAAACTTGGTGTCATACATGTACATGCAAGTCATCTGACGTAGGGGTATAAATGTACAGTGTGTCTCAGAAAAAAAGTATACCCAAAAGTATACCCATCGATTATATGAAAACTACTAAATTTTATTTTAAGTGTAATATGTCATTAGAAAGAGAGGGATTTACTCTTTTAAATGATACCCTAAACATGCGTTTATTTTCATGGGTGAATCAGTAACAATGCAATGATTGCCACACTGTGACAAATCAACAAGGCCATTCTTGGCCTATTTGTTCAGGGCAATGTGGGTTGGTTACCTAACTTGATTGAGTGACACTCCATTTGACACTGTGTAACATTTGAATAAATGAATAGGCCCCCTAATCCTCACCAATCTTTTTGTTTGTGATACAACGTTTCAAGTCAATAGCCCCAGCGGTTACGAAACATGCCCTTCTAACGGACGACGACGACGAGATTTGACCAAAGGCTGAGCTACATTTAAAAATAGTGCCAATGGCACTGTGCCCGCTTGGCTTGAAGCAGTTTGGCCCCCTAGAGACAAAGTCAAGAATCAGATTTTGCCGAAAAAGAGGTGGGCCTATCAATCACCAAACTACCGTACGTTTGACATTAATGGCAAAATGGACCAAAGAGAGGAAACCTTTTTCATCAGGCTCAGCATACTCTGATGAGGTAAGGATTTAGAGGCAGGATGATTATGATGGCAGACGTCATGACTTGATCCTCGAAGTGCATGGTCAGATGTGAGTTTGCCATGAGGTCTCGCTTAGCGTTGTCGGAGGGCGAAGTGCCCGGGGCGAAGTGACTGTAGGTCTTGATTTATCAATACGACCACGGATAACTCTCATCCACACCTTGTGGGAAGTTGCCTGCCAAATCAGACTAAAGGGCAAGAACTGTGATCAACTTCCTTCAATAAAAAGATGACCGAACTCCTTTGTGCAGGAAACCATGCAAAGCAATCCTTTCCAAAGCTAAGGGTTGGTTTAGAGATGAACCCAATGAAAAAGTCTTTTTTACACCATGATATACGCCTGATGCAGGAAAGATAGTTTATGGTACGGTTTGTGATGGCAAAGAACCCTCGGTGAAACACAGCAGATATCCAAACGACGTGGGTTGCTTTGATGGAATGGCAATAACAAAGTTTGGACTATTACGACAGCATGGTAGATGGAGTTCTCTAGCCATTATCAATGTTTAGCGCACCATAAAGAATAGGAATTCAATTACTCCAGCAGAGAGGAAGGAGCCAATTATTCATGCTGTGTTAAGTGGCTGAAAGAGCAACAAGCGAAACGCTCAGGAGGCTGTGGTGATGAAGCTGCAATAGGCTCAACGTCATCACTTGACAGAAGGGCCCAAATCGTGGTGCTTGCAGGTCACTGCATCCCATCATCAACAATACAATGAGTGAGGGTTCAGCAGCACACTAGGCCTAATATCTGCTCTTCTACCAATTCTCTCACTGATTTCAACAAAGCCCTCAAATGCCCATCTGCCACATCACGCCCTTTTAAGCCAAAATTCATAAGCCAGCGACTCACTAATGAATTTTTGTTTTTAGGCATATCCGTGCTTTGAAATGATAACCAAGACTTTGTAGATTTATAACGGCCCTGACGTATCAAGGGATTCTCTTCAGGGCAATATTGGAAACAACACCAGGTTCAAGTGAGTAAGTCTTGGCGTTAATTGGCAGTTAGCTGACAGGCGATACGGATATTGCATGCAATCTAGAAATAATAAGGACGTGACAATATAGCAGGGGTTACTTCCATAATGGGACCCATAAACAGCTGCCTTATGTCGAGTCAGAATATCAAACAGAAATCATATATGAGCACAAATATAGAAGAAAATCAACTTGGACTTCACTTGAGGAGAGTCAAATTCAACCTTATATTTACTCTGCCCTGTCAAGCCAGACGGCAGTATCTGCAAATTTCTCGAAATTGGGAAAAGCCACTATTGACCCTCTACTACACCAGCTCCATCTATTAATAGTACTGTTTAACCTCATCAATTCACATATACAGAGATATTGCATGTGCAAGTTAGCAGTATCTACAAAAGTATGGCAGGAAGTCAAGCTAGAGAGCAGTATGTGCCATCACATACTGCTGTTTAGCTTGCAATGCACTAGATACTGCCCTTTTGCTTGGCACATGCGAGGTTGAACTGAGCAAAGGCTGTAAGTTACTGCCATAGTGCTCAGTAAAATTCATGACTTCTGCCTTTGTATGTGAACATAATTAGTTGTTGAAAGTAACATTTGAAATAGGAAGTACCATTAAACATGATNCGGTACACAAGTGAAATGCCCAAAGTGACCAGAGTTCCTCAGCAAAGCTGTTTTTTTCCCCGCACAGTGATCAGAATTTGTGACCAGTATATATTGATAGACCAGGAGTGTGGGCCTGCAGTGAACCACACACACCACTTGGCAGGGGCCACAGACTATGCGATCAGACACACAACATTGTGATCTGAACCAGTGCAAAGCCAGCCAGCCAGAGACATACCAATGATGTGATAGGCTTATTAGCCAGATGACTGTGATCAGACACACACCAATGTGATATCAGCCACGGACTCTGTGATCAGACACACACCAATGTGATTACAGTCAAAGACTTTGTGATCAGATACACACCACCAGTGTGATCCAAGCTGAAGACTTATGTGACCACACAACATTGTGATCTGAGCCAAACATTATCAGGTCAGAGAGTAAAGCACATTGCAAAGACAAATTATTCTTAGCATTCTGACACAACCTCTCTCCACCCACTCTCAGGAGTCAGTCGAGCCAGAATGCTACTGTGTAGGTGGCAGTGTGGTAATTAGCAATTAGATTAGATGTCATCGTCATCAACAAGAGGTTGTGGTCCCAACGGCCAGGGTAACGAAAGTGAACACCTAATCACATTATCTGTGATTGGAAGTCGATAAAAGAGAATTTGTTAGACCATTAGGTTGTTGAATAACGTGCAGCAGCCAAAGTCGGTCCAACCACCATCACCGACGCAGGTGAAGAATCAAGGATCATCACCATCACGTTCACGTTGGGCCGTTAGAGAGGCACAGTGACAGTGGAAAAACTTTCACATCTGTGGTTGTGGGTTCAATTCCCATCAGACTCACTCTTCATGTTATAGTATATGTTATATATAGTATATGTTATAGTATATGTTGTATATGTTACTCACTCGTCATGTTATGTTGTCTTTTCTAGAGTTTCAGATTGTAAAGTTCCACTTGAAAAAGACCCCGGTTGGGGTCGAAAATTCGTGAATTCTGGAGATTGACTTCTTGTTTATTATCATTTAGTGTGTCAATTTTGTGCTTTTTGTACCTTGGATTATAGAAAAGGGTGGTTCTCTTTGTCAGTGCAGGTTTTCTCCAGACAATCTGGTTTCCTCCTGTTGTCTATAGAGCTAGTAAAACCATATTTGACACTCAGCTCTGGATTCAATGTATTTCTATCACGTTCACCACTGTCCTTATAAGGACTCCCGGGAGCCAACTCACCTCCCTCATTTCCATAACTTGACACTGCAATGCGATTAATATCTTCCGCACTAATGGAGATGAACATCGGCTCCGCAAAAAGATTGGAAACCACCGGATATTAGCCAACACTTTACGGAACGATAGCTCGGGTCTCATGCTGGGGTCGCGACTGAAAAGGACGTGACAACCTACCTGAATGTCACCTGATGAAGTGGCAGACATATTAGAATCAGGACGCCAGCAGCGACAAACAGACGTGTTCGTCTTTCGTTACTGGAACCTTTCAGACAGGACCAGCCGGGTGTCCACATCATTACACGACACCAAAAACAGCTAGACTAAGAATAGATTATCAATTTCTCAAAGCTTTGTGAACAACTGCATGGGGTGGAACATCAAACATGCAAGTTTAGAAGACAAGCCACCACCCAATTAAGTACACAAAGCCACAGACAAAATGCAAGTCACTAGGTGTTGAGATTTTGACATATTCAACCAAACTGCAATGCAAGTACAACCTTTCCCTTCACATGCTGCTAAAAAGCTGGGCACCAACAAAGGTATTGTTTCTTTGTAATCTTGGGCAAAATAATGTAGGAGGAAACCTACGACATCAGTAATTTCCTTATTTGAATGTTGGACATCCTGGCATGCCTGGAACTTAATGCTACCATACAGGCCTAGTAGAACATCTCGTTAAGATCAACAGTGCACGGGAGAGACCTGGGCCCAAATCCATAAAACCTTGCTAGCTTAGTTGGTTGCTAGTTGTGTACATCGGCCTGTACAAACTGGGCACTTTAGCAGGCAACTAAGCCTAGCAAGGTTTTATGGATTTGGGCCCTGCTAAGTAGGCCTTGTGCATCAAGATGAATACTAGATGGCACCACTGTCCACAGCGTGTATGTAGCACCACTTGAAGTTCGTTAAAATATTTACTTCAAAGAAACTGACGAAGTCCTTGACCTGTACCTTAGTGCAAGTGTTACATTATTATGCTCATTAATGAGTCCAAGGTTAAGATATTAAACAAAACATTTTATGTGAGACAAGATACATATTTGGACTAAAGCTAAGAACACACTCCACATCTTCTAGACAATAGAGTTTCTAAACGATAAATGATTATGAGTGCATGCTGTTACTCATTGTGAATCCCAAAACTGCAGATTTTTAAGGCAGCTATATGGCTGCACGGTGCTCCTAGATCAGACTTAATTAATCTATTTGCTAACGATGACAGTAAAGAAACACATCAGATGGCAGTATCGTGGAGGATAAAAGATATTCCTTCAGAACATAGGCAACAATCGAGAATTCCCAGAACGAACAAGTCACGATTCAACAATGTTGCTTTTATCAAATCCCCAACCCCAGATAAATCGCCAGCACAACAATTTTTTTCCATCTGAATTCCTGCTTCTGTTTGTTTTTTACCAATGTCAATATTATTCTTACATGTAATTATTACGTTTATCTTTCAATTTCTTCAGTCATAGCAGTTTTTATCTCACTTCCCTTGAGGAAATTGACAGCGGGAAGTTAAACAACGACGAGAGAAATTTAAAATGCAGAATTTTTCGCTTACTTTATTAGCGGTAGTGACAACATTGAAGTGGATGGAATTTGATTCTGAAGATTATGTTTTGTGAGGAGAAGACATGAGAATCAATTGGTTCAATGTTAACTTCAGAGCTTCTGAAAATGTCAAGATCTCATCATTGGCAATCACACCAGATTCTAACGAATTGGTGGCGGGTGAACATTTAGAGGTAAAAGGAGAAATCAGCAGTGTCAACCATTGATTCACTTTACCAGACACAGCCACTGANCAATCGAGAATTCCCAGAACGAACAAGTCACGATTCAACAATGTTGCTTTTATCAAATCCCCAACCCCAGATAAATCGCCAGCACAACAATTTTTTTCCATCTGAATTCCTGCTTCTGTTTGTTTTTTACCAATGTCAATATTATTCTTACATGTAATTATTAGGTTTATCTTTCAATTTCTTCAGTCATAGCAGTTTTTATCTCACTTCCCTTGAGGAAATTGACAGCGGGAAGTTAAACAACGACGAGAGAAATTTAAAATGCAGAATTTTTCGCTTACTTTATTAGCGGTAGTGACAACATTGAAGTGGATGGAATTTGATTCTGAAGATTATGTTTTGTGAGGAGAAGACATGAGAATCAATTGGTTCAATGTCAACTTCAGAGCTTCTGAAAATGTCAAGATCTCATCATTGGCAATCACACCAGATTCTAACGAATTGGTGGCGGGTGAACATTTAGAGGTAAAAGGAGAAATCAGCAGTGTCAACCATTGATTCACTTTACCAGACACAGCCACTGATTGGCCAACACCATGGGATGATGTTAACACAGCCAATCAGCTGTTCTGACACATGTAAAATGGAAGCCACAGTCGACCCTCTCAAACATTCTGATTGGATGATAATTTCAAGCCAATAAAAATTGAGGAAGAGACTGGACTAGAAGCAGTTGAGTAATGAGAGCTAAATATAGAGAGATTAACCTATATACCATGAGCATCTCTGTAGTAAGCATGAGTGACACTTCGAAATCGCTCCTGGCCTGCCGTATCCCATATCTGCAATACATATAATTTACATACATTTGCATAGTTTTGCATAGTAATTAGATGAAGCTCTGTTAAGATGTTAAATAGAAGCTGTGAGAGGTTAGGGAATACAGACCCACTGCCACTGCCAGTGCCACGGGTTAAATACACACAAAAGGTGGAGCTGCTGACGAGGTGCGACTGAAGCTACCGAGAAATCAAAGGGATTTCAGCTTAACCTTTCTTCATACTTGATAAAATTTGATATTTGCGGAGCAGAAATGTTACTTTGATCAAACAGAATCACTTAGAAAACTGACGGCAACTTCAGTCGCAAAAACAGCAGAGTGCACACGCCCCAAGAAAATGATTTTTAGGTCTGGTTGTTCGATTTCTTCAGACAACAGGCAATCAGACATAAACGTTGGAAAGGAGCCGGGAATCAGGGACCAGAATGTCTCCATGCAGAATCTTCAGTAAGTAAAGTAAAGGGACTGACTGATCAGCGTATGCTGGACACAGATTCAGGTTCAGTGTTTCCCGGGGCCGGGGCTGCAAGGCTAGACCGCCGAGACCACTGCAAACCAACTTCACATCTCGAGGTTAGCATGCTCAGCAAAATCTCTGTTCAATTCTGGCATGCAGAGTGGGAAGAAACAGATGTGATACTTAGGAGGGTTCTACTCTCCAAATGTAGAGAAAGAATTAACAGCGCAGGTTTCCCTCAAATGCTCCCCTGATTCCAAAAAAATTTGTTAGATATTTGTTTCCCAATCACATGCACAGGCAGTTGTTCTTTCATTTTCTTGGCACTTGCACAGTTCCCCACCTCAGGTTAATGAACACCATCAAACACCTAGAAATAATTCAATAATTCACAGAGGTTTACACATGTAATTCTAGATCTTTGATGACGCTGAAAATGAAGCTAACCGTTACCGTGTAATAAGCCATCTATAGCAGTTTTTTCAAAGGTAGATCTGAATCATTTTCCACTGATGGAATTTTGTTGTCTTGTTCGCAAAAATTCCCATTTTGTGCAGAAACTTTCAATTATGGACACTATGGGTCGTATTCATAAAGCAGTTCTATCGTTAGAACTGTCTTAGGCCGGTTCCAAGTACAGTGGTTGACGATACTTGGAACCGGCCTAAGACGGTTCTAAAGATAGAACCCCTTTATGAATTCGACCCCTATGGGTCATATTCATAAAGCGGTTCTATCGTTAAAACCATCTTAGACTGGTTCCAAGTGTACATCACATGTACAGTTGGAACCGGACTAAAACAGTTCTAACGATAGAACCGCTTTATGAATATGACCCTATGGGCCGTATGCACCAAGCAAAGATAATCTTGAACTCAGGTTTAGCCACAACTTTTCCATTGTCAGATCATACCCCAGTAAACCTGAACAATTGAAAAGTTGTGGCTCAACTTGAGTTGAANGCTGAAAATGAAGCTAACCGTTACCGTGTAATAAGCCATCTATAGCAGTTTTTCAAAGGTAGATCTGAATCATTTTCTACTGATGGAATTTTTCTTGTCTTGTTCGCAAAAATTCCCATTTTGTGCAGAAACTTTCAATTATGGACACTATGGGTCGTATTCATAAAGCAGTTCTATCGTTAGAACTGTCTTAGGCCGGTTCCAAGTACAGTGGTTGTACATCGACGACGTCATTGACGTCCCAAGCATGCCAAGTGGGTTTTGCAAACGTTTCAAGTCAAACTTTTAGGTTTCCAAAGCGAGTATTCCGTTAAGCAGTTATATATTCCCAAGTAATTGTGACCATCATAATCCCAAGGTTCTAAGCTTTCCGATGGTGTGTTAAATTACTGGGAATGACCAGGGACCTGGCGACCGTAATGAGTTAAAAAGGGCATGCCTGGTCAAATTCTCGTAAACGTGGGTCCCAATCAAAGGCATGGATCTATAGTGTATAAGAGAATTTGATACATTTTCAGAGGCTGAAAGTTTTTTATAAAATTTTTAGGATGAAGTTCTTCATTTTTCAAGTGAACAACAGAAAATGATTCAGCCTGACCCAAACTGGCCAACGGGCCTCTATCAAATTATGTACCACATACCATTTGCATCACGGTAATACGCCCGCGTAATACTGCGGAAGCGTTCTTGGCCTGCAGTATCCCATATCTGCAATACACATAATTAACATACATTTCCATAGTTTTGCATAAATTTGCATAAGCATCTTCTTGATCACCTGCAGAAGAGAAGGCTTAGATGGTTAGTCTGTTGCTAAAATAGCGGTGACTCAGCCACGAATTGAATATTTGACCTCTCGTCTTGAACCCGATGCTCAACCACTACGGCGCCACCCCACCGCACTCCCAAATCTAAGTACATGTAGAATATTACCAACACCAATTAGTGTGACAGGCCCATATTGTTGAATCTGAGGAAGCAATCTTGGAATTCTTCCTTGTGTAGCGTCAGGGCAAGATAATGAGTCTGTCCTATTCCCATAAAAAGATAATAAGTTGTCTAATTTTCATAAAGACATTGCGGACACCTCATTTCCTGAGCTGACAGATGTTCCTTTCACACAAATTACAGCTGAACATGATGAACTGGACAATCAGACTCAATGGTACCGCCACGCCACCGCCTTTTTATGGAAGCTACTGTAGGTGGAGTCTATTGTATTGTAGTCATTTATAACCAAAATCAAGGTTTTACAGAAAACAGGGCCTACATTAACGCTTTGCAAGTGGCTCATGGTGAATGAAGAGAGGTGGTCATTTCAGATACCTTATTTTTCATCAGCTTACACGTGCACACTCAATCACTGCTTCTCATGCCACCGTCCATGCCAATGGCTTTAGTGAAAGTTTACCATAAGGTGGGGGTGGAGCTCAGAATCTAAAGACATGTAGCTATTTCATCAGTTTTCACGTGCACACTCATTCGATGCAAGAAAAGTTACCATAGTTAGGCCACCAAAGGACAGTTGAACATGGCAACTGAGCTAATTCTGAATTAACTGGCAACAGGCGTGTTTAAATGGTTTAATGCAAACAGTCATAATATAATAACAATAAAGAAAAAAGATATTTCGCAGAGCAGGAAAAACTATGGCCACTCCACAAGTTTTATCTCATTTTGGTGATCTCAGCGGCATTTGTTTATGAGATTAACAACCCACGGGTGAATTGGGAATGTTATTCATTGGAAAATGGTATTACGGTATTTTATGTGGGAACATACTGTTATGAACCAAACTTGGCACAGCTTCTACAAACAAAGTTTACAGCTTAGTCTAAGAAGATCATGATGAAGTAAAGTAAAGGACTATAAAGAATGAAGATTGATTACAATTTGCTGTGCGGTAAAATTTTTAGATCTGTTGCTATCATGTGCTCTCTAATGACTAGAATTATTTTAATTGATTTAAACGAAGCACACCAATTAGTAAAATGAAACATAACAGATGGAATGGTTTGGATAATTGGCCCACAATCATCAATCATGTTGGTATTTTTGAAGAATTAATGATGATTATCACTGTTTCATTGACATTCTATTCCATATTAGCGGAGTTCAGCATTTCTGATGGATTCAGCATTGTTTATTCAATTTCACTATTAAATCTAGATTTCCAAATTCACTAGTTCAGGCTGGCCAAATTCACAGAGGTTGTTTCAACTCCTGAACACCGAATTCGCTCACCCTACAGGTCTAAACCAAGACAAGGCACCCATAGGCTCCGTTTTCGTACACAGTTTCTACTGAAAATCCCAAAGTTAATTTCAAACATCAGTATACGGCAAGCTACCTTAAATTCTTACCACATTCATGCCTCCAGGCCAACCTCAAAATCTCGAAAGATTCACCATGGAATAAAATCAAGATATTGATCAAATTTTTGATGCAACATATCAGAGAAATGCATTTCACAGCATTGCACAGACTGCAGAATGTTTTGAGATTTTTTTTTCATTGAATGATAATCGAAGATAAGATAACAACATCAAACACGACTTTTAAAGAAGCAGGAACTGTTTTATTTCTTTTTCAATTAAAGGAGAAAGAAAAGATGGATGACATTCAACTTACGCTGTTTTTTTTACTCACCTGTAATTTTACTTTAGTACCTTCTACATTTACAACTTTATTCTGAAAAGAAATAGACAACAGTGAGAAGGCGTGGCGGACGAAGTAGAAAGTAGAGGAGGCATGGCGCCGAGACATGCTGACATGAAAACACTTTTTGACTGGCTTAAAATACTTGATATATCACACATTCCGGCCGTGTAACTGATCGTTAAAAGAATGGTGATGATAATGTTGTCACCCCATGATCACCGCCATCTCTAGTGACTTAAGTTACAGAGGTGAGAGAAATGCAGAGCGTGTTGAGGGGGATGTCTTTTGAAATACCGGTAAACAATGCAAAAATCGAGATGTACGGACCCTCCATTGATGTAAGCTCAGCACATCACAAGATTACAATTTTGCATCAGGTACTCATATAAATCATGAATATGCATGCAATTAATCAAACGATAATTCAGCTGTGGAAGTTTTATATCTTAATCCACATGTATGCAACAAGTTCCATATGCAACCTTGTGGAACGTCTAATAAATTTGCGTAATAAATAAAGTGACAAAATCATCATGAAACCAATTCCCGGTTTGCGCCACATTACATAGCCTATTCGAGGTTAGAACAAAGTGAATCGATACGAAACCGCTTTCTCGTGTGTACAGGATGGTTTCTCGTGTTACGCTAGTATTCCCTAGATAAACAATAATGTGTACAGACATGTTCTCATGAATAATAAAATAAGCTCTAAACTGCTCATTTTGTTGAATTAATGTCTTCATCTAATATATCTTCACCGTCCTGTAGTCCACCTCTTGTTATGGCACCGCTGTCTAACTCGTCAGTGAGAGAGGATGTTTTATAGGGTCGATTTTTTAAACGATAGCTAAGATAGACCTCGGTTTAACCATCGGCTGTTCTGAAAACCGCTAATTAATCAAAGTAAACATTTTTATTTTTAGAATGTTTGGCTATCAACGATTCATAAAATCGAAAAATTCACTTCGCTTAACAAACAGTTTGTCAACTAAGGGTCAATGAACCCGATGGTTATCTTAGCCATCGTTTATAAAATCGGCCCATAGTGGCCTAATGGCCGGGCTAACCAGCTCATTGCTGCACTGGCGTCATGACTCAGTCACAATGCAAACGGTAACTGACGAACTAATTTCCATCAGAAATAGAATCCAATAAGGAATGTCTCTCCGCAACAGATCCACTGATTTCCGACGAAAGGAACAGGCCTAATCTTTTGAAGAATACCATAGATTCGGTGGCTGAAACACGAAAACGTCAGTCACAGTCTCTTAAAGCGAATGGCTCGCGGGGTTTGTTTTGATTTTTGGTGGTACCTCCCATAGAGAGTGAACCTAGTCTCCAGGCAAAGCCGTGCTCCAGTCATAGGCAAAACCTAAACAAATATGCGAACGTGCACCTGGGGACGAGGTTCCATTAAAAATTTGTTAAAATGGGTTAATGACAGTTTCAAATTCAGGGGGGTCAAAATGTACATTTTGTACTATTCACATTGATTTCGAAGCGGTAGATTTTGCAGAATACGCCTCCAAAGTTTGGCTGTCTAATGCATTTCCCATTACACTAAAATCCTTCTTTCACCTTTTCTCCAAACGGCGCTTGATTTGAGGACATGTCAACAAACAATTGTCAACAAACCCCGCGAGCCATTCGCTTTAAATTGACATTCAAAGTTCATTTATTCCTACACATCTCCCATGGGGCCAGATCCACCCCCAACTTTCCATCTTACAGGCTGCAAGCCATAGAACGGTGAATTATGCCCACACACGGGTGGCGATGCAAATAATCGGGTACACAGCAATAAAATTGGATCGCGGCATGCAAGGAACATCTGAAATCAAATCCGTTATAAGAAACAGTTTGGTTGATTTCCGGAGGGCGTTTGTTCCCTTGACAATTCATCGCAAGTTCGGTTACCGTGAAAAAAGAGGGTTGCCAAGGGAAAGGTACATAAATCTGAAGAATCTAAGGAAATATCACCTCATGAACGCTAAAAACTGTAATCATAATGCGGAGGAGAGGATATCCTTTCATATTCTTTGCCTGGATGAATGTCAAGAATACTGTACATTGTGTATATTGCTGACTTTTGTCTTCCCTGAATCAAATGTCAGCCGGCCCAGCATTCACCAAGGGGCTTTCACGGTAAGGATAGATAGGATTGTGACATTTTGAGGGTTGAAATGTACAAAGCCTTTAATTATCTTGGGATGCATATAGGCATTGACAGGTGCAGTGATAACTGAGAGTAATCAGTTGAACTGAATTGACATGATATCAGTTCTGAATGGGACTTGGGAGCAAGTGAATGATGTCCTGGAAGTCTGCTTGAGAGTTACATACATCTATACGGTGATTCTTCTACTGAACGCTGACACCTATTTGTGACCTTGGAAAGAACATTATGGTGACCTTGAAGGTTAAAGGTGAAGATGAGATGAAGGTCACAGAATTACATGTAATAATATTGAAATGAGAGCCAAGTACCAGCTCTACATGCAATGGGCGAATTAACATGTAAAGTAGGAGGAGACCAGAGTGTGGGAGATGTAAAGTAGGAGGAGACCAGAGTGTGGGAGATGTAAAGTAGGAGGAGACCAGAGTGTGGGAGATGTAAAGTAGGAGGAGACCAGAGTGTGGGAGATGTAAAGTAGGAGGAGACCAGAGTGTGGGAGATGTAAAGTAGGAGGAGACCAGAGTGTGGGAGATGTAAAGTAGGAGGAGACCAGAGTGTGGGAGATGTAAAGTAGGAGGAGACCAGAGTGTGGGAGATGTAAAGTAGGAGGAGACCAGAGTGTGGGAGATGTAAAGTAGGAGGAGACCAGAGTGTGGGAGATGTAAAGTAGGAGGAGACCAGAGTGTGGGAGATGTAAAGTAGGAGGAGACCAGAGTGTGGGAGATGTAAAGTAGGAGGAGACCAGAGTGTGGGAGATGTAAAGTAGGAGGAGACCAGAGTGTGGGAGATGTAAAGTAGGAGGTGACCAGAGTGTGGGAGAATTTGTGTGTGTCAAATCGACTGCGCTTTCTATCACATTGAAAATGTTCCATCCAGGGAACCTGGATCCTCAGAGGTGACAGGTGCAGATACTTTACCAACAGGTGGTTATGGTAAAACTGTGAAGCAATCCGACACACCGTCATTCCACCCACAACTCAAAGCATCCCTGTTTCACTCCCACCTCCTGTGACGATTCCTGTATCCATGGCTACTGTCATCCTTCTCAAGTTCAACAAGAAAGGAACCACAGAATAGGAAGACATTTGATGTAAATTGAACCAAACAGCTGTACACAATAAAGAGGAGACCTCAACCAATTAAAGACTGCTTCTCAATTGATTCAGGTTGTTATGAGTTCAGTTACGGAATTATTGACTCAATTTTTGAGAACAAAGATGAGGGAATGGTAAACATACATGTACGACTTTCTTGGCAGTTTTTCATATCTTTTCTAACCATTCGCCACCAATCAATGACTTGAGGGCAAGTTAGCCCCTAGTGTTGCAATGAAATCAATCCTTCTTCCAACAATCAACATGATTTTGGTGTGGTGTTGTCACGGCAACCTTCGAGCGTGATAATGAGAGAACAGAGGATGATGGGACAGTTTGTCATTCGACTGAAAACATGTCATCGAGGACAATAGATCCACTTTACTGTCATCTGTTATCAGTTGAGTATCACGTCCTCAAAAACTGCTTGAGGTCGGTACTCTTCAGCGGTGATTGGCACACGGATTTTGTCCGATTCAGGTCACTAAAAAATAGATCAAATGGACTTTTGCGATGTCATATGCGGAAAACTAGGGGCAAACGGACTGAAAACAGACCGGATCCGTGTGCCAATGAACCCTGCTTTCCACTCTGATGGCATAGTTTTAAAACCATCTTCCAGATATGAAGATGGTGTTTTATCTTCTAGATATGGATGTTAATTACATATGTACATAAATTAAGCCACCGGTCACCCTCCCAGCCTCCTGAGGTAATCAGTGGTCCTTCGCACTCAATCTCTTTGCCAAGCGTGCAAACAAGAGCAAGCGCTAAGAATCGGTCATCACCTCAGGATGCCCTCCCAGGTCCCTGGTACTTAATCAGCATGCTGTAATAACCAAGAGAGGCTCCCTTGCATTGCCCGAGGACTCAACGGAAAACTTATGATGTTAGTGAGATTCTGCTCATTATCCTCTTCACGGTTGGTCAAGATACTAACAGAGCGGGCTCCTTCACAAAATTCTGCAGAAACCTCCGAAAAATCTTCGACAGTCAGCGTAATGTGGTCAGTTGGGCCATCTGAAGGCGTCATCAAACAAGATCATCAATAATTTCAACCATCTTGACCTAATTTACCCAAAATCCATGATAATGATGTTGTTGCAACACTCACCCGAAAATCTATACCAACGGTCGATATAAAGCTGCCAGAGAGAAAAGCACCATCTTTAAAACGGACAAGTAGACNTAATTTTCCTTTGATACCGAGGGAAACAGAGGGAAACAGACTTACCTCAAACCAGTTGGTGAAATTATCCGGGAGAAGTGTAGGATCATAAACGGCAGGATGCAACTTCATCAATTTCGTCATTTTTTCTTCGTTAAAAGGGATGGTGAGGTTCATAGACAGGTTTGGGTTGACTCGCTTGACTTGTTGTGTCAGGGTCTTGGATACATTCTGAATAAATAGGAAATGAAATATGTTGAGATATCAGCATCTGGAACAAAATGGGATGCTTCAACTGTGTCATGGAGGCTACTGATGAGTTTTTACATACCTTGAAATATTTTTCCATGTCATGCATAAAACAGTGGATATCAGAAATCATTAGCTCTTCCATTCTCTTGAGGGGCAGATTGTCCAGCTTATCACAAAATCTCTGAAAGTGAAAACAAGGTCAGCAAACAGGCTCGTCAGGGGTAATTCTAGGCCATTTAGGCGAGGCTTTTTTTATTTTTAGGTTCTCGGCTTTGCCCTCTTGCCAATCAAAGTCGGAGGGCGGAAAAAAAATAAAGAAAAAACTTTATTACACCTCATGAACGCTAAAAACTGTAATCATAATGCGGAGGAGAGGATATCCTTTCATATTCTTTGCCTGGATGAATGTCAAGAATACTGTACCGGTACATTGTGTATATTGCTGACTTTTGTCTTCCCTGAATCAAATGTCAGCCGGCCCAGCATTCACCAAGGGGCTTTCACGGTACGGATAGATAGGATTGTGACATTTTGAGGGTTGAAATGTACAAAGCCTTTAATTATCTTGGGATGCATATAGGCATTGACAGGTGCAGTACGTGATAACTGAGAGTAATCAGTTGAACTGAATTGACATACATGATATCAGTTCTGAGTGGGATTTGAGAGCAAGTGAATGATGTCCTGGAAGTCTGCTTGAGAGTTACATACATGTATACGGTGATTCTTCTACTGAACGCTGACACCTATTTGTGACCTTGGAAAGAACATCAAGGTGACCTTGAAGGTTAAAGGTGAAGGTCACAGAATTGATAATATTGAAATGTGAGCCGAGTGCCATGATAGCTCTACACACAATGGGCGAATTAACATGTACAATGGGCGAATTAACATGTACAATGGGCGAATTAACATGTAAAGTAGGAGGAGACCAGAGTGTGGGAGATGCAAAGTAGGAGGAGACCAGAGTGTGGGAGATGTAAAGTAGGAGGAGACCAGAGTGTGGGAGATGCAAAGTAGGAGGAGACCAGAGTGTGGGAGATGTAAAGTAGGAGGAGACCAGAGTGTGGGAGATGTAAAGTAGGAGGAGACCAGAGTGTGGGAGATGCAAAGTAGGAGGAGACCAGAGTGTGGGAGATGTAAAGTAGGAGGAGACCAGAGTGTGGGAGATGTAAAGTAGGAGGAGACCAGAGTGTGGGAGATGCAAAGTAGGAGGAGACCAGAGTGTGGGAGATGTAAAGTAGGAGGAGACCAGAGTGTGGGAGATGTAAAGTAGGAGGTGACCAGAGTGTGGGAGAATTTGTGTGTGTCAAATCGACTGCGCTTTCTATCACATTGAAAATGTTCCATCCAGGGAACCTGGATCCTCAGAGGTGACAGGTGCAGATACTTTACCAACAGGTGGTTATGGTAAAACTGTGAAGCAATCCGACACACCGTCATTCCACCCACAACTCAAAGCATCCCTGTTTCACTCCCACCTCCTGTGACGATTCCTGTATCCATGGCTACTGTCATCCTTCTCAAGTTCAACAAGAAAGGAACCACAGAATAGGAAGACATTTGATGTAAATTGAACCAAACAGCTGTACACAATAAAGAGGAGACCTCAACCAATTAAAGACTGCTTCTCAATTGATTCAGGTTGTTATGAGTTCAGTTACGGAATTATTGACTCAATTTTTGAGAACAAAGATGAGGGAATGGTAAACATACATGTACGACTTTCTTGGCAGTTTTTCATATCTTTTCTAACCATTCGCCACCAATCAATGACTTGAGGGCAAGTTAGCCCCTAGTGTTGCAATGAAATCAATCCTTCTTCCAACAATCAACATGATTTTGGTGTGGTGTTGTCACGGCAACCTTCGAGCGTGATAATGAGAGAACAGAGGATGATGGGACAGTTTGTCATTCGACTGAAAACATGTCATCGAGGACAATAGATCCACTTTACTGTCATCTGTTATCAGTTGAGTATCACGTCCTCAAAAACTGCTTGAGGTCGGTACTCTTCAGCGGTGATTGGCACACAGATTTTGTCCAATTCAGGTCACTAAAAAATAGATCAAATGGACTTTTGCGATGTCATATGCGGAAAACTAGGGGCAAACGGACTGAAAATGGACCGGATCCGTGTGCCAATGTACCCTGCTTTCCACTCTGATGGCATAGTTTTAAAACCATCTTCCAGATATGAAGATGGTGTTTTTTTCTTCTATATGGACGTTAATTCATGAATTTAAGCCGCCGGCCACCCTCCCAGCCTCCTGAGGTAATCAGTGGTCCTTTGCACTCACTCTCTTTGCCATGCGTGCAAACAAGAGCAAGCGCTAAGAATTGCTCATTTACCTCAGGATGCCCTCCCAGGTCCCCGACTACTTACAGGGGTAATCAGCATGCTGTAATCAACAGAGGTTCCCCATCAAGTGCCTTGCCCGAGGACTCAATGGAAAACTTATGATGTTAGTGAGATTCTGCTCATTATCCTCATGGTTGGTCAAGATACTAACAGAGCGGGCTCCTTCACAAAATTCTGCAGAAACCTCCGAAAAATCTTCGACAGTCAGCGTAATGTGGTCAGTTGGGCCATCTGAAGGCGTCATCAAACAAGATCATCAATAATTTCAACCATCTTGACCTAATTTACCCAAAATCCATGATAATGATGTTGTTGCAACACTCACCCGAAAATCTATACCAACGGTCGATATAAAGCTGCCAGAGAGAAAAGCACCATCTTTAAAACGGACAAGTAGACAGGTCTTGCCGACTCCGCTGTCGCCAATCAGCATCACCTAGAAAAACCAGCACAAGTGATCGACAATGCAAGGTGGGCGGGCAAGAAAAAGCTGAGATACGCTACATGTAACTTAGCTCATTTCGTGACGTCTAAATCTCAGGCATGACTGCGGTAAAAGGAAATTGTAGATTTGAGGCCCTTCACAAAGCTGACGAGTTGAGGTCCAACTATCTATACTACTTAGATCCTGATCTAAACTAATTTCACAAATGTTCCTATGTAGGAAACCCTATAGCTAGCTACAGAAGGTACGTGATCTATTCTAACATGGAGAGAAATCTTGCTTTATCTGTCATTGCAAATTGAAGTAAGCAATCAGAGATTTTAAGTGTACTGTACCCCTGGGAGACTTGTGAGGTTCACCTCAACTAGTCCACACATCCAAGATGTTGGATTCCCCTCACTTGCTCTACCCACATTTTAAACTGAAGGGAGACACTGTCCGAGACACCCACCTGCCCAAAAGCAACTTTTGTTTCGCTTGTATCACTCTTACAACATAAACTGGCGCTGTTTGATTTGCCAACTGCAGCTTTCCATACTGAAGACCTTACGGGAGGTTCAAAGAACGAGGGACCAATTTCTCCCTCATATGACAACATCACACGAAAAAGCCTAACGTAGGCAACTCTAAGTTTGTTGTTTTGACCATTTCGAAAAACATCCATAAATATTGACAATGCCTTCAAAACAATCTTAATAAAGTTGATTTTCAAATCCGAAAGAATGTTTTGTATGAAACTGCGATGACAGCCACTGGAAAAAAGTTCTTTAAGTGTACTAGGAATGGTCTTTGTCTTGCAACATTCCTCTAACCACTTTGCATCTGGCAATGGCAATTTGTTCGATTTTGTAAGTGGCATCAGGACGGAGCCCAACTCGGCCAGGACCAACCATTCATCCATGTCCTCGCACATATTCACAATCTCCAAGAATAAGGCCACTTTCTACAGGATGGACAAAGGATAGAATTTTTATCCAGAAAGCACGTGAATCATGGTTATACAGTTATCATCACCATGTCATCTTCTTCCAAAAAGAAACCGTTTAAAGAATAACACAAACATGCAGTTGATATGTTTTATAGGCCACAGTTTTGTAATCATGAGGGGTAGTGAGGTCAGGAGTGTCAGGACTAAGCAATGCACTCACTCATGAATCCAATCCAAGTCATAAAGGAATACATGAAAGTATCATCAAGTTGTCTTCACGTGTGATGCCAGGCCCTGGCAAGCCAATGGAAAATGCCAAGGCACGGAACAGCTGACCACGTGCACCACATTTTTTTTGAAGCACATGTCTTAAAATGTGTCAGTGAGCTTGACATAGTGACCAAGGGTTCATCAAATTACCAAGTACTGTCTTTGACTTTTTTGAACGAAGGCTTTTCTTCAAGTTCAAAGAGCCATGAAATACATGTCAGTGGACCCCCTGCAACTCTAAGGTAGGCCTAAGTGCAAATAGGACGAGGCCTAGGCCAATATCAATAATGGCCCTATCTTTATAATATGCCTTGGGAATGAAGAGGTGTGCGAAAGTTACGATGATGTCGACAAAGTGCCCTCTCCCCCGCCCCCCCGTGAGTAGTCTTCCTTCTTGCTTGTCAACAACTCACACTTTCCACACAAAGGCCGAGGGCGAGGCCTACGCCGCTCGTACCACCACAAAGTTTTGTGAGTTTTCAATTATAGGCCCCTAAAAGGAAGGGTGCCCGTTTTACCATACACGTTGTGACATCACATGGTCGTCCTGGACCGTTCTCTGATCGAATATCGCACATCCTTATCGGGTATTTACACACACCATTTCGTGGCCACACTTCCCATTCAACAGGACCCACTATCTTACAGTACTTAACAAAGCCCATGGCGGCCTACACTACTCATATAGAATAACATATTGTATGGATAACCTACCTAACAATACACACTAATGTACACAAAATGCCCAACCCACCTTGCATGCGACATCGTAGAACTCGGTCGGACTTGACGGAGGTCGGGTTAAACCATTAGGCCCATTAGGAGGCGGTAAGCTGTTCATTTGGAAGACCTTGTCTTTACTCGGATTATCCACGTTTCCAGACATGACATTAACAAATCATAGTGAAATCAACGAAGCGAAATCGGGGAAACTTCATGTGAACTTCGTAACCAAAATTCATTCTCTGACCGTGTTCACCCCAGCGCCATCTACACTTGGTTGGCGTAACAACAAGCACCTGTTGACGCAATCTCGTACCCAGAGATTCGTTACGCTCGGGCCGAGGATGGCAGGGGCTGTCATCATGGGTGTGGTCATCCGAAATCGACACAAAGGGTCCAAATCGAAACTTGGTGACCGAGATGGCTAGAGTAATGGACAAGGTGAAAATGGGGTCGCCTCCTACTCTCCATACAGCGATCACCCCACCACATAGTCCACCAATTTCCTCCGCAAGGTGACGCCTCCACGATGTTCTGTAAGCCTGGCGTCACCGTGCGGAGGAAATTGATAGTCCACACGGACGGAGGTTCAAGCTTGTGCGATCACCACGACATCTAGCGTAATTTTATGCACCTAAACGTCGCTGCGAAGACCCTTCATCGTTTTACGACCTCGTTAACAACCTCGCAAACGTCAGTCATATCACCACTATAGCGCAGGATGTTCCCCGTAATCGATTGTTACAAAACGAATCCTTTGATGAAGAAATGCATTCTTAGCAGACAACAAATCATCCTTAGTTACCGGCGGCCAAGCACACAATGGCAAGAGTGAGTGATCAACTCTTAGCTCTGAGGATGTTTCGTGTGGCCACCGTTTTTGGAACCGCACTGTCCTGAAATAATTGCATCAAAACATACTGTACATTTCGCTGTATAGTATACCGTATCCATACGATGAGGTAAAGAATATACAGTCAATTTCCAGAATATTTAGCTAAATATAGTTAAATATTCTGGAAATTGACTTTATATTCTTTATCATATTGTGTGTCGATTTTTGTGCTCGCCTTCTTTTTGTATCCATACGATGAGAATGAGAATGAAGAATGAGGGGGAACCGAAGACAATCGTTTTGGAAGCAATGTCATAGTTCTACATGTATGAATTTAAAAGCATTAGGATACATCATAGAAGTATACGGTATACGAAAACGACGGTTAACCAAGGCTTCAAATGGATTCACGACCGGCGTTTTCGTACACCATATACTTCTATGTAAAGGAAGCCTACCGAATACGGTAGTCAAAGGGTTTTTCTCTCACGTCACGAATAGTTGTTTTTAGGCCTACATCCAACGAACGTCCATAGGCCAAGATGTTCAAGCCTATGCTCTCTGTAATTTCACTGGCATCCAATTGACAGAGCGAAAAGAATCATTTCCTTTATTAGAACAATCACCAGAAAGAAGGCTGGGTGATGCATATACATGTACATATACGTTACACAGATTGTACAAATATCATGTATCCCTGCCTTCGGTGAATGGGAGCGGTCCTCCAACGTAACCAGTCAAGCAACGGCTGTTACTGCTTTCCGAATAATGGCTGGTACTTATAAAAGTTAGCAAATGCTTTTCCTTAAGATTTGCACAGGGAGGTCAAAAAAACTTGAAGTATTAAAAAGCATTTGCTGGCTTTTATGAAAATCAGCCAATTTGGCATTTCCTAATGGAACATTTTTATGGGCCACCCTGTAGCCCCTCCTTTTCTGATGAATTGATCTCATTTCCCATTGACCCATGGCACATTTTGATTAGTATCTGCCACATAATCATAACAAGCCACATCAACCCACAAAATATGTCATGAAGGAGCAAGCAACACTTTTTGACTTCGCCAATAAGAAGAAGCGGCTTTACATCGAAGACATAATGAATCTAAACTCAGACTTACCGTAAAGCCAATTCCTACGGTCGCCGAGAAGGAACCGCTGTGGAATTTGCCCTGGTCGAATTGGACGAGTAAGGATGTTTTCCCAACGCCACTATCTCCAACAAGAATGGTCTGAAGAGAGATAAAGAGAATTTCCTTGTGAGAATCTATGATTCGTAGCATAAAGGAATCAAACCATTCCTTTATGTTCGTAGCCATTTTGTTTAATTTGCATCGACTCCTCCGAAACCGCCGTCGTACGTTTTTTATAAACACTTCTATGAACGCCGATGTCGGAATTCCCGCGCTGCATTTACCCGATCGATCGGAGCTGTTGCTTTCCCTCTCGAGGGACAAACCTGATCGGTGAATGATATTCTCAGATTTCTGTATAGATGGAGCTGATGGTGCAAACGTTATGAGTAATAACGCAAAGGAATAGCCCCCGGGAATAAGACATATCTCTGACGCTTTAAAGGAGGTCCTGGTAGTCGTCAACCGTGGCCTAAATTGAGAGGTTTCAGAATTCGTTCACATGCTGTCTTATCACCGTTTTCGCTCGGTCCGCAGAGGATGGACAGCACGTAATCAACGAATTTACTAGGATCCATCACAGAGCTAGAGCAAGAATCATGCAGTGTGGTTGTACACACGTCACTTTAGAGTAAAATGCAAGGCTGACGTTACAGTTGAACCGGGACTGGTGTTGCCTGTCCTTAATTTTGAGGTATCCTGGTAACACTGGTGATTTTGAATGGACGCCACAGTTTTGGGACTCGGGTTTGATGTTCCTAACGGAGAGGTGTCCTTCCAACAGAATGTCCTCAATAAGGAGATCAACAGTGTATAGTATGAATAAGGATAGCTTAACAATCTTCAAAGACCCGACAATCTGTACCAACAGTTTGCTCTATAAGCGTACGCTAGCCTAAGAAACACCGTGATAAATTCATCGAAATTTCCGCTGTTTTTGTCAATAGGGAGTTTATTGGAAAGGGATTACTTGAAAAGGAAATTACTTTCCTTTGGCACGATGTAGCGATGATGAAGTAGCAATGTGACAAGTCGGTAATTCATTTAGTAAGGAAAGCTTCTGCCTGGATGCATTCTGTGCCGCAGGCTCAATATAGAGTGTCTCGAAAAAAAACTCTCCCAATTTTGTTCACGGTTCTTTCAAAATTAGCCTCACGCCTGGCCGACAATTCGAATAGCCTCTTCAAAATGAAGACAATTTTGAGACGCCCTGTATAGAGAGCGAATGGATGAATAAATAATCTCACGGCATGCAAAGAATTCCTTGAATGGGAGAAGTTCTCGATGAGTTCTGAAGTATGTTCCATTAGGCGAGCTAAGAGGAGGGTTTATCCAATAAAACGCCAATCCTCATGAAATAGAGATGCACAAGTATAAATGTTTTCTTTGCTCCAGAGTTCAGCTCGGAGCACACCTCTCGTTCTGAGCTCAGCGTTCTTATGAGGCCCTGAAGTCACCCTGTAGTTCTCCAAGAGTTTGAAATATCATGAAACCGGTTTGAGGACAGACACGCGCTGGAGCTAAAGCCTGCCGCACACTGTGCTGCTGAGCAAAAAGTCATTCGAGACCGTTTGCTCAGCAGTTAGCTCACCGAAAAATACGGGCACACGCGAGTTTTCTGCCTCGCGAGGCAAAAAACTCACCGAAATTACGCGCACACGCGGTAGTCTTCAAGTAGGTGAAGATTACCGACCTTCTTCCCACGCGAGTCCTCGGAATGCGGGACGTCGCGGCGGCATTGCGACTGAAGTTGGATTCGGGTGTCGAAGGCTTGTGGGCTAATGTGGAATTTCGTGCTCTCCAGAAAACACCCAGCTGCCCAGATTTGCACAACAACCACTCAAGCCACCACCAGAGAACTATTAGCACCTGGCTTTTCTCATGATATTCAGGCTATCGACAAGCTATGACGACGGAGGATTCCGAATTCATGTCTCGCAAATCGGCTCTGATCGCCGCGATGGAGTCCTTGCAATTGATCCAGGACAACCATCAAGTAATTTACCCCTCCTCACACGAGATGATTGATCCATCAACGGCGACGCGAAGTACAAACGCTTTGATGGCGCAAATACAGCTATCAGCCTTGGGAATTATTCCGCACCACAAAAAGAGAACCTGTTCTTTGTGGCTTTACCTGGAACATCTTTGTGTAGAGTATCATACGAAACGCCGTTCGGTGGGAGACCAAAATAGATTTTTCATTTTGCCATCAAATACCTGTCGTTACATTGGTGATAAGAATTTCCGTGTCTTACATAGCACTTTGACGTGATCCCTTGTGTCAAAACCGACACCTTACCCCTTTATATGGCATCATGAAGTTGTTAAAGTAAAAGAGGAAATTGAAAAAGGTAAACTGACAAGATTAGTAGCATTATCAAGCAAGCTGATCGTGGCGCGACGCCAACGCAGGGTGGGAACGCAGCACGGCGGAAAGTGTGGTACGTTGTCACTGGTCCTCACATTTCCACAGCGACCTGTCTCGAGCACACTCTGCCGTGACATTAAACGTTAATTGATTCTATGTTCCAATCCCATCGTGGTTTATTAGCTTCCTATATTTGCTCCTGGCTTCAATTTCGTTTGCGCGGTGACATGAAGGAGGGTAATGAATTATACGGAGGGAAACGATGAGTTCTGAAGTATGTTCCATTAGGCGAGCTAAGAGGAGGGTTTATCCAATAAAACGCCAATCCTCATGAAATAGAGATGCACAAGTAAATGTTTTCTTTGCTCCAGAGTTCAGCTCGGAGCACATCTCTCGTACGAGCTCAGCGTTCTTATATGAGGCCCTGAATTCACCCTGTAGTTCTCCAAGAGTTTGAAATGTCATGAAACAGGTGTGAAGGGAAAGAATGTCCTAGGAAAAACTGTCCGGGGAACAAAAGATCCTATTGTTACATTCTAATATCTGACAATTGGTTTCTATATGCATGCCGCTTATTCCGTCATTCAACAATAGAAGTGGACACTTTTTACAGGGGGACACTTTTTACTGCTACACCGGTTTGAGGACAGACACGCGCTGGAGCTAAAGCCTGCCGCACACTGTGCTGCTGAGCAAAAAGTCATTCGAGACCGTTTGCTCAGCAGTTAGCTCACCGAAAAATACGCGCACACGCGAGTTTTCTGCCTCGCGAGGCAAAAAACTCACCGAAATTACGCGCACACGCGGTAGTCTTCAAGTAGGTGAAGATTACCGACCTTCTTCCCACACAAGTCCTCGGAAAGCGGGACGTCGCGGCGGCATTGCGACTGAAGTTGGATTCGGGTGTCGCAGCCTTGTGGGCTAACGTGGATTTTCGTGCTCTCCAGAAAACACCCAGCTGCCCAGATTGGCACAACAACCACTCAAGTCACCACCAGAGAACTATTAGCACCTGGCTTTTCTCATGATATTCAGGCTATCGACAAGCTATGACGACGGAGGATTCCGAATTCATGTCTCGCAAATCGGCTCTGATCGCCGTGATGGAGTCCTTGCAATTGATCCAGGACAACCATCAAGTAATTTACCCCTCCTCACACGAGATGATTGATCCATCAACGGCGACGCGAAGTACAACGCTTTGATGGCGCAAATACAGCTATCAGCCTTGGGAATTATTCCGCACCACAAAAAGAGAACCTGTTCTTTGTGGCTTTACCTGGAACATCTTTGTGTAGAGTATCATACGAAACGCCGTTCGGCGGGAGACCAAAATAGATTTTTCATTTTGCCATCAAATACCTGTCGTTACATTGGTGATAAGAATTTCCGTGTCTTACATAGCACTTTGACGTGATCCCTTGTGTCAAAACCGACACCTTACCTCTTTATATGGCATCATGAAGTTGTTAAAGTAAAAGAGGAAATTGAAAAAGTTAAACTGACAAGATTAGTAGCATTATCAAGCAAGCTGATCGTGGCGCGACGCCAACGCAGGGTGCGAACGCAGCACGGCGGAAAGTGTGGTACGTTGTCGCTGGTCCTCATATTTCCACAGCGACCTGTCTCGAGCACACTCTGCCGTGACATTAAACGTTAATTGATTCTATGTTCCAATCTCATCGTGGTTTATTAGCTTCCTATATTTGCTCCTGGCTTCAATTTCGTTTGCGCGGTGACATGAAGGAGGGTAATGAATTATACGGAGGGAAGACAAGAACATCCTTTATAAATGTCAAGACCGAGAGGGCTTTGATCAACGGGAGGGTACTTGGCAACTCTGTGCGGAGAGTTTAATCTCTGGCATGGTAAGAGTACTTGAGCGTAGCTTTGTCTGTTAAGTAGATTTTAATGTTCATCCTTAAGTATTTTTGTGTAGGTGGGAACATATGAGCTAAAATTCCTCAGTAATGCGGTAAAATGATGATTTGAGGTTTCCACTGTGACTGTCTCTCT
>NMRB01000180.1:20025-46369 GCA_002633025.1 Notospermus geniculatus | reverse complement strand
ACCCTTTTTCTCGCGCCTAACACCAGAATGAATGAGTCGTCACCACCGTGGAGAATCAGCAGCAACCTCGCTGATTTTTCCCCCCAGGCAGCTGCACTCGCCGGTCGGCATTTTACTCCTCACCGGTTCAAAATGGCGGACGTGGAGAAGATGCCCATAAAAACAGGTAAAACGATGATGATTAAACATGTTAAAGTATTCTAATCGAGACGAGACATCGCCGAGTCTATTTCTACGATACCAACGATTCGATTGATGTATACTTTGTCTTACTGTGTGATCTAGCATATGTACGCGATATGTACACTTCTTCACCATAACGCCGGCTTCTTTCTGCATCTATCGGGTGCCGTTTTCGCAACTTTTTTGGTTGAAACGTCACTGCTAGATCACATATCAAGACAAAATATACATCAATCGAATCCTTGGTATCGTAGAAATAGACTCGTCGATGTCTCGTCCCGATTAGAACACTTAATCATAATCTTTTTACCTGTTTTTAGGGGCATCGTCTCCACGTCCGCCATTTTGAATCGGCCTCGTATCCTTCATTTGGAGACACATCACATATTTACACCTTACATTTTAACCCCCGGCATGATCGCTATTCATCACAATTACTGATGGCATGTTGTATAAACCTTGATAAACTTCCAGTTTTTTTCAGTCATGTGCCGTGTGAATGGATTCCTCCACGTACATGTACATGTACATTATTAGGTATGGTAGCCTTGTTATTGGCTCTTCGTACATGTGGAGTGGGAGGAGAATTATCATATGTCAACAAGCCAAGAGAAAACCTGTCGTGAATAAATAGGCCCCTACGAGTTACACAAAGGCCTCCACACACCGTTGCCCTGATTGTGATGTCAGGTGGCCTCGAGTCTTATATCGAGGCACCGCAGCGAAAAATAAAGGCTTTTACTGCTCAACCTAGCGTGAAACGCAGAAAAGTGCGGCAGATACCTTTTTAGTGCATGATACAAAATTATTTTAGTGTGGTGAAAAGTCATGAAAGTGTGTAGGCCCTACATGTATTTGTGTAGGATAGCATGATAGCATACTAACTGCCGACTGGTCATTGGCTGCAGCAGGATCTAGAGTAGTTCACCGACCGTTGATTGACATCGTGTGGAAGAAATTTTATAGCTACGGCACACGCATCCCGTGCATTTCAAACCTTTGGATCCCCGGGTTTGGACCCTACTACAAATCATCGACTTTGGATGGCCAGGTTAGTGTGAAGTTTTTTTCTGATCGCCATATACATGTACTCCGGTCGACTTTAATTTATCATGTTTACTACCATGCATACAGCTGTTTTATGTTCTGTATAGCCTACCATTATGATGGGCACGTACATGTAAGTGTGCAAACCATTCGATTCCGTGCAAGGACTGGCCCGATCACGGGCCCCTGGAGAGCTGTCGGAGGAGAAAAACACATCGAAGTACCGAACTACTGTACACTCGTAGAGCTTAAAACTAAATATTGCATAAAAAATGAAACTTTGAATAAAAGAACAAACATTGCGTGAGAAAAATTTAAACATTGCATAAAATATTGAAACTTTGAATGAAAAATACAATTATTGAATATTGCAACGGTTATCATGCCATACCCTAGCTGTTAGAAGGGCCTTGTCAAAAGTTCTGATTAAAAGGAAGGACCTGCCGAAGTGCATACATTTACTGTGTAGGCAGCTGTCCACTTCACATCGCTTCTAATCGAACCTAAATTCTTCGAGCAGCATTTATAGCACTTTTTGCTTATAATTACGACTGAAGTACATTACAAGGTAATAAGTATACTTGAATACATGCAGTGTGGCACAAAAAGGGTGAATAAACTTTTTGTGGGACCTATTTAACATGTTTAATGGGAAATGAGAGGAAATAACCAAGGTGGTCTAATAATTTTTTCCCAGAACTGTATTTTCGAAGTTGTTTTAGTTTTAGAACGCTCCGACGAAAACGCATTTTTACTTTCATATTTTCCAAAGGGTTTTAACACTAACACATATCTTAAATCTCCCTCAAAAAGCAAAGTAGGGGCATGTCTGACTTCCTGTTGCCTTGGCTTGTCACAGCGACAGACTCCGGGCCCATATTTTCAAAGCAGTACGGTAAAATGCTTCTAGCACTTGCAGGCCTATGGCACCGGCGCAAGAAACTGAATCATCCGCACATACCGTAGAGTCGGTTCTATAACATCAATGCACTATATGCCGAAGTCCCGCCCCAGTTCATTACTATGTCAGAGCTCGGTTTCCCGCCTGCATTGATTGACCAATGGCGCACAGGAGAACGCCTGGTCAGTTTCTTGCGAATAAAACATGAGGTGGTGGGATTCCACAAGGCCTATGTTGTCAGTCAGTATAGAACTTGTATCAATAAAGAATGCAGTCACGCACGCAAAATCCAAAGCTTTTGTCAACCACTGACAACAGAGCCGTGGAATTCTTGAATGCATGGTGAAATGGATCTCTATTCCATGAAACCTCAATCCGTAAATAGCGCCTATAAAAAAAAAAGTAGGCCTACTTACGGCCTATTCAAATCCCCGTCACGAATGTCAATCTTGACCAACATGTGACCACTACGTAGTGAAATGGGCGTTGCAATCTTGAATTATGGATTGATGTTATAGAACCGACTCTACGGTATGTACATGTAACACCTGCAATGCATCTTTCCCACGAACCATGTTGAAACACTTTTAACATTTAAAACTGTAACACCTGCCAGTAATCCCCATCTGTGAGTGTTCGCCTCCTAGGCCCACATTTTCAAAGCTGTTTTAACACTAAAATACATTTTAAAAAGATGAAACAGTGTTTTTAGAAAAAATTATATTCTAGAACTTGTTTTAGTTTTAGAACGCTCCGACAAAAACACATTTTTTCTTTCACATTTCCCAAATTTTAAAGCCTCACTAACTGAATTCAGAAAGTGCTTACGTCCTCCGACGTTAGTGTAGTGTAAAATGTACTATACTCTATCTGAATACATTAGAGCTCTGACTGCAGTTTTTTCGTTGTGTGCACTGTAAAAACGAATGGGCTCGAGAGACCCATGATTTTGTCCACTACCTGGACACACATGGGTTTGAAATGTGTTCAATGGAGAATGGGTCCATGGTGCCCAGAATATTTGTTCTTCGAGCCTGAAACGGACAGGTCTATAGGTTCCAGTAACCCATAATGAGAGTTTCATAGGTCACTTTGGCCCATTTACGAATGCTACCGTGGGGTGTTGGCACCCATGAGCAGCAATAGTAGATGGGCCAAAGTGACCTGTGAAACTGGTCATTATGGGTTACTGGAACCTAAGGACCTCCTCGTTTCAGGCTCGAAGAACAAATATTCTGGGTACCATGGACCCATTCTCATCTCAAACCCACGTGTCCAGGTAGTGGACAAAATGGTTTTTACAGTGTGCTGAAAACTAGGTCTTGATTCTTTGAACTACGTATCAGGCAAGCATTTTGAGGACCATCACGAGGTTGAATTTGAATTTTGGGTACTGACTTTATCATTGGACCAAAATCATAGCATTTGTACCGGGGCTTGGAAACTGATGTACAGCTAACTTTTAAACGGGTGGCTTGAGACCCTATAAATATATTGCCAATAGATAGAAACATGGGCCCACTGAGACTGGAAAACGTATTCTTACGTATTTTATCATGTTGGAAATGACATGAATGACGGTTTTACGTCTTTTTCCGAATTTCGGCCCATTTTAATGGAATACATGCTCTTTGTTGAATTTCTCATCAGACATTGTCAGATAGCAAATAAAAACAAATAAGAACATGCTAATCTGATTAAGTGGGCCCATGTTTCTATGTATTGGCAATACATTTATAGGGTCTCAATGAACTTCACTGTTATTTGGCCGCAGTTCACGGATCTTTATTTGCTGTTATTGTTGACAAGCTCATGTTTACAAACACTGAACAGCTATGGCGCTCATCAATGAAATGACGTGTCACTAACGGTAGTATGTAAACATTGAAACGCTTCAAAAGAAACGAGCCAAATGAAACGACCCAAAATGTTTTAAAAAATACGAAAAATCATAACAAAAATACCAAAAACCTATATTATTTTACATTGTATGATTAGAGGAATGTAGATTACCCGATGCCTTCATGATTGTTATCGTCGTTTTAGCTTTTTCTGCGATTTCTTAGCCAGATATACTGCGGGGAACGACGTCACATTTTCCTCTCGCCAACCTCGCACCCCTCATAATGGAATGATCGGAGTACGCTAATTGGTTGGAATGCTCATGGCTTATTATCTATTCACAACTCGCATGCACATTGTGTTACAAACTTTGCCCAATATCAAAAACGATATATTTTGAAAAACGTTTTGAGGCCTCACACAAATTCCTCACAGAAAATAACCATGGCGAGTGACATACAGAGAAAGTATATGATAAAGGTAATTAATAATCGCATAGAGAATTTCTGAAGCGACGACTTCCATATTTGGGATCGGAGACCTTGAACATTGAATGAATGGGAAGCATGGTGTCATGTAAACAATAACAGCACGTGTGTTTTGAACGGGAGACGTGTGTTTTGAGAGATTTTAATGCTATTATGCCATGAAAGTGCCAAAAATGAACAGCAAATAACAAAATTACACCGTTTCTGCCATGCAACGTCAGATTTAGCATGTTTTTTGGGTCGTTTCATTTGGCCCGTTTCTTTTGAAACGTTTCAATGTTTACATACTACCGTCACTAACAGTACAGATCACGTGATCACGGGTTTCACTACTCGGCCTATATTTGTTGACAAGTACCCCTCGAAGAAGGATTCAGAGAAATGTTAGCACTTTTGGGACTCTTCAATGTAGGAATGTAGGACAGGATCTGTCAACAACCAAGCAAAGACGGATATTTTCCGAGGGATATGCTCGGGAATGTGTTGCCCCGACGTACATATCCTAGCGCAGGTACATGTACATCGCGTACATCTACATGTACAGTCTTTGACAAAAGTTTATCTCCACCTGATACCTTGAATATTCAAGAAAAAGGCTGTACACACCTCAACTCCACGGCTAAATGCTGGAAATACTTTTACTCCCCACTCCTCATTTACATGAATAATGGGATAAAACATGGCATGCCAATGGGATAAATTATGGGAAATGGGCTAAAAATAGAAAAACTGGCTAAATATAGGGAAAATGGGCTAAAAATGTAATTAATTTTTTTCTGGTATATAAGGGAGAATCCAACATACCTCGACGCGAGTCCAGGTCATAAAAAGTTTGTTAAAGTTCTAAAAATATCGTAATATAGTAGGGGTAGCATAATGGTAGATGGAACAGCTTAGGTATAACACAAGCTGTTCCATTTACCATTATGCTACCCCTCTATTACCATGATTACGGTATTATTAGAACTTAGAAAATTTTTATGACATGGACTCACGTCGAGGTAAGTTGGATTCTCCCGTAAATGGACAACGCAAACAACACAACCACAAACACAACGAACTTATACATGTACCACATACCGTAGAGTCGGTTCTATAACATCAATACATAATTCAAGATTAGCCATGCCCATTTTACTACGTAGTGGTCACATGTTGGTCAAGACTGACATTCGTGACGTGGATTTGAATAGGCCACTAGGCCCTATTTACGATCGATTGTGGTTTTATGGATAGAGATCCATTTCACCATGCATTAATTCCACAGCTCTGTTGTCAGTGGTTGACAAAAGCTTTGGATTTTGCGTGCGTGAGTGTATTCTTTATTACTGCGGCATTTGACTGACAACACAGGCCTAATGATATCCCACCATGTCTTATTCGCAAGAAACTGACCAGGCCTTCTCCTGTGCGCCATTGGTCAATCAATGCAGGCGGGAAACCGGGCTTTGACATAATAATGAACTGGGGGCGGCACTTCGGCATAAAGTGCATTGATGTTATAGAACCGACTCTACGGTATTTGCCATCATCAATAACTTCAAACTACATGAATATCAGACAAGGGATATACCGCAGAATTGCCCATTAAAGATAAAAGATTTAAGTCAAAAAGAAACGAAGTATGGTAGAGACCTCCATGACGGCTAGCAGACAAAGTCAGCGTCGAATTTATAACCTTGCATTGTTTCCTCATATTGTCCGCATATCTAAATGGTTGTCGGAAAGTCATCCTGATTGTCCTAGTCCATGATTTTACCACTCCTGGCTTGATTCTGGCTAGATGTGTCTGCGCTGTCCTGCCACGACCAGCATTTCGCGCCCTTCACGATTGATTCCTAGGACACTTCCAGGTATGTCTGCAGTCAGAGATTCGCAGTAATGTCCCAGGAAACGATAATTCGCATACTTTTTCGCGACCGACGCGGAAAGAATGCCGAAATGACATAATTTGCTTCCGCAACCCTTCCTAATCTTGTCGGCGCTCTAGTGGACGCCACCCATAATTCACAGTACAACCGCCTACATGTACATTACAGAGCACTGAGGATATGGCAAGCGGATTGTCCAGTTTAAAAAACCTATAAGCCTACTTTTGCAATAAAACTTAGTTTTATGCTCATAAAAGTTTGTTTTTGTGGATAAAATATAGTTTTTTTTGACAAAAACGAAGTTTTTCTCCTAAAAACCTAGTTTTTGTCATAAAACTTATATTTTTACAATAAAACCTGTTTTTTGCCAAAAAACCTACTTTTTTACGCTAAAATATCGGTTTTTCAATCATCAGTAAAAAACTTAGTTTTTTGTTTAAAAATGTTAGTTTTTCGGCAATAACTGGACAAATAGCCAAGAAACCTATATTTATGCTTAAAAAACCTGGTGTTATACAAAAACTTAGTTTTTCTTCAATAAAACCAGTATTTTTGTCGAAAATATAAGTTTCTTGAATAACTGGACAAATGGCGTACAAGGGTAGGTTCCTGATAAAATCATACTTTTTAAGGCATAAAACTTTGTTTTATTGAAAAAACTTGGTTTTTGACTGATACACTTAGTTTTATGGAGTAACTGGACATTTCAGTGCGGAAAATTACATTTTTGTCGATAAAATGGGGGTTGTATGTTATAAAACCAGTTTTTTTGTCATAAAATAATAGGTTTTTGACAAAAACTAAGTTTTTTTGATAAAAACCTATATTTTATGACGGAAGAAACTAAGTTTTCTTCTATAGAAGTTGGTTTTATGACAAAAACTAGGTGGGAGAAAATCTTAGTTTTTGTCAAAAAACCTAGATATTTTAAGTATTTTTATTAAGATATTTTTATTTTAAAAACCTACATGTAGATATTTTAAGTTTTATGAGCATATAACTAAGTTTTATTGCAAAAATATAGTTTTTTTGAATAACTGGACAATCCGCTTGCCATATGAGGAGGCCAAACCACAGACGAGAGTAACGACCAACGCAAGTTCATTCGACCTACCCACTATCACTGTGCATTTCTCTTATTTAGGGTGGCCCCCCAAAATGACCCCAAAGTATTTTCCAATAAATTTAACACTATGCAAGCTGCAATCTTGATATTTTAGAGATGCAAATATATGGATATTACCAATTTATTGTACAAACTTCAGCTCTAAATATCGAACAGTTTTGACATGACGATAAAATCAAAATTACAAGTCAAAAAATTATTTTATACAGGTGTGAAGGGAAAGAATGTCCTAGGAAAAACTGAAAATCCTATTGTTACATTCTAATTAAGGTTATACCACAGCTGAGAAAATCCGCGAACATTAACCGTGACAGAAAATCAAGGATGAAAATAATGGTCACTCTAGTGAACCAAAAAATCGATGCAACGTCCAGCGTGATCGAGTTGCAACAAGTTGCATGCCCGTTTACACATGCAACTTTTATGAAACTTTTTGGTCTCATCAGGTTAATATGCAACAAGTTGCATGAAGTTGCATATGAAAAGTTGCATGTGTAAACGGGCCTTAGAATTTAAGTCTTTTCATGGCAACAACACTGGCCCATATTTTCAAAGCTGTTATACGCTAAAATGCATTTAAAAAAGATAAAACAATGTTTTTCGGGAAAATTCGGAAAAAAAGTTGTTTTAGTTTTAGAACGCTCCGATGAAAACGCATTTTTACTTTCATATTTTGCAAAGCAATGTCTTTCACCTTAGAAACCTTAGAAACCCGATTTCTATTTCATATTCTTTACTTGTATCTACTTTCTTTGTGACCCCTCGTATAACATAAAACTGTTTGGGTTCGGAGATTGTTTGGACTACTCGCAGGGTACTGATGGACGCCTCGTTTAAACATGGGCCATTGAACTATCTTTTTTGAAGATGGGGATTTGGCCTAGTGGTTTAAGGCGTGCTGTCCCTTAGTGCTGGCGATTGATGCCTCATGCGAGGGTCCGTGGGTTCTATTCTGGTAGGAAGCAATGTCTTTCAGCTTAGAAACCCGATTTCTATTTCATATATTCATATTTTCCAAAGAAAGAGAAAGCACAAAAATTGACTCACAAAATGATGATAAACAGGAAGTCAATTTCCAGAATCTTGGCAAATTTTCGACCCCAACCGGGGTCTTCTTCCAACCGGGGACTTCTTCAGTGTACACTTCTGGTAGCTCGACTTGAAAGTGCCAGCCTGAAGAAGACCCCGGTTGGGGTCGAAAATTTGCTAAGATTCTGGAAATTGTCTTTCTCTTTATCATCATATTTTCCAAAGGGTTTTAACGCTAAAACATCATTTTTAAATCTCCTCTAAAAAGTGTTTTAGCCAGAGTAATTTAGGGGCATGTATAAGGCTGCTTTTCCACGAGACGTTTGCAGGCGCGGAATAGGAGGCGGACGCGGGTAGAAAAGATCGATCCAACGTATTTCCCTTTAGCTATTTCACCCGCATCCGCGCCCGCAAACGTCTCGTGGAAAATCAGCCTAACTTCCTGTTGGCTTGTCTCTTGTCACAGCGACAGACTCAGGAGCATGGTAAACGAGTGTACCCGTCATCGACCGTCCGCCGGACGCTCACCAACAATTTGGTGATAAACACTGTCCGGCGGAGAGATACATGTAATTATAACCACGTTTTAGAGTGTCCGTATAATTCATAAGTCCTGACACTGGCTAATAGGCTACATTCATTAACGTTACACCGGGGCCATATTTTCGAAACAGTTTTAACCCTAAAATGCATTTTAGTTTTGCAGTTTGCACTGCCGCAAACACATTTTAACATTTAAAACGCTGACTGAACAACGTTTCAGTAAGAACAGCGTTTTATCTTAAAGCACTTTTGAAAATGTGAATTGAAAATGCTTCTTATGTTAGAACAGAGTTTTCTTAAAACAGGTTTCGGATAAAACAGCTTTGAAAATCTGGGCCAAGTCTAAGGCCCGATTGCACCAGCTATGCTCAAAGTTAAGTTTGAGGTTGACCTCAACTAAGTAATATGATTTGCCATTACATGAATTTGAGGTTGAGAACGTCTTTGAGGTTAGCTTGAGCACAAAGTCGACCTTAAGTAGACTGGTGCCTTAACCACTAGGCCAAATCCCCATCTTCAAAAAAAGATTCGTGCTCATATTATACTAGAGTGCAAATTCAATTTCAAATTCAAATTGAGTTTATTGGTCCGTATGAAATAAGCTTACATCATATTGGTAGAAATACAATAAACTTCAGTGCCAGAGTGCAAAGTAGACAAAAGAAATAGACTGGAAGATGAGATAGAGAGCCCATGATCTGTCTACCGTTAAAAAATGTACATGTACATGGATTTTATAGAGAGTGGAAGAAGGGTGAATAAAAATTTTATACATGTACATAATATCAAAAATAGTGTAGGCCTATCTATCTGCATGAAAATTGAAATGGCGTATCGGGGAGGAATTGTAATTTTTATAACGGCACAAAACTCTTGCATTGATATTTCTTTCAGGATTAGACAGGCCTAGTGGACGCATGAATTACAAGAGTGTAAACATGTTTTCATCTCATTGTTGTCGAGTTTCTAATTTCATTATCTGTTGCTTGTCAAATTGATTCATGGAGCGGCATTTCTTTTTTTCAGTTGTCTGATGTCAACAAGTTAACGCTTGGCGTTTTCACTCAGTTCTTCTTTATGTGACATTTTATTCTATGGCAGGCCTACTTTCGCCGAATCGGTAGATGTCGTCCTGGGTAACCCTAAAGTTTACCCAGGACCAACCTGGGTAACCCTAAAAGTTACCCAGGACGATCCTGGGTAAACTTTAGTGTACTAATGTTTACCCAGTTTGAAATTCGCGCGATACAGGTGCCCATGCATCCACAGCGCCGCTGGCAATTTCCCGCGCCAGTGCATATAAGTTCATCCCGAACTAGCCACTGCAGTTTGACGTCACGTTTACCCCTCTAAACAGTTCGTTTTTTCCTTCCACGAACTTAACCAGTTTCTTTTTGATTTCTCGACCTTTAGATGTGAACTAACCGTCCCTATAAGATGCGATCGAATTCAAATACATCTGCAAATCCTCCGCAGCAGCACGAGTGACGTTATCAGCTGCCATTTTTGCCGATTTGATGGATTTCGTTCACTGATGTATGACTAAGTGCCGTTTTCAAGATCCTCGACCGCAGGTGTAAAAGTGCGAGAATTTCAAACTGGGTAAACTTTAGTGCACTAAAGTTTACCCAGGATCGTCCTGGGTAACTTTTAGGGTTACCCAGGTTAGTCCTGGGTAAACTTTAGGGTTACCCAGGACGACATCTACCGATTCGGCCCTACTTTCCAAGTCACGTATAGGCCTAGACCGGTATTCATAAAAATTCTTAAAGCCTAGTTTATACTTCGACGCACGACCATCGCTGGCGACCAACGCGCGATCTTGCGTTCGACGCCGAGCCCGTCGTGCGATTTGGTCGGCGTCCGATCGCGAGGCTGTAATTAAATGTACTTGAGTCATTTCATTACGGGTCGTCGCCGCTAACATGGCTAAAGTACGCTGGACTACGAATCAATTCCGCGAAGTCGGCGTCCAGATTTGATCGCGCGTCGGACGCCGATGGTCTTGCGTCGAAGTCTAGTCCACTAAAGGGCGGCGCACACGAGCGACTAAATCTGGGCGACCGCCGACGAGACTGGTGGTGCGACTACCAATCAGAAGCGCCAAATCTTGTCGCTTTGGCGGTCGGAAGTCCACACAACTTAAGGAGCATATTGAATTCCACTTATATAGGTTTTTTCAGTCATCAAATGGCTGGTATTTATAAAAGTAATAGCAAGAGGTGCTTTTATTTGCGACTTCCACAGCAATGTCTAATGTAAATGTACCACAAAATTTGAAGTAAAAGCATTTGCTAGCTTTTATAAATATCAGCCAATGTGGGGTGTGTATAAAACGAAGACCTAAGACCTGTAAAAATGAAGACCTAGCATAAAACTAAGACCCGACTAGGTAAAAAACGATGACCATCGGTCCATGGCGAAAAATCAGGCAAGGAATGCCACTTTTTGGTCGTAGGCCTACTCTCATAATCAAAACACCCGATTACTCAGAATATGGGCGTAATCTGCGCAGTGGTTTAATGAATTAAACCCGAGGCGGAGGGTCTTGGTTGCGACACCAAACCGGCGAGGGTGGAACTAAAATGTAGTCCAAACCCGAGGCGCTTCACCGAGGGTTTGGACGGAATTTTTGCTCCACCCAAGCGGGGTGCTTTCTTCAACGGACTATCCGCAGGAAATTAGCAGATGGTACAAAACGTCGTTGTATTTCTGGCCGACATTCGCAGCACTACCTCGCTGAATGCTCGAAGCGAGGAATGTTGGACGCCAGACGCCATTTTGGAAAAACTGAGCGCGGTTCTTGGTTGTGTCACCCAGAGTCCCAGACTCGCTCATTCAGAATGAGGCTAATGCATTATCCATTTGACGCACGAGATACCAAGGTATTTTAGAATGTGGCTTTTTGTATTGCGGTTCTCTCTTAATGGACCAATGGTCATAGTAGGCCTACACATACGGAAAATAGATATGCGATGCTTGATCATAACCGAATTCGCCCCCGATGTCAGAGTGCAGCGACTAGCTGGAACTGAGAAATAGCCAGTCGCCGCGAGTTGCACACATGTTCAACTTTCTAGCGATTAGTTGTGTCCAGTTTCGTTCAGTTGCCCCGATGTACAATCTCGGTCAGAAGTTATTAACCACCTGTTATCTGTAAATTACTCCGTGATCCACCAATATTTTTTCACCAATTTTTGATGCATGGTAGTCACACCATTTGCCCATCATTTGGCGTAATGATTTTTCTGATCAATGGTGACGGATGAATTTCGTTTTAAGGTTGTTGGAAGTTTGCCGGTCAGATTGAGATTTTCGGGAACTCCGCAATTCCTGAAAATTTTCACCTGTAAAATCGTCCAGTGCCTGCATAGATGGATATCGCCATTAAAAAAATGTCAAAATATTTGTTTTTTCTGCCCCCGCTTCAGTTATTATTTCCTCACCCGTTACGTCCGTCCGTCGTCCGGCGTTGTTAGTGTTGTCGTCGTCGGCGGCGTCCGGCCGTTATCTTTCCCATTTCCGATCATTTAAAAGAAAGCAGTTGGTCCAGTCAAATTGATTTTTTGTCTGTATGTTGGGGGTGACCAAAGGAAGGTTCCTTTCGAAAATGGCCGTGTTCCGACGATTTACAATATGGCCGCCAGAGCCGCCATCGTGAAATCATGTTGATTTATCCGTCAATTTCAGGAAGAACAGTCTGTCTGATCATATTGATTTTTTGTATGTATGTTGGGGTGACTAGTGGAAGGTTCCTTTCGAAAATGACCGTGTTCCGATTTACAGTATGGCCGCCAGAGCCGCCATCTTGAAATCATATTCCGTCATCGTTTAGCGATAGATTGGAAACCACTGTGTAATCATAGCAAATAGGCCCCCTGGGCAGGAGTTCCTTGCTGGTGTCTCCACCATGTCCACTCTGCATTCTTTCCCTCACTCCTGCAGGGCGACGCCATGTTCCAATGCCCAAATCACATCTGTCGATCGATCACGACTTTCCCGCCAAATATGCAGTTCGTTCCCCGCCAAAATCGACACCCACCCCACCCTTTTTGAGACGGTATTTTATATCAACATGCAGATGAAAAAAACTGCTCCTCAAAATGCCCTAATTGCTCCTCTCTCCATTTGAGGAGCAATTTGGGCATTTTGCCAGAATTAGTTCTGGAAGGACACTGACCAGTGGACCATTAGACCATTGTCTCTAGTCTGTGATGAGTTCCGCTTAAAATTTTCTCTGTTTCTGCATCTTTCCAGACCTTGCCGCATATCGACTGGAATTCAAGATGCCTCGACCAAAGAAATCAAAAGAGAGGGCAGACGAAGACGAAAAATACCGGTATCACATGCTTGACTATGATGAAGAAGCTGAGAACATGTTAGATGAACTAGAGAAAAGTGATACGGAAACAGACGACGAGGATGACGCAATCACCGCCTCATACCAGGCACAGGGAAGTGACATTGCGAAAGGTCAGAAAATAGGTATCGGCGATGACGGAATCACCGCGTCATACCAGTTAGAGAAAACTGACATCCCTACACATGTCGATTCTGAAATATCGGTCAACTTTGCGCACACAACTGAAACAATTGGAGAGGTTGTAGCAGATTCGTTTGCTCCAATGACCAGGATAGAATCGCCGAAAAGATTTGAAGAGGGCACCTCATACACCTTATACACGTTAGAGGAAACTGACGTCGTTGTAGGTCCAAAAAAAGACATCGATGACGACGCAATTATCATCTCTTGCCAGTCACCAGGAACTGACATCCCTTATATAGACAGTGATTCAGAAGAAACCAATGCAAGTACAACGAGGCAATGCTGACGTAAATGTTAGAAGGTGTAGTCTCGGTACGAATGAGCAACCCGGTGGATCGAGTATGACCCACGCGCCGAGGGGTGCAGCTGCCCTGTCTACTCCGGGTCTTGGGGAATATCCGTCAACGCCTCCGTCCACAGGATCACGCGAACAATGTCAACCGTTACTACGTGAACATTCAAGCAGCCCACCACTTCGCTCATCATCACAAGATATTGCAGAAGAACCACGCGTTGTGGCCGACGCTATGACTATGATAGAACCGTCCAGCAGCTCCCGGAGAAAAAGTAAGCCGAAAGAAGGAGAGAACGGAGATAAAAAGGTTTTTGATGCTCTTGTCTATTCCATTAAGTCGGGCAAGGATGCAAGGAGCATACGAATTTTAGAGATCCTGGAGAAAAATAAAGTAAAGATATGTGAGTATAGGGAGGAGGAAACCACTGCCTCTCTCTTACACATTGCTCTCTTGTGTCAGAGGACAGAGCTCTGCAAGGAATTGATCGAGAAATATCCTGCTTTGCTGAAGGTAAAGTATACTTCCAAGGATTTCAGGAACCAAACGTGCTTCCACATTGCTGCAGCCAACGATCAGACGGGAAATATGATCTCTTTCATGCTGGATCACCTTCCCGAAGATGAGAAGCGGGATATGCTCAATTTGGAGAAGCAGCACCACACTGAAGAGAGCAATATACTCAACGCCGTCGCCGATGGCAGATACTTCATCGAAGACAAGCCCGAGGCAGCAACATGCCTCTCAGCTGCGGTTTGGATGGGGCACAATCGTATGATCAGCACTTTGGTTAAGGCTGGAGCCAACTTAGCTCTGCGCGGAATTGACGGAAATACCCTTCTTCATCATACTGTAGTTTTATCCACGACAGGTCTTAGTTTACTGCGAGCGAAGTCTTGCATACAGGAGGTATATGACTCTTGCCATATATGGTTGAATCGTTGCAGGAAGGACGTCACCAGCAAGTCAGTAGGCCAGTTGCGGTTGGATGCATTCTGTCATCTGATCAGCATCCCAAACGACTCGGGACTGAATCCGCTCGCTCTTGCTGTCAGCAAAAACTCTCCATTGACGCCATTCATCCTCAGCTTTGAATCAATCTACAAACGACCGCATCACAAATTCGGCGCTGTTGCCTGGGCCACGTACGATGTCACGGACATCGTAAGCTACAAAAAACATGCAAGTAAGGGCCGTCTAAAAGGTTACGATTGCAGCTCTGTGCTCCACGTTCTGGCCCATACCTCGAGGGAACTCTTGCCTGCGTCGGGGGAGAGCTCGCAAGCGCAGACGGATATCATTGAGTTGGAACCGATCAACACGGCAATCAAAATGAAATGGTCGGTGTACAGGTGGGTCTACATATTCTGGTGTCTCATTCACCTGGCCTACATGATAACCCTGACCACCATGGCCCTGATTTCCCACAAGGACCCGAAAAGTGGCCTGACACTTGCTTACGCTAATTTTACAACTCCAAGAAAGAACAGCTCGTTTGGAGACGCTGTTTTCAGCGTACAACACAAAACTCGTGATTTGCTCTTCTTGATATTGCCTGCTTTTTACATTTTGTTTGAAGTCATTGACTTGGCCGTCGGTTGGAAAGGAATTGGTATCTTCGAAGAGAGCGAAGGAGAGACACATAAACGGCGCATTAGGCGCTTCAAAAACTGCATTATGAATCAATTTACGGTCACAGGGAATGTGCCTTTCCGTTTGCTCGCTGTCATCTTTTCGGTATGCGTGTTTACATGGTACGGCATGTTCTGGGAAGACAATATAGGAAAGAGAGGAAAGGAGAGACAAATAAACTGCGCAGTCGGCGCTTCAAAAGCTGTATCATGAACCAATTTACGGTCACAGGGAATATTCCTTACCGGTTGCTCGCTGTCATCTTTTCGGTATGCATGTTTACATGGTACGGCATGTTCTGGGAAGGCAATAGCAACTGCGATATTCCCTTGTCCTTGGCGTTGATTTCTGGTTGGATCTTCATGATGAATTTCACGCGCGGCTGCCGTCACGTTTGTCGGTTTTCCATCATGATACAAAAGATGTTCTTCCGTGATTTTCTCTACTTCTTCACGGTTTACATGTTTATTTTGATCGCGTTCTCCTCGGCACTTCATCTCATGCTTCCCCCGGGTCGGAGTGTTGGCAGTACACTAATGGGACTCCTCAATATTGTGACAAATGCTGGTGTGGAAGGCGATAATGCCAAGCCGATTAAAAAGGACTACGCAGCTGCAGTGTTGAGCATGTACGCCATCTTGTCTGTGATTCTTCTCCTCAACATGCTGATCGCCATGATGAATACATCCTATGAGGTGGTGAAACGCTCCAAGACGAATCTATGGCGTCACCAACAACTCTCCATACTTCTCATGTTGGAGAGGCGTCTCAACTGGTGGAAGTGGATCTGCCTGAGGTCGCAGTCGGATACCAAGGTGTCCGACTTGCCAACCTCCGATAAAAACATGAAAAAAGGAAAACAGATTAGAGTTTTTCTTGACGTCACAGAAAATAACACCGTCATCACTGATGACACCAGAAAATCTCATGCTACTGAAACGAAAATTGCCTGATCTTAGACTGGTCTTAAACATTTCTTGTCACCGCAACTTGTCTGCGAATATTGACGAGATGCTTTAGTCGGTCTGACGAGTTACATCATTCCTGACACGATTTACTTGTCATGACGAGTCGAACATCTCTGTGACGAGTTCAGTTTGTCCAGTTGACAAGATCTCTATTTATGACGATAAGTTATACATGTAGGTGGAATCATTTTATCTCGAGATGAGAGCGATTTTTTTCTGTGTTGTACCAAGCAGAAGGACGCGCAAGCACACTCAACGGTTCATATAAAGGGCGGTTTACACAGGTTGCACCAAGTTGCAAGTTGCAGCAACTTGCAACTTGTTGCAAACTACCTGGGACGGTTAAAGGCCCGTTTACACATGCAACTTTTCATATGCAACTTCATGCAACTTGCTGCATAAACCTGATGAGACCAAAAAGTTTCATAAAAGTTGCATGTGTAAATCTTTAAAATTTCTTGTCACCGCAACTTGTATGTGAATATTGACGAGATGCTTTAGTCAGTCTGACGAGTTACATCATTCCTGACACGATTTACTTGTCATGACGAGTCGAACATCTCTGTGACGAGTTAAGTTTGTCCAGTTGACAAGATCTCTATTTATGACGATAAGTTATAGGTGGAATCATTTTATCTCGAGATGAGAGCGATTTTTTTCTGTGTTGTACCAAGCAGAAGGACGCGCAAGCACACTCAACGGTTCATATTAAACAAATTGACATCCATTCCAAATTGAGTTGGTCCAAAAACATGTAGGCCTAACAGAAATACTTTTGTCCAAACTTAATTGGAATGGTTGAAGGTTCACTCTTAAAAAATTCTTGTCACCGCAACTTGTCTGCGAATATTGATGAGATGCTTTAGTCAGCCTGACGAATTACGTCATTCATGACACGATTTACTTGTCATGGCGAGTCGCACATCTCTGTGACGAATTCAGTTTATCCAGTTGACAAGGTCTCCAGTTATGGCGAAAAGTTGCAGGTGGCAGGACATTATTGCGCATGCGCTTCCCTCACATTTATCGCTCAATTTCTTGAACTATAAGCATGCTGTCGCCATCGTTGCCTCAGTAGCCACGAGGGTTTAGGGGTTATGTCTAGTAGTTTATATATTTCATAGGTCGTAGGTTCGAATCCCGCCGTAGTCCCTGAAATTTGGGAGAGTTTTTCTTTCATATGTACACGTTGTTAGTACTTGTAACTACCGCGTAACGGTATCTTGGCGCATAATTTTTAATTTTTGTGTAGCCTGAATGACGAGATGTAGTTGTTTCAATGATAAGATGTCTCTTTTCCAAGTTAAAAACTTGTCAATTGACAAGATAGACCCTGTCAATTTAAGCATATTCTGAGAACGAGTTCCAGCTTGTCAGTACGACGAGAATTTTTTTAGAGTGTTGAAATCGTAGAATAACGACCTGGCTGGACTTGAGAAACCGTCTTTCTCGACAATGTTCAATCAATGGTCCCATGTCCTTGGTGATGAAGATGACACTCTCACTTCACGGGTTACAGTAGTGCGGTTTCGCAAATCCGACGAAAGACGAAATACGAAAAACTAAATTGGACTTCATTTCCATGACATGTATTTCAGGAGATGGTTGGTACCACAAATATCGCCTGCTGCAAGAGTGTCTTTTAGCATAGGACGTTAGACCGATAGAGCTACGGTGTATACTAAAATTTGACATAAATTATCTTTCGTTTCCACTTCATTGATACGAAGTGGAAATTTAAAAATTCAAGATGCACCATGACTCTCTCGGTCTTACATGACATGCTAAAAGACGCACTGCGAGCAGGGATTATCCTACATTTGTGGTAGCAACCATCTCCAGAAATACATTAGGTCGTGGAAATGAAGTTGAATTTCGTATTTCGTACTTCGTGTTTCGTCAGATTTCCGAAACCTCGCCAGTAAACTTTGAGAAACACTTGGAAAAGAGAGTAAATAGATCGCCCTGAAGGAAGCAGTCAACTAGTGATTGATATATCTACAATCGACGACCCTAAAACACAATTTGCTTGTACCTTATTCCAACAGGGCCTAGAAGAATAGAAATCACGTTATCCGCAAAAGAAGAAACAATCATGTATTAAAATTCAAAAGTCGTCTTTTATTCCGCTTTAAAGGTTGAATATGATCATAGAAATGAATCATTTGATTCCTTTACGAGAAGTGGAGAAATACCGAATTTCGTCGCTTATTGAAAAACGACTTGATCAAATTCATCCACCGAAATAATGATTTAGCGGTGTTCTTAGTCACAGCCTCAGTTACAAACGGCTTGCCGGTGATGTTGGAGCAGAAACAACGTCTCTGTAAACTAGGTAACATGTCATGTACTTCTAAAGGCCTACCCTTTTCCGGATTTTAGTGTGCAATTTTCGGATGCATCCATTGTGTGGAGACAGAGTGGTGGACAAAAAAAGGATTCACAGCGGAACAGCGCGTGAAAGGTACAAGTGTTTGAGGTTCTTCGCTTCCAGCTGATACGAAGCTTTCCATGATGGCAAGGATCGTTGTCTTCCCTTGCTTGGAGATTTGCCCAAGAATCATGGTTTATGCTATGGTTTGCTGTCAAGGCGAAGTATTTAAATAATGCAACTTACAGCCGTCCATGTAATCGTCGTCGGTGATGTACGGGCATACATGTACCCTGATGTTGGCAATCTAGTATTTTTAATCAGGACAGTGTTCGGTCTATAGTTATGGCGATAAGTTGCAGGTGGCAGGACATTATTGCGCATGCGCTTCCCTCACATTTATCGCTCTTGAACTCTAAGCATGCTGTCGCCATCGTTGCCTCAATGGCACCGCAGACTGGCGATTTTCTAGGCGACCGCCCTTGCGACCACAGAGGCGACTGAACATATTTTTAGTTTTTTTAGTTTTTGTTGATTCGCTTGCGACAAATGCTTATTTGGAAGAGCAGTGATGTCGTGGATAACATCACTGGTCGACCTCAAAGGTAATTATTGCAGGCGACGTACTAGTCGCATCGGTAGTCGCCCCTATTTTAGTCGCCAGTGTGCGGAGCCCTTCAGTAGCCACGAGGGTTTAGGGGTTATGTCTAGTACTTTATATATTTCATAGGTCGTAGGTTCGAATCCCGCCGTAGTCCCTGAAATTTGGGAGAGTTTTTCTTTCATATGTACCTGTTGTTAGTACTTGTAACTACCGCGTAACGGTCTCTTGGCGCATAATTTTTAATTTTTGTGTAGCCTGAATGGCGAGATGTATTTGTTTCAATGATAAGATGTCTCTTTTCCAAGGATGACAAGTTAAAAACTTGTCAATTGACAAGATAGACCCTGTCAATTTAAGCATATTCTGAGAACGAGTTCCAGCTTGTCAGTACGACGAGAATTTTTTAGAGTGTTGAAATCGTAGAATAACGACCTGGCTGGACTTGAGAAACCGTCTTTCTCGACAATGTTCAATCAATGGTCCCATGTCCTTGGTGTCAGATGAAGATGACACTCTCACTTCACGGGTTACAGTAGTGCGGTTTCGCAAATCCGACGAAAGACGAAAGACGAAAAACGAAATTGGACTTCATTTCCATGACATGCATTTCAGGAGATGGTTGGTACCACAAATATCGCCTGCTGCAAGAGTGTCTTTTAGCATAGGACGTTAGACCGATAGAGCTACGGTGTATACTAAAATTTGACATAAATTATCTTTCGTTTCCACTTCATTGATACGAAGTGGAAATTTAAAAATTCAAGATGCACCATGTCTCTCTCGGTCTTACATGACATGCTAAAAGACGCACTGCGAGCAGGGATTATCCTACATTTGTGGTAGCAACCATCTCCAGAAATACATTAGGTCGTGGAAATGAACTTGAATTTCGTATTTCGTACTTCGTGTTTCGTCAGATTTCCGAAACCTCGCCAGTAAACTTTGAGAAACACTTGGAAAAGAGAGTAAATAGATCGCCCTGAAGGAAGCAGTCAACTAGTGATTGATATCTCTACAATCGACGACTCTAAAACACAATCTGCTTGTACCTTATTCCAACAGGGCCTAGAAGAATAGAAATCACGTTTCATAGTTCATGAACTTGATCGCCTGCCGATTTCTATCCGCGAAAAAAGAAACAATCATGTATTAAAATTCAAAAGTCGTCTTTTATTCCGCTTTAAAGGTTGAATATGATCATAGAAATGAATCATTTGATTCCTTTATGAGAAGTGGAGAAATCCTACCGAATTTCGTCGCTGATTGAAAAACGACTTGATCAAATTCATCCACCGAATGATTTGGCGGTGTTCTTAGTCACAGCCTCAGTTACAAACGGCTTGCCGGAGATGTTGGAGCAGAAACAACGTCTCTGTAAACTAGGTAACATATCATGTAGGCCTACTTCTAAAGGCCTACCCTTTCCCGGATTTTAGTGTGAAATTTTCGGATGCATCCATTGTGCGGAGACAGAGTGGTGGACAAAAAAGGATTCACAGCGGAACAGCGCGTGAAAGGTACAAGTGTTTGAGGTTCTTCGCTTCCAGCTGATACGAAGCTTTCCATGATGGCAAGGATCGTTGTCTTCCCTTGCTTGGAGATTTGCCCAAGAATCATAGACTCGGGACCCAGTCGTTGTGTCGCTCCGGCCGCCGCGCTACTCCACAAACGATGGGAAAGCAAGCTGCAAAATCAGCGCCTAGCGTACCGACAACAACAATGAATGAGTTCAGCCAATCAGAAACTGCGTCTTGAATGGCCGTCGGCTGCTCGTTGCGAGATGCCAAATCAGCTAGCTGATTATCCGAACTTTTTTCGAGGTCAAGGGCGGTATCTAAATTCGATGCTGTGTGCGATAAGCAGTACTTAGGCCTACGGATTGATCAATATCCTGCTAGTAAGTGACGTTGAAAAGTTTCTGGACAGGCGAGAGGATCTGGTAAATTACATCATCCACAGAAATAACAACCAATCAAAAGTGTGCCAGATTTCCCTAGTAGACTGCTTTCGGGTTATTTCATTCGTCGAGATGGGTGTTGTGGTCGTCGGTACGTTAGCCGCTGATTTTGCAGCTTGCTTTCCCATTCGTTTGTGGAGTGTAACGCGGCGGCCGGACCACGACTGGGTCCTGAGTCTAAAGAATCATGGTTTATGCTATGGTTTGCTGTCAAGGCGAAGTATTTAAATAATGCAACTTACAGCCATCCATGTAATCGTCGCTGGTGATGTACAGGCATACATGTATAGGCCTACGTACCCTGATGTTGAGACTAGTGTGACCCACCGCCTTTCAGAGCATCGTTAAGTGAACTTATTTCAGCAAGCTGAATACATGTAAGATCTTCCTTGAAGTATGGCAAGCCATTCGGTGCATTATTCGACACAAAAAAATATTTTTTTATTTAAATTTTTTTTGCAATATCAAAATATTTGTGTTCGATAATGAGAATATTTGTATTCGATATCTAAATACATCTGCAATCTTTGAATATACTCTAACCTCTTCGATGTAAAACCGGTGTAATGTTTTTCACTGCCCCCCGTTTGCCAATGCCCCCCAACAAAAGATTGACGGAATAAGCCGCGACGTGACAATGGGGGAGGCACTGATCAACATGTTTTTCTGTATTTGAGTGTCCGCCGAACAATAAAGCGGGCATTGTCATACGGGGGGCATTCTCATACATTACACCTGTTCATTCTCCCTCTAGATAATCTAAACGTGCACGTAAAGTTTCGGCCCGATCGGACATCCAATATGGCCACCAGGTGGTGTAACCCCCAAATCATCAAAGTGCTATAACTCAGGAATGACTTGACCAAGAGCACTAAAATGTGGTATGTGGCTCCCTCGAAATGACCTTCATGTGCGTGTGAAGTTTTGGCCCGATCGGACATCCAATAGGTGGCATAACCCAAAACTCATCAAAGTCCTGTAACTCGGGAATGACTTGACCCAGATTGCTCATGACTGATATATACCTTGATCTCTCACAACACAAAAATGTCCGACCAGGTGAGCACATGGTCCATGGACCATTTCATTACAGAACTGTCCCAATAAAAGTGGACAGCCTCTAATCGTCATTTAAACGGGATTGTAGGTTGCCGCCTACAGTCCCTTTCACCATATACATTGTATTTTCAAGGAACTGATCTATGGATCTGGCAACGAATAGGACATTTATGCATCCCGATGTCTTCTTAATAAACGACATCAGTAGCAGTTTAGAACTGTATCTTCAATCGCTCATAGTTGTAGTAGGAGTGGTCGGTAATATCATGTCATTCTTGATTTTATCACTACCCGTCTACAAGGACAGTTCCACCTGTATCTTAATGAGGGGGATGGCGGTGTCGGATTCAATATACCTCATCTTGTTCCTTCTACAACGGACAATCATCTCACTCTTACGTGAGAAAATTCGTACAATGCCAAATTACTTTAAATGGCTTTGTAACACCTATCATTTTTGGTATGATTATGCAACACTCATTTCTTCCATCATACTTCAGACAATGTCTCTAGAACGACTGTTCGCCATGCTTTTCCCACTCAAAGCTCGGACATGGGGTAGCGTGGGGAAGGCAAAGCGTTTGTTGCTTGGCCTGTTCACCAGTCTTGCTTTGGTACTTTTCCCAATGAATCTGTTTCGCAGGAGGAGAAAAGCATTCGAAGGTTGGGTATGCCCGTTTCACTATCCTGGCCATCTGGCGACGATATGGGCTCAATTTTACTCAATCTTTGCTGTGTACATCCCCCTCACGGTTATCATCATCAGCAACATCGGGATTTTACTGACTCTGAAGATCAACGAAAGAAGAAGAGAAGAACTGACCACAGACTCCAAAGGTACAAGTAGGCAGGTTATTCGGATGCTACTGGTCGTTTCCACGACATTTTTCGTGTTTAAATCCCCCTCTAAAATACGGATGACTTTTTGGAATCTGTACCGTTCGACCGTCGGCCATGATTCACCGTTCATAACTGCGTTGCATAGACTTACCACGACTATCGGGGAAGTCTTTGATGCCTCTAATTACGCTTTTAACACATATATCTATATTTTTTCTGTGAAGAAATTTCGACAGAATGTGAGGTATGTCTGTGTTCTTGTACCAAGCGGAAAGACACACAAACACACTCAATGGTCCATTGTAAGACAATTGACAAATCCATTCCACATTAGCTTGGCCCTAGACAAGACACATGTATAAAAATACATGTGGGTTTGCCCAAACTGAATGGGAATGAACATAGCAGCAGAGAGAACCAAAGAACAATGGATTGGAGAAACCGTCTCATGAAGGCTCCAAAGACGTGGCGAGAGAAACAGCCATCCATGCTTAAAGCGATTTGTCAGCCAAAACATTTGAATGCAAAAGGGGACGAACTTCTTTGTTTACAAACACTCATTTCCTGCATTTTCTGATTGGCTGTGAGTGTAATGTTTACAAACATCATCCTTCTGTTTACAAAACGACTATCGATTCGCTTTGTCACACTGTGGCGACTATTGTGGCGAATCCCCGCGAACTGGGGGGTTATTTTTGTCGTCGTCATTCGCCTGCCTGGGGGCCTGTCCGGACCTACATACACGAATGCCCTACGATTGTGGTACCGGTACGCATGCTGTAGGTATTTTATAAGATCGCCGCACGTATGTCGGCGACGGGAGTAATATTGGAGTGACAATGAACAAGAATCATTACGCATGTAGTACGAATCACGTACGAACTTTTGTACGAAGCTAGAAGAGTGGAGTAGGAATCATGAAGAATCACCACGAATGTATACGATCGCAGTACGAACTCACTACGATTGAGTACGAACGCAGTACGATTGACCAAGAATGCAGAACGAACGCGACTCACACTGTTGACAAGATCTCTATTTATGACGATATGTTATAGGTGGCAGCACATTACCGCGCATGCGGTTTGGTCTTGCATTGGCACAATCTGAACATCAGAGAACGATTCGTGCCAACATCGTATCTCTGACGTATATCGGACAGCGCCATATTGCTCCGGGATCTACTTCTTCGGTTGTGCTCGACAAGACTGTTCAAATCTATATCGATCTGAATGATTAAAGTTACCAATTAGGGATTGTGAGTGTTGCTACACATAGAAAAATGAGTTGAAGCATGTTACCTTACCTGATGAAGGGTCACTCACGCTGTTTGACTGACAATATTCCATACATATCTATAATCCTGAATAAATATTTCATCGAAATATCACAAAATAATAATCAAGTAATCAGTATAATGCGTAAACGCAGCCGCCGAAAAATGCGAACGCGATTTCAATGTTTACACTTTTGACCAGGGCCGCCATGAGCTGACGCCGTCAGCGGATATTTGGAAGATGATTTTATAAAAATAAATGTGTGAGCAATATAACCACCTAAAACCCTTTCCTATCAGGGAAGGAAAATATTTTTGGGGCTTGTGTTTGTCGAGCGACATTGCCGAATTCCGACATATTCTCCGTCGCCAAGGATACGTCCGCCATGTTGACCTCAATTTGGCCGTCACGGCCGACGATCGATAATCCCGGGTTTCCCCATTCAAACTGCACTTTCTCACCTGCGATGGCCTAAAAGGCCTACATTTCTTGGTGAAACAAATTGCTGAAATGTTTTGACACATAAGTTTTGGGATCAACAGGACAAAAAAGGAAAACCCTTCGTGTACAATGGACATAACGTGGAGATGACGGATCCAGCGATAATTTATGGTGACGCACTATACATACACGAATGCCCTAAGATTGTGGTACGCGTGCTGTAGGCATGCTGTAAGATTGCCGCACGTATGTCGGCGACGGGAGTAAAATTGGAGTGAGAATGAACAAAAATCATTACGCATGTAGTACGAATCACGTATGAACTTTGTATAGAGGTTCTTCACGTGACGTCATAGCCCCAAATATCCGCCATATTGGCCGTCAAATGACGCAACGTCACAGCATCAACACAGCGTTTTTGACGTGGTTTGTACGTAATGTCGGGATTCATCGGACCTCTTTACACTGTACAGCAAGCCGTATGGACGATTCGCTTTGTTTTCAACACGGTTTTCACACCAGACCAACTACTTATGCTCAAAAACTGTGAGAGGTAAAGTGATTTTTTGAGTTGTATGCTCCCAGTGGTCTGTACGGGCCGCTGAATGTTCGAACCGAGAACAAGATGGCGGCCTCCAGGCTTCATTTTGACGGCCAGTATGGCGGCCGTGTGACGTCAGTGAAGAACCTCTATACGAAGCTAGAAGAGTGGAGTAGGAATCATGAAGAATCACCACGAATGTATACGATCGCAGTACGAACTCACTACGATTGAGTACGAACGCAATACGATTGACCAAGAATGCAGAACGAACGCGACTCACACTGTTGACAAGATCTCTATTTATGACGATATGTTATAGGTGGCAGCACATTACTGCGCATGCGGTTTGGTCTTGCATTGGCAGACGACACCACTTAGCCGCCAGCGGATTTTTTTGGCATGTATGTACACCCCACCCTTAATCATAAGCAAATGCACAGCTAATAAACTTAAATATTTCCTAAAATCTTTGGCGGATTAACTTTTGCTTTTTACGGCAGATATTTAGGGCCTTAAGACACATTCTGAGACAAAAATTACCTTGATTTTTGATAAAAAATGCATTTCTGGTATAAAAGTTTGAAATTTCCGTTAAAAAGTGTGATGTTTTATCGGTCATTTCATCGGAACGAAACCAACGTAGAATGCTTTTTTCAGGTTTGAAAAATTCGGTGTTAAATAAAAGTTACAGAAACACGTTATTATTTCGATCGGGAATTATCCCTGACTGGGAATAGAAAAAACAAACAAATTTTCACAAAAAGGTCGACCCGAGATGGTTC
>NMRB01000180.1:0-13959 GCA_002633025.1 Notospermus geniculatus | reverse complement strand
AATCATTATTCACACACCTCTATTTTCCATGATAATCAGTGTATGGCTGAACAAGTTAAAAAGGGGCCATCTCAAGCCCCACGCAACTGTTTTGCCGACAAGAGCCAACAAAAGTCACTTTTTTGAGAAACTGAGGTGGAATTTGATGCCGCAATCTTTGTGAATTGTTTTCAAGTCTTGCTACACACTGGTCGGACGTGAGAAAATCCAAATTGGCATGGCAATAAAAAAGTTGATTTTGGACTTTTTTTTCAGCGCCTGATTACATAATGTCAGAGTGATGCTGCAGAAGCAGGTTTGTGTATGAAAGATGCAGAAAAGATTGAAGTATTATTTGCCGAAAACCGCATCAAATTTCTTCCCTTTATAAGGAAGTTATGGACGATTAACGGTGGAGATAAACTTTTGTCAATGACTGTACACCCCACCCTTAATCATAAGCAAATGCACAGCTATAATAAACTTAAATATTTCCTAAAATCTTTGGCGGATTAACTTTTGCTTTTTACGGCAGATATTTAGGGCCTTAAGACACATTCTGAGACAAAAATTACCTTGATTTTTGATAAAATGCATTTCTGGTGTAAAAGTTTGAAATTTCCGTTAAAAAGTGTGCTTTTTTATCGGTCATTTCATATCGGAACGAAACCAGCGTAGAATGCTTTTTTCAGGTTTGAAAAATTCGGTGTTAAATAAAAGTTACAGAGCATTTTCCAAAATGAATTTCGTTCGGTTAGGCTCGACGACGACGTTTATCTATTGTGTGAGTGCACCCAAACAATAGATAAACGTAGTCGTATGGCCTAACCGGGCGGGTGCAGAAGCTCTGTGCTATTGTCTCTACAACGACTGTTGAGCTGCGTTTACCAGACATCCGGAATGCGGTATAGGGACGCGGACATGGGGTAGTGTGGTGAAGGCAAAGCGTTTCTTGATCGGCCTGTTCGCCTGTCTTGCCGTGGTACACCCTTAGTCAAAAGTAAATAGACAGCTACTAAATTCAATATTTCTTTTAATATTAATGAAACGCATTTTTTCTTTTTATACTCACTCATAACAACTGCTTCGGCACCTCTTTCCACCGAAATGACCCAGGTATACAGTTTAGTTAACTGCCACGAGCGCCACCCAACGTCTCATTAATGAACGACTCCAAATTATGTCAACGTCTCTGTTTGTCATACCATTCAAAATTATTGCTATTTCAGTCTGTTCTAGAGTTTCGGATTGTAAAGTTCCAGCCTGAAGAAGACCCCGGTTGGGGTCGAAAATTCGCAAACACTCTGAAAATTGCCTTTTTATTTATCATATCAAAATTATTGCTACGTTGAAAAGTATGAACGTCTCTGATATTAATGCACGTATGCAAATTTTGGTAAAGACTCGAGCGCCACCCAACGTCTCATTAATGAACGACTACGAATTAGCCAATTGCAGCGATTTGCAATTGGACGACGGGACACTTCCCTTACAATGCATTTCATTGGTTCGGACGATTTGAGAGCTTACCTATGATTGGTTGATTCGTATTTCAAATTTCGGATTTCTGAATTTTGAATTTCGGATTTCGAATTTCGGATTTTGAATTTCGGATGAGCCTTCTGGGCTTTCGTATGACATACCAAATTTAGGATTTGTGGCAAATTATCATGAAAATACATGTATTAGAATTACAAAATATCAAGAAAAAACACAATTATTTGAATCACCAATTTTTATTTCAAAATTACCTTGATATTATTCCCTGGTGATTTCTAAGAAATTCTGCGCAAAAAGTTTCAAAAAATCTCTTGTCGTTTTAAAAAAAATATCAAAATATCATCAGAAAAACATTGCCATATTTTTGGGTCATTTTAAGACTTTCGTGAAATTCTCCGTCTATTGAAGTAAAAATGATGGAATAATCAGTATGAACTATTATGTTATCATGATGAATGACTGTTGACGAGGGAAAAATATGAGAATTATCGAATTTTGCAAAATATCAAATTCATAAAAACTGATGATATTGTGATATATCTGAAAAATGAGAAACGATTTTTAAAAAGTTTCTTCACAGGAAACATAGTGTCGACTGGGGAATGATATCACGTTGATTTTAAATTGAGAATTGCGAATTTTGAAAAATGAGGCTTTTTGAGATTGATATTTTCGTGATATGTTAGTGATATTTTGTCACAAACCCTCAATTTCGAATGTGATCCTTTTAACATTAGGGATTTTTCGCAAATCTGACGAAAAAAGAAGTACGAAATACGAAATTGGACGTCATATCCATGACGTAATGTATTTCAGGAAATGATTCGTACCACAAATGTCCCTCCTGCCGGTGCGTCTTTTAGCATGTCATGTGGGATCGAAAGAGTTATGGCGCATCTTGAATTTTTAAATTTCCAATTCGTATCAACGAAGTGGAAACGAAAGATAAATTTCAAAGTTTAATATACACCGTACCTCTGTCGTTCTAACGTCATATGCTAAAAGACGCTCTTGCAGCAGGCGATATTTATGGTACATGTACCAGCCATTTCCTGAAATACATTACGTCATGGATATGACGTCCAATTTCGTATTTCGTACTTCGTTTTTCGTCAGATTTGCGAAAACTCCCTATTGTTAAAAGGATCACATACGAAATTATAGGGCATAACATAACACAAGTTGAGGTTGAAACCTTCGATACTAGCTGAGATATTAGCTGAGTACTTTTTAACAAGACTGTACCTTATTCCAACAGGGCCTATACAAGAATAGAAATCACGTTTCATAGCTCACGAACTTGATCGCCTCCCGATTTCTACATATATCTGCGAAAAAAGAAATAATCATGTCTTAAAATTGAAAAGTATTCTTTTATTGCGCCAAGGTTGAATATGATCATATTATGAAATGAATCATTTGATTCCTTTACGAGAAGTGGAGATATACCGAATTTCGTCGCTTATTGAAAAACGACTTGATCAAATTCATCCACCGAATTATTTAGCGGTGTTCTTAGTCACAGCCTCAGTTACAAACGGCTTGCCAGTGATGTTGGAGCAGAAACAACGTCTCTGTAAACAAGGTAACATGTTATGTACCGGTACTTCTAAAGGCCTAGTACCCTTTCCGCATTTTACTGTGCGATTTTCGGATGCATCCATTGTGTGGAGACAGAGAGGTGGACAAAAAAGGGTTCACAGCGGAACAGCGCGTGAAAGGTACAAGTGTTTGAGGACCTTCGCTTCTAGCTGATAGGAAGCTTTCCATGATTGCAAGGATCGTTGTCTTCCCTTGCTTGGAGATTTGCCCAAGAATCATGGTTTATGCTATGGTTTGCTGTCAAGGCGAAGTATTTAAATAATGCAACTTACAGCCGTCCATGTAATCGTCGTCGGTGATATACGGGCATACATGTAGGCCTACCCTGATGTTGGCAACATCACGAGGAACACGACAACGCCTGATAAAGTAACCCTGAGACTAGTGACCCACCGCCTTTCAGAGCATGTATTTCATCAGCAAGCTGAATACATGTATGTATGATCTTCCATGACACATGGCAAGCCATTCGTTGCATTATTCGATACTAAAGATATTTTTTATTGTTCACGAAGTGACGTTATTTTCGCACCAGATCATTTCTTGTCACACGGGTTTTTTCAGTTAATAGGGAGTTTTCGCAAAGCCCCCGAAACGCCAACGCGAACGCCAAACCCATTGTTCGATGCTACGAAGAGACCACCGAACAAAAGGATAGACGTTCCCGTTGGCGTATCGGGGGCTTTGCGAAAACTCCCTAATATTGCACCAACTGGCACGAAATTTCACTAATAAGTGTAATGTACACGCCAAATAATGTCTCGTATAGTAGAATTTACGTATCATTTGCGTTTTTTTCCAGAAATTGACCCTTTTGTTTGGGGGCACGATCGCGATGTATGGAGAATGTATAGAGCATCACAAAACTCAAAGTTTGTGTACAAAATAATGAGAGCATGCAAAAAAATCAGAAGAATATATAACCTTTACACAACGATGTGTATCACGATCTCCTCCCCTATTTGTTTTGAACCGTATGTAATCCTTCATCACCGAGAAATAAGCAGAAAAGTCCAGAATTGCCCCGTAGCAGACGAGTCAGGTCGCCATTTTGTTTGATCCACGCATAACCGACGTGTATCATGGAGATACGATGTGTGTACACACATATAGTGCACGAATGTTCAGGTAGCCTTCTTGGGACTAAAATAAAGGGCTAGGTCCAGGAAAAACTGTACAGTGGGACCATGGGACAAGCTGGTAGTGCGTAATAAAACCCCCCTGTAACATGTAAATGTGGGCTATCAAGACATAATTTGGGGTAGGTTATTCAGAATTGGCTCCTTTAGATCGGAATATAGTAGTCTAATACATACTAGGCCCGTTTTATTTTAGCCTGATATTTACCGTTCCCGGCAGGGGTGTAAGGATACTGTTTTCAGGGCTGTGAAATGGCGGCGATTTCGTATGATATTTACATTGTCCGAGAAAATTCAGGGTTTCCTCTTCCATTACTTTTTTTAGTCACAGTAAAAAAAATCCGTATTGAACACGCTGTTTAACATTATTGAACAATAGGGATTTTCTTTACTTTGGCTAAAAAAAGTAATGGAAGAGGAAACCCTGAAATTGCCAATAAAAAGAGTTAGAATCCTTTGAATTTAATGAAACTCAAATATAATATTCTCAACAAATGCCACTTGAACCTGTGAAAATTTGAATTGGCTCCTATGTGTAGTTTTTGAATTATTTGGCAAAATGTATGTACAGTCGATGTACAGGACGTGTACAGAAAATTTAATTGTGGACCTAGCCCTAAAGGGATGCCTTATGAATGAGTTGGGTCAGTGTTGATGGTGAATATAGGCCACCGCCGCATTTGGGTTATCAGTATTGTCCAGTGGGTTCAGTGTTACGGCTATGGTTGTCTATGACCATGGGTTCGAGCCCGGGTGGTGGAAGAAATTTTTTTCTCCATTTCTTTTCTTTTATTCACAAAGATTTTCTCTGTTTGGATGTAAGGACTTGTCCTGCTATCGAGTTTCTTTCCGCTGCCCAAACCAAACATCTATACCCCCAGCAACTAACTGCAGTCTCATGATCTGAACGTCACTTCGTGAACCCGGTCGCCACCAGGCTTGTTAAAATTATTTTCTATTAGTATTTGCAATATCAAAATATATGTGTTCGATAATTACAATATTTGTATTCGATGTCTAAATATGTCGAAATTCATCTGCAATCTTTGAATATATTTTATCTTTTCATATTCACGTTTGATTTTATCGAACATTTAAAAAATATTGCATATTTATGTGCGATGCAGACGAATTTATATGTTTGATGTTACTTATGGTGTTCAATGTCACTTCCGTTTATGTGCAAAAATGGAATTGTGGGAACATGTGTAACTTTGAAACGATGTCCCTGATTGGCTCCTGGGTAAGGACAGGAAAAGGTGAATTAAAGGCATTATATACCCCCGTCCAGACAAATTTTAATGAGGACGAATTTGACTGGATGTTGGTGCATGGGGATGTCGCATCATGCCTCAGCACGAATTAAGATAAAAGGAGGCGCTGCGATCGCTTTCGTGAAAATCGGTTTTCGCCGAATGGCTTGCCATAATGAAGAGTTAACAGGTCATGTCATACACCGTACAGATTGCAGGTCCCAATGAAACACGGTCCGGCACTTTTCCTGCACTTGCTCCTTAAAGGAGTTAGGCCCGTATGCACAGACGTTCCTCCACTCACACTTGAGTGTGAGGTTGACCTTTACCTATTGTTTGCAGGGTAGAATACAAAAGATTAAGGTCGACCTCACACTCAAGTGTGAGTGGAGGAATGTCTGTGCATACGGGCCTTAGACGCCGAATTTGTAAACAAGCTGGTTTGTTTACAAATATGGTCGGCAAACTAGTTTTATTCCTTCGTGCAGGTGGCAGCACCCGTGATCGTTAGACTGGTTCCCGGTCCGATGCAACTCACTCACGATATTCACGTCAGTACATATCACTGACAATAGGTGGCAGCACCGCAGGCGTCCGTGGATAGAGAACCAGTGAGTGAGTGTTTACAACTTCGGCGTCTAACTCCTTTAAATAAGCTAGCACATGGATGCGGTTCGTGCTCCGGTGCGGCAAGCATTGGGTCAGTCAACTTTAAAAACACCCCTACCGTTGCCGAGCACGAACCGCATCCATGGTGCTTGTAGCTTTAGACTGGTTCCCGTATTGCCGCTCCACTGCCGCTGGCGTTCCTGTTCCGCTATACGGAGACAGGCACGGGCCGCCATCTTGGGCCGAAATTCCGGCCGAGGTTACTTACTGCGCATCCAAGTTGCGCATGCGTGCGCAGGTATTTGCGCAATGTTTTGACCTGTTTGCTGAATAGAAAACCCACGTGAATCGATTAGGCTCCATACCAGGTCGAGTTTGACAGAACGGCAGTGAACGGTTTGTGATTTCCGTGTTTGTGATTGGGATGACAGCTCCTCCGGGGATATTGATAACCCCGAGGAAGTTATAATGTTTGGTTTAGTGTGGCAATGAAACGAAGCCGAAGGACCACTTGCATGTTGATAGTGACTGAGCATGCTGCGGCACTTCGCTTCGGTGTCGGCAGCACGCACACTACTTCCTCATTGCCTTCTTCAGAGCCTCAATTTGCTTTGGCTTCAGCGTACCGTAATCTGTATCGAGAACTGCAAAGTTTTACCGAGTTTTTCAAGAAAGAACGTTGGGATTTTTTGTTTGGGCGCCATGTTGAACATATGGCGTTTCCTTTTTGATGTTCTATAAATAAACTGGAACTAGGGTGAACCATAGAGTAGTTGGCCACCATGCAGTGGTCGGCCACCTATTGACAGGTATTTGTTCGCCGGCCACACTCTACTGCACAAGAATGGTGTATGGTGGCCAACTGCTCCCTTGTTCACCCTACGTCATTCGAGCATCCAAAATGGCGGCCCGAGCCTGTCTTTGTATAGCGGAACAGCAGCGGGTATGGAGCCGCAAAGACGGAAACCAGTAAAACATGCTCCTACTCTTTTCTTTGTCAACCATGTTACAAACAACATTCTTATTCGACGTACATGTACATGTATATATACAGGAAGTTCACAGTTTATTGGTCTTCCCTGGAAAGTCCAAAAACTAGGCCCACAAAGGGAGGCCTAGGATGAATCTCGAATGGTGTACAAGTCAGATCACTTCCGTGGCAAGTTCTCGGCCAGGGTTCATATTCATAAACATACTTAAGTCAAAGTGTTTTACTTATCTTTTGTGTTGAACAATAGATGTGACACTTAGACGTAGTTTTATGAATATGGCCCAAATGCACTTCGGATTGATTTTGGGAGGGGTCAATTGTAATAGGCCCCTTCTATCAATTTCACAAAGGCCGACCAGTGGTAATTCATGGTTCCCAAATGCATCATATTTTGTGGTTTGGACTCAGTCATTTGGTTCTTTGATGCCACGTCCTCAAGATCAACCATGAATTACCCCAGGCCGGCATTTGTGAAATTGTTCCCTCCCAAAATCAATCCATACTGCACTTGGCCGAGAACTTGTCACGAAAGTGATCTGACTTTTATACCATTCATCCCAGGCCTCCCTTTGTGGGCCTAGTTTTTGGACTTAAATTTCCACCAAAGACCAATAAACTGTGAACTTCCGTATAATCAGTCAAAACATACATGTACTCTCAGGAGGAGCCCAAGGCAATGCGTCTAACATCCGAATACAGAAATAAGATTTCATACTCGTGCTGGGAACAAACGTTACTCTTGTTCATGCAGCTATGGCATCGAATAGAACATTTAGATCTATGCATTCTGATATCTTACTAATATACGACATCAGTAGCCATTTGGAAGCTTATTTTCAACCCCTCATAGTTGTGATAGGAGTGGTTGGCAATATTATATCATTCTTGATTTTATCACTACCCGTCTACAAGGACAGTTCCACCTGTATCTTAATGAGGGGGATGGCGGTCTCAGATTCAGTATACCTCATTATGTTCATTCTACAGCGGACAGTCATCTCAATCTTGCACGAGCAAGTTCGTACAATGCCAAACTTTAAATGGCTTTGTAATATATATCTTACTTGGTATAATTACGCAGAACTCATTTCTTCCATCATACTTCAAACAATAGAGAGCTTCTGCAAGCGCCCGGTTAGGCCATACGGCTACGTTTATCTATTGTTTGGGTGCACTCACACAATAGATAAACGTCGTCGTAGAGCCTAACCGGGCACTTGCAGAAGCTCACTATTGTCTCTAGAACGACTGTTAGCCATGCTTTTCCCACTCAAAGCTCGGACATGGGGTAGCGTGGGGAAGGCAAAGCGTTTCTTGCTCGGCCTGTTCACCTGTCTTGGTTTGGTACTTTTCCCAATGAATCTGTTTCGCAGGAGGCAAAAAGCATTCGAAGGTTGGTTATGCCCGTTTCATTTTCCTGGCCACCTGGCGACGATATATGATCAATTTAACTCAATCTTCGGTGTATACATCCCCCTCACGGTGATTGTCATCAGCAACATCGGGATTTTACTGACTCTGAAGATCAACGAAAGAAGAAGAGAAGAACTGACCACAGACTCCAAAGCCACAACAAGTAGGCAGGTTATTCGGATGCTACTGGTCGTGTCCACGACATTTTTCGTGTTTAAATCCCCCTCTATTATACGGAGGGCTTTTTGGAGTGTATACCATTCGACCGTCGGACACTATTCACCTTTTATAACTGCATTGCACAGACTTACCACTACTGTCGGAGAAAACTTTGAAGCGTGTAATTACGCTTTGAACACATATACCTATATCTTTTCTGTGAAGAAATTTCGACAGAATGTGATGCATGTCTGTTCTTGTACCAAGCAGAAGGACACACAAACAAACTCAATGGTTCATTGTAAAAAAATTGACAAGTCCATTCCAAATTAAGTTGGCCCAAGGAAACGTAAGTTTGTCCAATCTTTAATTGGAATAAACTACAGGTTTAAGTCGTAGAAATTTAAAAATTCAACATGCACCATAACTCTTTCGGTCTTACATGCATGTAATATGCTAAAACACACACTGGCAGCAGGGATGGTACCATCCATCTCCTGAAATACATTACATCATGGAAATGGAGTCCAAATTCGTATTTCGTACTTCGTGTTTCGTCAGATTTGCGAAACCTCCCTAATGACACGGCTGTACGTGAGAAAAAGTTCTTTCTATTTTTTTCTACAATGTTTAATCAGTGCATCCCACTTCATAGCTGCAAACTTGATCACCTCCCGATTTCTATCTGCAAAAACATGTTGGTCAGCTGGCCTTTTGGCATTCTCACCACTAAAATCATCACACCTTTAGCATTATTCAATTTTGTCCTCGACGTTTTGCCCTATTGATGCATCATAGACCCATTTGAAAGTCTTGAGCGGGTAATAACAACATCCTTGCCCCAGGTCAAAAAGTGAATGATGTACATGTACATGTACGTTCGTCGTTTGCATTTTGACCTGGGGCGAGGATATTGTTATTACCCGCTCAAGACTTTCAAAAGGGGCCTATTTAGAGTCAAAGCGTGTCCCGAATTAGGAAATTTGAATTATTTCACATGCTTCGATTTTTTGTACCATTTTTTGAGAAATTTTCGAGGTTACTTTTTAGGACACCTTCTGATTGGTTATATGAAATCACCATGTATGACCTCAGCTGCACACTGTGCTTCAGCAAACATGGCCGCCCGATCCTTTTCAACACTTCAAGGCTTCAGCAGCCGTGTAATAGCATACTATAATACTATTGACATTGCATACGTCAGGGTAAGCATAGTATAGGGCAATATCCACAGTGCATACCAGCCACGCGTTCGTCCGCCTCAAAAGGAATTCAATGGGATCAGGACCGGGATGTCGCTTTCATTTCAATAGATTTAAATACTAGTGACACCTATTGAAAAAGCCGGCTATCGATCCCCATTCCCTCTTACAGCACGAACCAGCATTGTCGTTAAAGGGATACTCCACTCATTGTGTAAAATTTTGAATTTTTGAAATATCATTAATACATGTACATTCAAATTCATTGATATCTGCAACATGTCAGATTTTTTAAAAATCAGCAAACTCATCATTTTAAGTATTTTAATTGAATCCCAAGGGGACCATAGCACAGCACACATGATGTCATGTGTGCTCAATGCATATTTATGAAGGAACAACCAATAGGCCTAGGCATTCCCAGTATTAGCTCATTCACTACAAAGGTCATCAACCTATTGACACTAGTGACATAACAATGCATGGCATTGGTCTCTATAGATTGATAAAAATTCAAAAGCTTACAATGAGTGGAGTATTCCTTTAAGTTTGTATGAAATTAAAGGGCTTCTTTTATGTACATGTACAAACAAGGTTAAATATGATACAGGGAGAGAAACCGACATGAATCAAATTTCGTCGCTTATTGAAGAAAAAGTTTATGCGTCGAATGATTACAACTGAAAACTGAGTGCAACACCACTCCCACCTTGTCAGATTCGCAATGAATGCAACAGTCTCTACCAAAAATGTTCGAACAGATGCAGCGCGTCTCTTTAGCGAGATTGCACGCCGTTTAAAAGCCTGTCCGGATTGCACTGCGATGTTCGGATGCACCTTTTGTATGGTGAAAGTGGTGGAAAAAAAGACAAAAGGGATTTATTCTCGCAACGCAACGTGAAACATGCACAAGTGTGTGAGAGTCTTCACACTTCTCGGTAAGCGCCAAACTTTCGAGGAAGAATCATTCATAACTGAGCAATTGAAATTGGAAAGCCTGTGGTCGTCATTGACCGGGATGTAGGTTGTCCTCTACAGCCAGCTCCTTTCATTGTCAACCACCATCGAGGATTTCCGAGGAACTGTTCTGTGGATATGGCAACGAATAGGACATTTATGCATCCCGATGTCTTACTAATATACGAAATCAGTAGCAGTTTCGAAGCATACCTACAACCCCTCATAGCTATGGTAGGAGTGTTCGGCAATATCATATCATTCTTGATTTTATCACTACCCGTCTACAAGGACAGTTCCACCTGTACCTTAATGAGGGGGATGGCGGTCTCAGATTCAGTATACCTCATTATGCACATTCTTCAACGGACAGTCATCTCAATCTTACACGAGAAAGTTCGTACAATGCCGAACTTTAAATGGCTTTGTAATACATTTCTCTTGTGGTATAATTACGCAGGACTCATTTCTTCCATCATACTCCAAACAATGTCTCTAGAACGACTGTTAGACCTCCTTTGACTGTTAGCCATGCTTTTCCCACTCAAAGCTCGGACATGGGGTAGCGTGGGTAAGGCAAAGCGTTTCTTGCTCGGCCTCTTCACCTGTCTTGGTTTGGTACTTTTCCCAATGAATCTATTTCGCACGAGGCGAAAAGCATTCGAAGGTTGGTTATGCCCGTTTCACTTTTCTGGCCACCTGGCGACGATATACGATCAATTTTACTCAATCTTCGGTGTATACATCCCCCTCACGATCATCGTCATCAGCAACATCGGGATTTTACTGACTCTGAAGATCAACGAAAGAAGAAGAGAAGAGCTGACCACAGACTCCAAAGCCACAAGTAGGCAGGTTATTCGGATGCTACTGGTAGTGTCCACGACATTTTTCGTTTTTAAAACCCCCTCTATAATACGGAGGGCTTTTTGGAATCTCTACCGTTCGACCGTCGGCCATGATTCACCTTTCATAACTGCACTGCATAGACTTACCACGACTGTCGGGGAAATCATTGACGCGTGTAATTACGCTCTTAACACATACAGTATATCTATATTTTTTCTGTGAAGAAATTTCGACAGAATGTGAGATATGTCTGTTTTGTACGAAGCCGAAGGACACACAAACAGAGACAACAGTTCATTGTAAAAAAATCGGCAAATCCATTCCAAATTAGGTTCGCACAAGAAACATGTATGTTTGTCCAAACTTTAAGTGGAATGAACTAGCAAGCTGACTTCGTACATGTAGAATAATGACAGGGCTGTACATGAGAAACGGTTTGCTTGCAAACTTGATCGCCTGCCGATTTCTATCTTGCCCTATGCTACCCTGACGTATGCAATGTCAATAGTATTATAGTATGCTATTACACGGCTGCTGAAGCCTTGAAGTGTTGAAAAGGATCGGACGTATTGTGCGGCTGAGGTCATACATGGTGATTCCATAAAATAGTGCCAATGGCACTGTGCCCGCTTGGCTTGGAAGCAGTATTATGTTATGTATCCTATTTACCCTTGATAGAAGTTTGACGAAGATCCATCACTTTGTTAGGGAGAAATAGCAGTTCATGTTTTTCTTGTTTTGGCCCCCTAGTGGCAAATTCAAGCATCAGATTTCACCGAAAATTCGTTTGTGAGTTGTTGTAATCAAGAGGTAGATATGTACGAAGTTTCAAAGCAACCACTACAAAAAGAGCCAACTTCGTAATTTCAGAAGAACTTTGACCCCTGTGACCTTGAAAAGTAGGTCAAATTCAAAAACTCAAGTGTTATCTTACGTATCCTCATTAGATATACCCATGATAAAAAATTGACAAAGATCCATCTCTTGGTAAGGGAGAAATAACACTATTAGTGATTTGGGTTTTGGCCCCCTAGTGGCAAAGTCGAGAATCAGATTTCAACGCAATTTTGTCTGTACGTTGCTATTACCTAGAGGTAAATGTGTAGAAAGATTCAACACAGTAGTTCGAACCATTATCAAAATACAGCCCTTTGAAATTTTTCACAAAACGCCCCCTGGAGGCCAAAATTGGAATCCAACAACGCTCAAAATCGACCTCGACCTAGATCTTAGGCCCATATACACACCCACCAAAGATCAAAAAGATTCCTCAAAAAATAAAGGCGCTAGAGCGCTAACAAACCAAAAGTTTACGGACGTACGTACGTACGTATGTACGTACGTACGTACGTATTGGCGCACGACAGACCACCACTCAATGACCCCAACCACAGCTTAAGCCCTGCTGGGCCTTGCGGCCAAGCGGGCTAATAACCAATCAGAAAGCGTCCTTAAAAGTAACCTCGAAAATTTCTCAAAGAATGGTACAAAAAATTCGAAGCCGGTGAAATAATGACACGCTTTGACCTTAAATGATTTGACTATGCATCAATAGTCAAGGAGTACGTGAGAGGAAAAGGGAAAAAATACGGAATAAAATTGAGCATTAAAAGTGTGGTGAGAATGTCTGACGGCCAGCTGACTGAAATGTTTGTTTGGTTTTTCGCACATCCACATTGCATACCAGCATAAAGGAATCAACCATAAAGGTTTAACTGCGAACGATGAGCTTACTGAGGGATACACTTCCTGTGTTGCCACCAGATGTCTCTCACTGCCTGAATTTTGGCTTTACGTAATAGGCACGAGCTTCAACTTTTTTTGTGGTGAAGAGGTACATGAACCTGCCAACATGATTCCTTTATGATACCAGCCACACGTTCGTCCACCTCAAAGGGAATTCAATGGGGAACCCGCATGACTGCAGATGGCGCAGTCAGTATAAGACCCGAATGACGTACTGACGTCACTTTTTTCGCTGTTGACGTCACGTCGTCAAAGCATGTGTACATTTTTCTACACAATTTTCCGTGGAAATTTCCCCAACAGACGTTGTCAGTATTGGCATCCTGTGGCATTTCTGACGAAACGAAGCAGTGATATATGAAGAACTCTGAACATGAAACAGGACAGTGAAATTTAAACAAAATTGAACCAAAGATAATGGTTTATTTTGGGGCAAGAAGTAAATGGAAATACTGTTAGAAAATAGGACTTAAAGCTGACAGGTCAGATATACTCTCCGACTTGTGTGCAAAAATTTTTACGCTCAACTTCGGCAGACCACGAGGCTGCCGAAGTCGAGC
>NMRB01000179.1:535015-566335 GCA_002633025.1 Notospermus geniculatus | reverse complement strand
AATTTCCCAACTCCACACACACTTCACTTCCAAACATCCCATCGTTTCTCCACTCACCACATCCGATCACCAAATTCAAATCACGATAAATCACATTATATTATCACGAAAGAGACTCCACAAAACATGACCTAGCGAACTTTAAAATTCTAATGACAATATACAACTAGAAACACGAACGCAATATTCTCGTCGTGCTATACCAACGAAGTACCACGAAACTTCCCACGTTTTGTCCGCTATACTTAACTTGAGCCCACATGTCATTTACTTGGGTCTGACCTTTTTGACATTCACAAAGGGAGGCCCTTGCCTCCACTCAGATCGGCCATGTTGAAAGCGTCAGCTGATTGCTCTGTACATAGCCTATGCACACGCACAGCATGTGTGCAGTCATCATGGTCATGGCATGGCAGGCAGTGTGGCCCAAACAGAAACGTTGTCCACGGAGAAGTTTTTACAACGTTCACACTTACCCACAGCATAGATTATGGTTGCAACCACGAATATTCTAAGATATAATAAATCTCTGGATATCATTTTGACGATCTGCTGTATTTTTCAAACCTAAGAAATCGGCAAACAGCGAAGAAACCGAGGATTTTGTAGTGACCTCAGACACAAATTTTGCGGAAGTAGATGATCGGGCGATCACGTGATCATGACGTCATGCAATTTTCATAATCAGTCTGCAGACATTGTCCTTTTATTCTATAATAATCTAAATTGATGCATTGAGTAAACTCGTCGAGAATACAGGAATTAAATTTCACCAACACAATGTTTAAATAGGTCTCACTTAAAAATGTGTCGTAACTTAATTCTGTTCCCTAGTATCTGTCTGTAGATTACTTAAAAATGACACTGGCGGGAAATTCGAAAGTGCTGGCGCCGCGGGAACCTGCATCTTCGATAGAAAGCGATAGAACAGGCGATCTGCTCACCAATAATGCGTTCCGACATGATCGGTGCACGGTGTATGGCGTAGATTCAATTGTTCCGCATCGATGAAACGCCCTAATGGAAACCCCTCCAGAAAATGACCACCGCCGCGATATCCGTCGCGCAAAAACGCGTCGTTTTTCCGCGAGCGAAAAAACGCTCTAGTGGAATACGGGCCTTCACAGCATTCTCAGCGGATATCCGCTCGCAAAAACGCGGCGCAGCAAAAACGCCCAAGTGGAAACTGGCCTTTAAGGCCAAGAATGCCAGGCCCGTTTCCACTAGAGCGTTTTTTCGCTCGCGGAAAAGCGACGCGTTTTTGCGCGACGGATATCGCGGCGGTGGTCATTTTCTGGAGGGGTTTCCATTAGACTGGGTTTACATCGAGGCACACGCGACACGGACACGCAGGCGAACAATGGCTTCACAAAGGATTCATCACCATGAAACCTTTGTTCGTCTCCGTGTTCGTGTCGCGTGTGCCTCAATGTAAACCCAGCCTTAGGGCGTTTCATACACCATACACCGTGCACCGAATAGGAGCTCGGAATGTACAGAAGTACACCGCGGAATAGATCTACGCTTTGAATGCTATTCGAGCAATCGGCTTTTGTCCGCCGGACGGTCCCGTTGCGCAATATTAGATCGTTTTCACCGTCGCGCTCAAGTGGAAAGGGATAAAGGGATATCCATTACAGCATTCTCAGCGGATTTCCCCTCGCAAAAACGCGGCGTCTTGTGCCGCGCAATTACACTCTAGTGGAAACGGGCCTTTAAGCTGGATAGCTGCACGCGGTATGCGGATTGCGGAACGCGGTAAGCGGAAAGTGCAATGCATTTCGCATACAACAAATCGCTTCCGCCAGGGATTCCGCGGCCCTATACCGCATTCCGCGTGTCAGCTAAATGCAGCTTTAGGCTTCCTTTACATCGAAGTATACGGTATACGAAAATGCCGGTTAACAATGGCTTCACGGTTGTGAATCCTCGGGAAACCTTTGTTAACTGGCCTTTTCGTATACCGTATACTTCTATGTAAGGGAAGCCTTAGGCTTTTCTTACAATAGTGAGGTTAAGAAACCATACGTTAACGCTAACGCTAACGTTATTGACATCATTTTGACGTCACATCGAATGAATCTGTTGTATTTCTTCGGGGAGTGACGTCATTTTGACGTAATTAGCGTTAGCGTTAGCGTTACGTATGGTTTCTTAAACTCACTATTGAAGTATACGGTATAGGAAAACACTTACCCGATCCTCCGCTGATGGCGCTGGCGGGCTGGATATACTTATAGACCGGGACCAGTCTAAAGGCCCGTTTACACATGCAACTTTTCATATGCAACTTCATGCAACTTGTTGCATAAACCTGATGAGACCAAAAAGTTTCATAAAAGTTGCATGTGTAAACGGGCATGCAACTTGTTGCAACTCGATAACGCTGGATGTTGCATCGATTTTTCTATGTGTAAACCGTCCCAGGTAGTTTGCAACAAGTTGCAAGTTGCTGCAACTTGCAACTTGGTGCAACCTAGTGTAAACCGCCCTTAAAGGGATACTCCACTCATTGTGTAAAATTTTGAATTTTTGAAATATCATTAATACATTCAAATTCATTGCTATCTGCAACATGTCACATTTTTTAAAAATCAGCAAATTCATCATTTTAAGTATTTTAATTGAATCCCAAGGGGACCATAGCACAGCACACATGATGTCATGTGTGCTCAATGCATATTTATGAAGGAACAACCAATAGGCCTAGGCAGTCACAGTATTAGCTCATTCACTACAAAGGTCATCAGCCTATTGACACTAGTGACATAACAATTCATGGCATTAGTCTCTATGGATTGATAAAAATTCAAAAGCTTACATTGAGTGGAGTCTCCCTTTAAGGAAAACACCGGTTGACAAAGGCATTCCGAGGATTCACCACCGTGAAGCCATTGTTAACCGGCGTTTTGGGAGCCTAGGCCTACATCAGTCCGCGCACGACGGTCCGTGTACTCAGTACGATGTTTCCTTCACTGCGTACACGACCGTCGGGCAGATCAATTATCCTCACTGAGTACACGACCGTCGGGAAAATAACATCCAATAATTTGTTTTTGACCAATAATTTTTTTCCAAGGGACAATTAAATAGGGCAGGCCATGAGAGCAAAATGGGAAGAAGAGAGNGGGGATGAATAATGGAAAACGGGGACAATCTGGGGAGAAACGGAAAACCAAAATTAGTATTTTATTGCAGAGCTGCCAAAAGGGTGTTCTGATACCTTGCGGGAGCTTGCTTCTGACACAGAGCAGGGGTCAGTGCTTACTCCTTAATTTTTGGCTAAGCTGGTGAAGACCTGTTGAAGTCTCACCTCTAGGTGGACCTCGGAAGCTGTTCATCTAATCTGCATATAAATATTTTTGCAATGTACGCGCGAATTAACCCTTTTCTATCGATTCCAAGACCACTCCAAAAAAACACATTTTGTATTATTACATCGTGCCATGGTTCATGCGATCATTTCAGTGAAACCTGAATTTGATACACCACTATGTGTCCAGTCGTGTACAGTTTGTACTTTTTGGAGTTAACCCTTCAGTTTCATGCTATTAGCTGGAAAAGTGGATATTACGTCATGAAAAACACAAAAGGGTCAAATTCTTGGTTAAATGAGGGTCTAACTCAAAAAAGTACAAATTGTACAAGACTGGACACATAGTGGTATCAAATTCAGGTTTCACCAAAAATAGTCTATTTTTGGTTTCACTGAAATGATCGCATGAACCATGTGATGTAATAATACAAAATGTGTTTTTTGGAAGGGGGTTAATTTGCGTACATTGCAAAAAAATTTATATGCAGTTTAGGTGCACATCTTCCAAGGTCCAGCAAGAGGTGAGACTTTTTAACAGGTCTTCACCAGCTTAGCCAAAACCTAAGAAGTAAGCACTGACCCCTGCTCTGTGTCAGAAGCTGCTAGAAACCAGATTGAGGATAATATACCTGAGGTGGCCCGGTCGTGAATTTTTTTCCTAACCGGTATAGATTCCTAACTATATCCATTACGAAATGAAATTAACGAAGTGAATGGCGGGTTAATGATTGGGTAGTGTAAGGGTTAGGATTAGTTTTGGGAGTAGTAGGCCTATTAGGATTAGGATTAGGATTAGCTTTTGCTATATATGTTAGGAAAAAAAGTTGGTCGTAATGGATATCGGTTAGGAAAAAAAATTCGCGGCCCGGTCGCCCCCCCCCCTTTGGATCCGCGCCTGAGGCGGTTGGAAAACGCAGTTTGTGAAATAGGGGAACATTTTTTCTGAAGAGCTTATTAAGGAAATGTGTGAGATCACACACAACTCGCGGGAGTAGGCCTACGGAAGAACCGTGTAAATGCGTGGTCTCCCGCGAAATGCTTGAGACTTGGCAGGTCCGAATTGGTAGGCCTACTGTGGTCGGAATTTCGATTGGACGACCTCAGGACCTCTGTTCTGTACATTAGAGCTTGGAGGTATTATATTTGACCTCCACGATATATATCCGCCCAAGGGTGGAGGTCTGTCCCATATTATATTCCACAATGAAATGAGAGAACAATTTGGTGCACTGGGATTTTGTATTAAAAAGAACATTTAGATCTATTTTGGAGACTGATAACAGACCACTTTGGTGCAATAAAATGACAGACATTTCTTGCCTTTCTGATATGGGACTGAACCGCAAAAAAAGATGCTCCGTACCGGTGCCAATTTTTTTATCTATCCAACATTTCAAAGTCAAGTGTTGAAAACCATTATTTATATATTTGTCGAGCCAAGAGCACAAAGGGCATGCCCATTTTTTCACCTTTGAGTTGCACCAAGTTTCAGATCAAAGATGAGTTTGCACCCATATGATTTGAAAGCTCGTGCTGCCATCTTTGATCTGAAACTTGGTAAAGGTCCATGGGCCATGTGCTCACCTGGTTGGACATGACAGAAGGAGGTATCAGTTTTATGTGCAATCTGGGTCAAGTCATTCCCGATTTACAGGACATTGATGATTTTTGGGTTATATCACCTGGCGGCCATATTGGATGTCCGATCGGGCCGAAAGTTCACATGCACATAAAGGTCATCTAGAGGGAGCCACATATCACATTTGAGTGCTCTGGGTCAAGTCATTCCCGAGTTTAATGATTTTCAGGTTACTCCTCCTGGTGGCCATATTGGATGTCCGATTGGGCCGAAACTTTACGTGCACGTGTATAGATTATCTAGAGGGAGCCACATATCAAATTAAACTTGTGCTTTAAACGTGTAGAGAGATAGTTTGCTAGTAGTATTTCTCCCATCCATGAAGACAACTGAAAAAAATAATTTGAAAATTAAAAAAAATCCGCATGCTCGCATCAATTTCTGCCGAGTTGTTTGACAAGAAACAGATAATTTTTTTGGCCTTACCTTGAAATAATTCAGAGAATGGACCCTTCCTGTCACTATTCCAGCATATATCAAAATTAAGTATATCATTTTCAATATTAATGTGCTCCTCATTTTTCTCTGCAGAAAGTGTTATCATGCAACAGCTTTTCTTTACAGCAAGTCTTGTCTTTACAGAACAATTCAACTATTATTCTTATTATTTTATTATTATTATATTTATAGCCCACTACATACATTTATTACAGCAGACTACATGATATACAAGATATAAAAAAGGAAGAGACATGAGAGAGGAATATAAAATAAAACAATACAGTCGTGGTATAATATATATGTAATTGTATAATGGCGAGTTCAATACCGGGTAATATTTTCTAGTTTTAAGTGCACCTTTAACATGGTTGCCACAGCAATCACAACAACACATTTAATGACTTTTAATGCCTTTTTAATGCCACGTCTAGGCATAATTTAATGCCAATTCACAACATTTTCGGGCTTCATATTCATTCAAATTGCACATCCGAGTCAAAGATAACAAAACGTTTTTGAACTTCCTTTATTGTTGACATGATTGAGTACAAGCCAAGCACTAAGTCAACCTACCGGGTACCTGCTCAGGGATGCATGATTGCCCTGCAGTGCAATCAATGCTCTGTCACCCATTGCTGAAATCACTAATTGGCTTGGTCTAAAAGTGATTAAGCCTAAGGGCCTAACAGCGCGCTTGAGCAATGCTGTTTTGACACAACACCTACTATATAAGGCCTAATTTAAGACCTTTTTTAATGCCTCTGTTTGCTTTGCAGTAAAAATAATGCCTTTTTAATGCCTTAAAAAAGCACAGAATGGAGATAATGACTTTTAATGCTTTTTAATGCCCTGTGGCAACCATGTTTAAAACGTTCATACTGTTCATTCATTCCTAATTTCACTTGGGATGCCATTCCAGAGTTGAGGTTCGCAGACAAAACGGGACCGCTTGCGACATGCAGTAAAGCTGGCAGTAGCTAGCTCTAACCTGATTTCAGCTGAACTACGAGAGGCCCTTAACACTGTCGCATAGACCAGGCGTGGATCCAGAGGGGGGTTTTGGGGGTCTTGCCCCCCCCCCCCTCGCCACCAACAACTGTTTTTTTTCTCAATAATTTGCGACAATAAGGAAAAAACACAAGAATAAAGCTGCTGTTTTGATACTGAGATGCCAGGAAATCGCGTCTACGGCCCTCTAGATTTCAAAATTTTCTGGCGTGGTGTCATACTCTAGTGTAATTTTAAAAACAATACAGAGAATCTTAAAATGAATTCTGCTTTCAACCGGGAGCCAATAGAGCTCACGAAGAAGAGGTGTTTCTCAGTGCTTTTTCGACCCAAGAGATGTCTCAATCGCCATATTATACCAAAGTGAATACAAGGCAGCACTACATACAGCAGCAACATGCTCACGAAGATAGCCACTGGAATCAAACATGACACCCAAGTTACGGGCTGTCTGAGATTGGGAGACAGCCACATCCCTGATCCAGACACTGATAGTGCCCGACCTTCTTATGTTTGGATGTAAACCAGAGTACTTCAATTTTCTCATCATTTCTCATCTAGTGACGTATCTCAGCTACACAAGCCTCAATAGAAGCAACGACAGAGTCCAGCAGCAAAAATTACACAATTTAATCTATGTTGGATAATAATATCTTCTAATGGAGTCATATACACGGAAAACAGGAGCGGCCAAAGAACACACCCCTGCGGGACACCAGATTCTAGTGTTTGCGGCTCCCCCCGACACCATTGACCCAATAGCATGCCGCTCAGGTACTATTTTTAAAGGCCCGAGTCCATACTGATATATTTACCACCGCTCGCCGAGATGTCATCTCTAGTGCACTTTTGCATTACTGACCCACTGACCTAGATTCCAATGGGCCCCGGCCTTTAAAGCGAAGTTTGGACTAACATTACGAATCATACACACATTTCTGAGTGTCCGTTTTGTCTGCTCCTGAAGAGGACAAAGCAGATTCGGACAAACAACATGGAATTGACCGGGCAGACGTCATTTGGGTGGTTCACTATTATGACAACTTGTGTTCTGCCACAAAGGAAAGAGTGAAGCCAGTCATGTACTCAGCCTTCGATATCAAAACTGCGTGCAGGCGATTGATGAGTATGTCACGGTCAATGGTGTCGACGCAGCGGACAGATCAAGCATATCAACTACTGGCACATGACCACAGAAAGTACACAGTCAGGTCAACTTTCATAAATACCTCTGGTGAATGGAGAAAACAGTCAATGGTGCTCTTACCCTTAAAAGTTCTTTCACCAAACAGATCACCCTTTGTTCTCCCATTAACAATGAATAATTCCACAACCTTGCACAAATCACGTATTAAGGGCCAAATTCATAAAGGATGTTTAAGACTTAGATGCGTGTAACTTCGTAAAAATGAAATGGTCCATGGACCATGTGCTCACCGGGTTGGACATAATAGTCCATTGACAGAGTACCGTACATATCAGTTATGAGCAATCTGGGTCAAGTCATTCCCGAGTAGGACTTTGATGATTTTGGGGTTATGCCACCTGGCGGCCATATTGGATGTCCGATCGGGCTGGAACTTATCATGCTCATAAAGGTCATCTGCAGGGGGCCACGTAGCACATTGGAGCGCTTCGNAGATCAATAGCTCCAGCGGTTACGAAACGTGCCCTGCTAACGGACAACGACGACGACGACGGACGACGACGGACGCTGCACCATCGTAATAGAGGCCTTGCAATGACGTCATCCTGGCGGCCATGCTGAGGGGCAAGTGGGCAGAGGCGTGAGCTGACCGTGACGTGGCCTGCGTGAAGTGCGCGACGCCAGTGTTTGACGTAACGTCATTGCGACATTTCGCTGCGCCTCTGCAGTATGTGCCCCCCAGCATGGCGGCTTGTGACGTCATTTGCAAGGCCTCTATAGCTCACCCCAGTGAGCTAAAAAGGAAGATATAAGAAGATATAAAAAAGGAAGAGACATGAGAGAGGAATATAAAATAAAACAATACAGTCGTGGTATAATATATATGTAATTGTATAATGGCGAGTTCAATACCGGGTAATATTTTCTAGTTTTAAGTGCACCTTTAAAACGTTCATACTATTCATTCATTCCTAATTTCACTTGGGATGCCATTCCACAGTTGAGGTTCGCAGACAAAACGGGACCGCTTGCGACATGCAGTAAAGTGGCGCACCTCCCTCACTGGCAGTAGCTAGCTCTAACCTGAACTACGAGAGGCCCTTAACACTGTGGCACAGACCAGGCGCGGATCCAGAGGGGGGTTTTGGGGGTCTTGACCCCCCGCTCGCCACCACCAGTTGTTTTTTTTTCTCAATAATTTGCGACAATAAGGAAAAAACACAAGAATAAAGCTTCTGTTTTGATACTGAGATGCCAGGAAATCGCGTCTACGGCCCTCTAGATTTCAAAAATTTCTGGCATGGTGTCGTACTCTGGTGTAATTTTAAAAACAATACAGAGAATCTTAAAATGAATTCTGCTTCCAACCGGGAGCCAATAGAGCTCACGAAGAAGAGGTGTTTCTCAGTGCTTTTTCGATCCAAGAGATGTCTCAATCGCCATATATACCAAAGTGAATACAAGGCAGCACTACATACAGCAGCATTAAACACGCTCACGAAGATAGCCACTGGAATCAAACATGACACCCAAGTTACGGGCTGTCTGAGATTAGGAGACAGCCACATCCCTGATCCAGACACTGATAGTGCCCGACCTTCTTATGTTTGGATGTAAACCAGAGTACTTCAATTTTCTCATCATTTCTCATCTAGTGACGTATCTCAGGTACACAAGCCTCAATAGAAGCAACGACGGAGTCCAGCAGCAAAAATTACACAATTTAATCTATGTTGGATAATAATTATGGGCCGTATTCAAAAAGGGTGTTTAAGACTTAGACGCGTGTAACTTCGTCAAATGCATGGTGGAAGTGTGTGCATTTAGTGAAGTTACACGCGTCTAAGTCTTAATCGCGTGATGATCACCCTTTTTGAATACGGCCCTATATCTTCTAATGGAGTCATATACACGGAAAACAGGAGCGGCCAAAGAACGGACCCCCGCGGGACACCAGATTCTAGTGTTTGCGGCTCCCCCCGACACCACTGACCCAATAGCATGCCGCCCAGGTACTATTTTTAAAGGCCCGAGTCCATACTGATATATTTACCACCGCTCGCCGAGATGTCATCTCTAGTGCATTTTTGCATTACTGACCCACTGACCTAGATTCCAATGGGCCCCGGCCTTTAAAGTGAAGTTTGGACAAACATTACGAATCATACACACATTTCTGAGTGTCCGTTTTGTCTGCTCCTGAAGAGGACAAAGCAGATTCGGACAAACAACATGGAATTGACCGGGCAGACGTCATTTGGGTGGTTCACTATTATGACAACTTGTGTTCTGCCACAAAGGAAAGAGCGAAGCCAGTCATGTACTCAGCCTTCGATATCAAAACTGCGTGCAGGCGATTGATGAGTATGTCACGGTCAATGGTGTGGAGGCAGCGGACAGATCAAGCATGTCAACTACTGGCACATGACCACAGAAAGTACACAGTCAGGTCAACTTTCATAAATACCTCTGGTGAATGGAGAAAACAGTCAATGGTACTCTTACCCTTAAAAGTTCTCTCACCAAACAGATCCAGGGGTTTAGTTAGAGGGAGTTTGGAAGTCACGGAAGTCAAAATACTTCGGAATTTTACAGTCCGGGAAGTCAAGTACTTCCAAAGAATTTTAAACTTCTAATGTATTTTAAGCTTATGAAGTACATTTAGACTTCCAAGAAAAGCCCCAGTACTTCCTAGTTTTTGGGTTAAGGAAGTCATGAATTCCCATCCAAAAATGTTAACTAAACCCCTGCAGATCACCCTTTGTTCTCCCATTAACAATGAATAATTCCACAACCTTGCACAAATCACGTATTAAGGGCCAAATTCATAAAGGATGTTTAAGACTTAGATGCGTGTAACTTCGTAATGAAATGGTCCATGGACCATGTGCTCACCTGGGTGAACGTACCAGAAAAACAAATGACAAATGTTAAATCGAAATGTTCCAGGGTCATGTATCCTCATTAGATGCACCTGACATGCCTGATAAAAAATTGGAGACAATCAAGGTACAGTTCAGGAGTTACTGGACTTTGAGCTTTGGTTTTGGCCACCTGGTTGCCAAGCGGAGAATCGAATTGGACCGAAAAGTGGTGTCATTGGTAACCTGACATAGGGGTGTATACATGTATGTACCAAGTTTCAAGTCAATAGCCCAAGCAGTTATGAAACGCGCCACCAAATGCCTAAATTTTGAACTTTGACCTCTGTGACCTTGAAAAGTCGGTCAAATCAAAAACCCCTTACTTATGTCATGCATCCTCATTAGAAGCACCAATGATAAAAATTTGGAGAGGATCCAGTCATTAGTTCATGAGTTATTGCACTTTTTGTGTTTTTGGTTTCCGCCACCTGGTGGCCAAGCTAAGGGTCAAATCGGACCGAAACTTGGGGTCATAGGTCATCTGACCAAGGTGTCTATATGTACCGAATTTCAGGCCAATAGCANTGACCAAGGGGCATATGTGTACCAAGTTTCAGATCAATAGCCCCAGCGGTTACGAAACGTGCCCTGCTAACGGACGACGACGACGGACGACGGACGCACAACCATTGTATAAGCTCACCACAGGTGAGCTAAAAATGAAATGGTCCATGGACCATGTGCTCACCGGGTTGGACATAATAGTCCAATGACAGAGTACATATCAGTTATGAGCAATCTGGGTCAAGTCATTCCTGAGTAGGACTTTGATGATTTTGGGGTTATGCCACCTGGCGGCCATATTGGATGTCCGATCGGGCTGGAACTTCACATGCTCATAAAGGTCATCTGCAGGGGGCCACGTAGCACATTGGAGCGCTTCGGGTTAAGTCGTTCCCGAGTTACAGCACTTTGATGATTTTCAGGTTATGCCACCTGGCTACCATATACTGAATGTCCGATCAGGCCGAAACTTCACGTGCACATAAAGGTCATCTGCAGGGGCCACATAGCACATTGGAGCACTTTGGGTTAAGTCATTCCTGAGCTACAGCACTTTGATGATTTTTGGGTTACGCCACCTGGTGGCCATGTTGGAAGTTAAATCAGGCCGAAATTTGACATGCATGTAAAGGTGATCTAGTGGGATGTAAATATCACATTTGAGCACTCTGCGTCAAGTCGTTGCCAAGTAATAGCACTTACTTGATTTTCAGGTTACGCCACATGGTGGCTATATTGGATGTCCAATCGGGCCGAAATTTGGTATTTTTAAAGGTACCCATCCAATGCATGTTTATGCAAGGTATGAAGTCGCTCGGTGAAATAATGACAAACTGCGGCAGATTCGTTACTTTTGTCGAACTTTGACCTCTGTGACCTTGAAAAGTACGTCAAATCAATAACCCGTTATATATGTTATGTATCCTTATTAGATACACCTATGATAAAAATTTGGAGACGATCTAGTTATTTATCATGATTCATTGCATTCAGATTGTTTCTCTCTTTAACTAAGTGTATTGACAACTTCCTTGTAACAAGAAAGGGACATCGGATAATGTCAATGGTTTCCAATGTTTCAGTGCTTACTTGACCAGTGGACGGCAACAGAACAACTTTTTACATCCAGTGGACGGTAACAGAACAACTTTTTACATCCAGTGGACGGTAACAGAACAACTTTTCATGTCCAGTGGACGGTTACAGAACAAATTTTAACATTCAGTGGACGGTAACAGAAAACTTTTTACATCCATTGGACGGTTACAAAAGGATTTTAATGTCCAGTGGACGACACCTGAATGNGCATATCTACCCTGGAGCGCTTGCCAAACATGGGATACATCGACCCTCTTTTCACCTGGCACGGGAAGTTTCAAGTCAGATGATGACGCCATCGCGTCACGTTCTTTCTTGACATACGGCGTGACGTCATGACGTCGTCAAATCGTAATCGTAAATGCAAAACGTAAGCTTGCAAAACCTCCCTAATGTCAATGGTTTCCGATGTTTCAGTGGGAGGCTACTTCTATGTTTAAAATTTTAGGAAGTCATGCTTACTTGACCAGTGGACGGTAACAGAACAACTTTTTACATCCAGTGGACGGTAACAGAACAACTTTTCATGTCCAGTGGACGGTAACAGAACAACTTTTTACATCCAGTGGACGGTAACAGAACAACTTTTCATGTCCAGTGGACGGTTACAGAACAACTTTTAACATTCAGTGGACGGTAACAGAAAACTTTTTACATCCATTGGATGGTTACAAAAGGATTTTAATATCCAGTGGACGACACCTGAATGACTTTTAACATCCAGTGGATGACAGGACTAACTTTTCTGTCCTCTGGACGGTCGTACATGAAGGATGAAGATCATGTACTCCAACAGCAACTCGTATAAAAAGATTCACCCACAAAGTGACTGTAGGAGGGGTACCTGCCAATGATCCAATGTGCAGTATCTAGAGTATATAGAGAACCAAGCCTGCAGTTGCATAAATGTCTCTTAGTAAAGCCCCTCTGTATTCAATTTGAAAAACACGAATCATCGCCGCGATTCTTGACATCAGTGCACGACGTCATTGTAGTGTAAAATGTATTACGCTCTATCTGAATGCATTAGACCTCTCCCTGCAGTTTTTTTCCTTGTGTGCTGAAAACTAGGCCTTGATTCTCTGAAATACGTATCAGGCAAGCATTTTGGGGAACTTCACGAGGTTATGAGACCTCTACGTGCACTCTCCGAACATTTTGAAAATACCGTAAAATTCAATACAGAGGGGCTTTAACGTTAAAGCAGTGTTCCTCATACATGAACAGAAAAAACCTTTGGGTAGTAATAGTAGTTTTGAAAGCCTTATTCCAGAACGACTCATTCAGATAGTCTCATCTGAAGTCAACTCACATTAAGCTGAACAGCATGAACAAAAACACCACAGCATGCTGGTCTACAGAAGTGTAAACGCCTTCAAAGTACCTCCAGAACATGATAGATTACCGGCTTGTTTAGAGATTCTCTGAAATACGTATCAGGCAAGCATTTTGGGGAACTTCACGAGGCTATGAGACCTCTACGTGCACTCTCCGAACATTTTGAAAATACCGTAAAATTCAATACAGAGGGGCTTTAAAGCAGTGTTCCTCAAACATGAACAGAAAAAACCTTTGGGTAGTAATAGTAGTTTTGAAAGCCTCATTCCAGAACAACTCATTCAGATAGTCTCATCTGAAGTCAACTCACATTAAAGCTGAACTGCATGAACAAAAACACCACAGCATGCTGGTCTACAGAAGTGTAAACGCCTTCAAAGTACCTCCAGAACATGATAGATTACCGGCTTGTTTAGTGGTGCCACTGAATTCAATCTCAGCCTTTCAATCGAGATACATCAAATGAGAGCGTCCATGTGATAGCCTGATAGGCTAGTATAGATCCATACGCATGGGTGCTTACTTGTACGTTTCCACCGTACACTGTACGGAAATCATTGCCAATTGTACGTGATACGTTTGAAAGTCCCCATCATACGTTTTGGAGATTTTGGGTCAGTTGTATGCAGAAACATCATGAAATACGTTTTAAGTAATTGTTCTACGTTTGAAAGTAGGATATTTGTAAGGAATAAACGTGACGAAGTTCACATGTTGTTTTCGTCGTTCTCTCCCTCCCACTGAGCCGCCAACTTAATTGTACCCAAAAAATGTAGAAAATACCCAAAAACATCAGTCCATAAACATATTGTACCCCAAAAATTGTCAAAATACGCAAACTCAGTCAATTCATATATTGCAACCAAAAGTTTGGCAAAATACCCAAACTTTTGTAGAAAAATACCCAGAAATTTTTTGGGGGGTAAGCAGCACTGCATACGGAACCTGAGTATGAGGTTGGTCAGGGTTCTTTAGGGTGTACTCCCTACTCCTATTTCGCCTAAACTCATTTCGCCTAAACCTATTTCACCTAAACCTATTTCGCCTAAACTCATTTCGCCTAAATCTATTTCGCCAACTTCCCATTTTGCCTAATACCCATATCACCTACTTCCCATTTCACCTACTTCCCATTTCGCCTAAACTCATTTCACCTACTCCTATTTCGCCTAATAGGAAAGAAAGAATGAAGATGAAAATGTACATGTACATCACTTAAGTTTATTTTCTCTGCACACTGTAGGGTTAAAAAATCAAGGGTTCAAATATTTTCCATCAATACATAAGTCTCTCCACATTATAGTAAACAATCGGCACACAACATGACCACTAAATGTGATCTTAGTTTGCACTTAAACAAATATATGACAAAATTCAAAGGATCAATTGCCTCTGATTTCATCAATATGAATGTCACTGCACATTGTGATAAACAATAAGAACATTACCGGTACACGAGACAAAAATGTTCAAAGTTTCTGTACTGCCAATACGAAAGTCATCAGTTTTGAGTACGGTAATGGTTTTCGGTCATTCTAAAGGCATGAAAGGCTGACAACCCCGTCGATCGCCGTCAACCCCATTAAAACCACCGACAACCAAGCTATTCTCGTTTTATTTCAGATCTTTACATATTCTACATGTTTTCTAACATAAATGAACTCAATTTGTCTATTTTATTCACAGATTAGGAATCAGGCAAAGTGGGTGTAGGCGAAATGAGAAGTAGGCGAAATGGGTAGTAGGCAAAATGGGATGTAGGCAAAATGGATGGGGGTTGTAGGCAAAATGGGTTGTAGGCGAAATGGGAATCAGGCGATATGGGTTTAGGCAAAATGGCCACATTTTGTAGGCGAAATGGGAATCAGGCGATATGGGTTTAGGCAAAATGGCCACATTTTGTAGGCGAAATGGGTTTAAGCGAAATAGGAGTAGGCGCGGCGAAATGGGCCGTATATATATATGAATATATATATTTGAATATATTTTCGCAGAAACACATTGTACATGATATGAGTAACAATACATACATGACTCGCATGATGTGTATGTATTTGTAGAAAGAATATTTAAATTATTACAATAATTATGGTGAAAGAAATAAAATAAGAATCATCCTCAATGTGTATGTAATGATACCTAAAAGTACGTTTAAATCATCTGGACCCGATGGTAGGACCCTTTGGTTGTCAGGCAGACCTTGGTATTGTTGGTGAAGTCCGGCTATTGAAATGCGTTTTATTGACAGGACACTTCCAGCCAATCCCATGCACCATGCCTGTGTTCAATTTCGAATCAAGGCCTAGTTGCATGTTCTATTTCGAACCAAGGTTCAGCTGGTTAGAAAATAATGTGCGTTGGACCGTTTAGAGTAAAGCCTAAATTCATTGTTGTCCGGTTACTAGGGGCCCAGATGATTTAAACGTACTATAATGAGTTGATGAACGTCAGATGAGCGTTGTATTGTTTTTGAAGGCATAAATTTAATGGCTGGTGATTCAACGCTGGTGATTCAAACGTAAAATCCTTATTTCGTACGCGATTTTTACCCAAGCATAACTAATCGTGTTGACTATTTTTGCAGTTGTTTAGGCAAATAGAAGGGGTGACAGCTTATTATGTAATCACCCGTCACCCCTTCCATTTACCAGAATGAGATGAACTGCGAATACAAGCCCCATTAGTTATGCGTCAACGACTTCACGTACGAATAAAATAATTTTGTGTTTGAATCACCAGCGTGAGAATGGTGACTGGTTTTCTACTCTGGTTTGGAAAGAACCTAATGCCTTTAGACCTGCAGATGTCATTGGACGCCATCTCTCGATGTTACTCCATTGACTGACCCAGGGTGGAAGGCTACAGAGGCGTCACCAAATAGGCTGGTAGTCATCATGTTCTGGAGGTACTTTGAAAGTGTCTTGTGGTCATTTCTATTTCTCTTGACCTCACGTACATGTGCCATCATGGCATGGTGGTCTTTTTTCAAAGCTGGAATTTCCTGTTTTTGTTCATGCAGTTCTGCTTTAAGTGAAACTGACATGGATAAGTTGGGAAAACAGCCATCTTCATCCATTCATTGAATAAAGTTGAATAATTTGGATGACTCTGTGTTCAAAAGCCCCGCACATTCACTAAAAAGCTGACACGAACAAACAACATGGTTGTTCCTTCATGGCAAAAATTACTCCTGAGTCCCTACAGGACATGCAAGCAGGCAGCCCCTTAGTAGGTTGCATACATGTGGCTAATAATTATTATCAATTGTTATCCTTGACTTTCACGAATGAAAGAGTGTGCACGCAACCCAGGAACCAGAACCTTTAATCAGTCATCTCCAATGTATTGTATATGTAATGTACATCAGTCCTCCAAGGGTTGAGACGAACTTCTGCTACCACTATATGGCTTCAGGGGTGAGTAGACCAACCAGCAGAAACGGAAGCACCAGAAAAAGAATTTTCAGTGGTGTTTGGTTGAGCCATTGCAGACGTGGTTCAGCACCATTTTTATCACTGTCTATCACCCTCAGCGATCCGTTTTTTTCACAGGGTTTGTCCAGTCCTGAAAGACATGGAAAAGTACTTTAAAATTNTGGAGAAGTTTGTTTACATTTTTTCCTGAAAATTCGTCCCCTTTCAAATTCTATTTCTAAATCAAATTTTTTCGCTTTCGATTCGCTTTAAGCTAAGGATACAAAACATTGATGGGACATGTCACTGAGTATCCATTTCACTGACATTCCTTGCGCTGCCTCTCTGAATGCTTGAAGCGAAAACTGCATGCTGATGGACGCCATTTTGGAAACACTGTGAGTGGACATGACACGTGGAGATGTTTACATCCGCGTTTAAAAATAGACAGCCAATCACAAGCGATAAAATTACAGGCCGAGGGAGGGAGTGAGTACAACTAATGAAATGTGGCAGCAATTTCACTAAATTTTGACAAGTAAAACTCTTCTGTCACCAAACGAATGGATTCTTGAAAATTCGCATATATGCAGCGCTAGATACCGGTACAATTATAAGCTATAGGGCTATCGTAAGAAAGAGTGAGCACAAAAATTGACACGCAAAATGATGATAAACAGGAAGTCAATTTCCAGAATCTAAGCAACACTTCTGGTAGCTCAACTTGAAAGTGCCAGCCTGAAAGGGTCGAAAATTTGCTTAGATTCTGGAAATAGACTTCCTGTTTATCATTATAGGGCTATCGTGATTGTATTTCAATTTATTCAGCCGTTTCTGGGGAACCGTAGAAAAATCGCATGGTGGAAGAAGCAGAAAGAAAGAAATTTTGTGATCTCCATGGTCAGCGCACTGACAGGTGTGCTGACCATAACTACATTTAAGTCTAACAATGGGACTCAAGTTTTGTGTAGAAGTTATTAGAATACCCCTACTTTTCTTGGATCAGATCCACCAAAATACCTGTATATTTTGCAAAATACACTATGTACTCACCAAACTTAACAAAAGCAGATTCTGTGATGTTGCATTCAGGGTATTCATCAGGATCAGGGAACACAACACAATCATACTGGCCGATGTCTTTACAAGCTAAAAAGGAAATAATCGTGTTTAACATCCCACTTTTTATCAATAAAGGATGCAAAGACACAATTCTCCAAAGACAACTGGGAAATCTACCCAAATCTAGACTATTTTGCTTGGGTTGTCTTGTGATAATCTCTGAAACATTATAGAAACATCAAAAACCAACCCTGTGACACCTAATACCACCTTCAAACATTTGATATTAGCAAAAATAGATGAACGATCTATTTTTTATATTAGCCACTTTGATAGACCACACAATGCACAATGGTGCAGAGATCAATACATACTGGCTTTGTTGATGATAAGTGTACCATTTGACATTATGTTGTATGAGCGCTCGCCTATCCCAGTTGTCCCAGCTGTCAACTTCTTTCCTTGCTTGTACCATTCCATCGAGTAGCCATTCAGATTTTCAACGGAGCAGCTGATGCTTACTGTCTCAACCTTTTCTGATAGGACATCATTTTTCCCCGTTACTGCACAACAAAAACATGGAATACAGTTTAAATCTATTACCGGACTACAAGCCTATTACATCTAAGGGGTCGTATTCATAAAGCGGTTCTAACGTTAGAACCGTCTTAGGCCAGTTCCAGGTATGGTCAACCACTATACCTGGAACCGGCCTAAGACGGTTCCAATGATAGAACCGCTTTATGAATACAACCCAACATGTCCAAGGTGACACCAACGGTTCGCTGATTTCAGGATTGTCTGCCCATTGTGAAATTTGACTTGGTCGATTTCTGTGGTTGCTGTCTGGTTCCACCTTCGGTCTTCTTCTGTGCGACTTCCGACTCATTTTGCTGTGCCGGGTCACATTTCATATCTGACAATGCAAGATGCAGCTGGAACGACATTATACTATATTGCTTAATCAGTAAGTTTCTTGATATTTGACGTGCAAATGGAACTAAACAGACATACATGTATACCAGTATTTAGGCCAAGTACCGTGCCACTTTACTTATCGGTACACACCGCCCAACCCCCTCCTGCTATCAATGGTACGTCCCATGCCTCACAAGCATGGTGGCACATCATATTGTCTATGTCGTCTGCTCACCGACGCTCAACATTGGCGTCAAATTGATGTAGGCCTACTTACTGGTCAACCATCAAACCATTCATGGTGAAAATAAATAGCCGCCGAGATTTTGATAACACAGTCTCACAAACTTTCACGTGTATGATGCTGTACATCGATGCTACCGTAACCTCCGACATCATCGGTCGCCGCTGCACAAAAGAGTCGATTTATCCAAAATGATGCCCATATTTTTGGCAATCAAAGGGTAGGAGACACAACTTCATGTCATATCACATGCACTGTTGTCTAGAAGTTTCAGGATTTTTCATTGACTATTAGATGCACATGGCATTCGAAACGAGACAAACTGGTATGAAAATTATAACGTCACTTCGTCGACAAGTCTCATCTCAACAAAGACAGTCAGGGTCAGTCTGTGCCATCTTTTACACAATACGCATTATCAGAAACTCCCTTTGTTAGTACCGGTATAGTAACAACAGGTAAACTGACTGGAAAATACTTACTGTTAACGACAAGGATATCCAAGGTGTCTCTTGCTTTTCTGGACTTCAATTCACAAATATACTGGCCTGAATCTTCCATCTTGACAGTGATCGATAATTTCACCTTGAAAACTTTGTTATCCCAATATGACCTAAACCCTGGAGTACCTTCCCCGAGAACCTTGTCTGCGTTGAACCTCAGTTCACTTTCATCACTACATTCGTACGTTAAATCAAGTCTATCACCTGGTTTCAAATAAATTCGATTTACATCAAGTTTAGGGGTGGTTCGTATAACTGAAGGATCAACTGCAACTGAAATGAAAGAAAATACTTCGATTAAAATGCTTTCGTTGACCAACTGAAATAGTTTCCATTGCAGCCAATTAGGCTACCGGTAGTTGGCATCATACGTTCTGGTGAACGTCCACGAGCACTGATGCAATACCGGTAATCATCAGATGGATGACAGGCCTGACTGAAAAAATTCAAAGTAACAGACTGAAAGAGAGAGATGTACCTGATACTTAAAGGAGTTAGATGCCGAAGTTGTAAACAAGCTGGTTTGTTTACAAACATGGTCGGCAAACTAGTTTTATTCCTTCGTGCAGGTGGCAGCATCAGTAGCGCCCCGTGATCGTTAGACTGGTTCCCGGTCCGATGCAACTCACTCACGATATTCACGTCAGTACATATCACCGACAATAGGTGGCAGCACCGCAGGCATCGCGTGGATAGAGAACCAGTGAGTGAGTGTTTACAACTTGGACGTCCAGCTCCTTTAACCCTTTCGGGACGGATCTCGCCGTTTGGCGAGATTGGCCTGTACCACAAACCCTTGCACATTCAAACTGGCATAGAATCGTAACCAGTGGAGCGATCCGTGTTCTCTTTGCATATTTTTTAATGCGCGACTACCCCCCCCCCCTCAATACGCGATTTTGCTCTGATTGAAGAAACCTGGCTAAAATTGCATTTTAACGTTTGTCCCGGGGCCTAGATTGACAGACTCCAAAGTGCAAATCTGACATGTTGTGACAAAATGGCCATATCTCCGGAACGGAAGCAGCTACGACGACGCGACTGGCGCCAAAAGAAAGAGTAGAAAAAAGTANGCTAATATCTAAAAAAATAGGCCACAATATTTGCCAAATACCACGCAGACACGGGTTTATTATACAAAAATCATACCCTACAAATTTCAGCTCAAAAGGTTATACCACAGCTGAGAAAATCCGCGAACATTAACCGTGACAGAAAATCAAGGATGAAAATAATGGTCACTCTAGTGAACCAATACCACAACGAAATCCTGTTAAGAAAAGTGGATTTCTGCGGTGAAATGAAATGGTCCATAGACCATGTGCTCACCGGGTTGGACATAATACCGGTAGTCTAATGACAGAGGGAGGTACATGGCACGCGAGAGTGATCGCGCACCTCAAAAACGAAGGTCTGTACTTGATTTATCATTTTCAGGTTACGCCACCTGGCGGCCATACTGGATGTCCAATCGGGCCGAAACTTGGTGTTTTTAAAGGTACCCCTCCAATGCATGTCTACGCAAGATATGAAGTCGCTCGGTGAAATAATGACAAACTGTGGCAGGTTCGTCACTTTTGTCGAACTTTGACCTCTGTGACCTTGAAAAGTAGGTCACATCAAAAACCCGTTATATATGTTATGTATCCTTATTAGCTACACCTATGATAAAAATTTGGAGATGATCGAGTCATTAGTTCAGGAGTTATTGCAGTTTTTGTGTTTTTGGTTTCCGCCACCTGGTGGCCAAGCTGAGAGTCGAATCGGACCGAAACATGGTGTCGTGGGTCATCTGACCTAGGGGTATATATGTACCAAGTTTCAGATCAATAGCTCCAGTGGTTACGAAACATGCCCTGCTAACGGACGACGACGGACACACCACCATCGTAAGAGCTCACCCCAGTGAGCTAACAAGCCATAATCTATACGACTCTTTTCCAAAGTACATGTGTACTAATCATACTCTGTTTCTGTTTTACTGGTCTTCAATTAGCCCCAGCACTCAACAATGGGGCTTTATATTGTTTCTATTCAACTATTACTTTCCACACCTCCTGTTTGCACAGGGTTTCTTTATTTCAGATTTACTTGCAATGTTGGGATCCAGCTCATTACACTTCTGGTAGCTCGACTTGAAGTGCCAGCCTGAAGAAGACCCCAGTTGGGGTCGAAAATTTGCTAAGTTCCTGGAAATTGACTACTTCCTGTTTATCATCATTTTATGTGTCAATTTTTGTGCTCTCTCTTTATCTATGGATATTTGTGAAATATAGGCCTAATTATAAATTTTTTTTGCACAATGTGAGGAAGTCAGTCCGGAATGTCAGCCTAAATTTGGTTAAACTCGACAATTATCTTTTTCCAGTGATACAAAGTTTATCCGTCTAGCATTAGCTTCGAAATGGGAAGCGTTTTAACGTATTTAACAACCGCAAACCGGTCTGACATGTCTGAGGTGACACTTTCATTCCTTCGGCCGCCACTTGTCACGTGATAAATCGAGTCGAACCCTCGGCTGGATGAGGGTTGGACTCCGGTTCCTAAGTAGGTCAAATTTGACCACGTGATCGCCCTACGTCACCAAACTCATTGCGAATTCGATTGTAACTCGGGTCGCTCGAGTCCAACCCACCATGCCATCACAGTATACCGTGATGGCATAGACTGGGCCAGAGAAGGCAGGCCTCTGACCCCCGGTTCGGAGAGGGTACTATCTCCCCACCCTCTGGTAAAGACCATCCTTGGAGAAGGGAGGTGCTTGGCCCTGCTGTAACCCCACCCACCCACCCCTATGCCGCTGAACAGACCCCACCTGCCCTAGCCTGCCCGACCCGCGGAGGTGGGTCTCCACCCAGGGCCCCTCATTTCGTGTCTTTCGACTTAAAATGGGCCACCTATTAATCATTAAGGGTCCCCCTCCCATTCCCAATTTTCTCCGTCCTGTGCCGACCTCAGAATCTGATGCACCCTTCACCAAACCCACTCCCATACGCCCAATCCGACCTGGACTCCCCATCGCCTTCCCCCTGCAGCCTCTCACCCCCAGTCACTCCACCTCCACTTCCCACACCTCCTGTCTCCCCCTCCCTCCTCTTTCTCTCTCTCTGTCCCATTACCAGCCCCCAACTCCGCCCCGCAGCACAGGACAGGTCCCAGACTGCCCAACTTATCCCCTGGCCCCCACCAGTAACTGGTGATTTCAGCCCACGGTGATTTCGGCCCGATGATTTAGGCCCCAGTTCAGTTGGTGCTAAATTAACAGGTAGTTGTACATGCATGCCTGGCTAAAGTCCCAGTGATTTGCTGATTAGGCCTAGGCTATGTCGTAGAATTAGAATTAAAATTTATTTATTAATAAGATAAACATTGGTTTTTAGTTTGATAGATAACGATATGAACATGATCATGCCCAGATGGAAGATGTACATTTTTGCCATGAGCGATGCGTAACTTGTCTGAATAAAAGTACATTTTTACGATGAGACCAGGGGTTTAGTTAGAGGGAGTTTGGAAGTCATGGAAGTCAAAATACTTCGGCATTTTAGGCTCCGGGAAGTCAAGTACTTCCAAACAATTTTAAACTTCTAATGTATTTAAGCTTATGAAGTACATTTAGACTTCCAAGAAAAGCCCCATTACTTCCTGGTTTTTGGGTAAAGGAAGTCATGAATTCACATCCAAAAATGTTAACTAAACCCCTGTGAGACAATCAAAATTGTTTATTTTTTTCAAAGGCCTGCGGGCCTGGGCATAAGTAGGCCCCCTATTACAGGGTTCTGCACAGGACTGAATGAGTCCCGGACGGAGCGGGGGTCTGGCCCTCCCCCAGAAAAATTTGAAATCTAGACTTGCTGAAATGCGATTTCCTGGCACCTGTGAGTCGAAATAATGGGCTTCTTTATCAATAAAAGCATCCTCGTTTGGCGTCAAATGACCCCGATCTACTCTATTGCAAAAGCATCCCGCCATTGTTGTCGATGGTCAGAACTGTGTCAGGAAGCCCCGCCGAGGGAAGCACATTTTGTGAATGGGAACAGAAAGGAAATTCGGAAGTGATTAGTGTGCGTAGCGGGCATCTCTCTTGGTACACTTCGTTAGTTCGCCAGATAACTCGCTCAATTCAGATCGATCATAGGCACAATATACGACATTACTTTCTCTTATGATGATTTTATTGAAGTTCTACACATTTTATTGAACTTTTTTTTAAAAAGCGCGGTGGCATAATGGTTAGGGCTGTGGACTCGTGATCGGAAGGTCGCAAGTTCGATCCCCGGCCGTGCCACTCTGTAACTCTCAACTGGCCTGAAATGTCCATCGTGTGCGCTATATTGTGGCTGCCCTTTGGTTTCTACAGAAAGGTTTCTGAATCATAGGCTGGGGTAATAATGTGTGAAGCGCTTAGAGAGCGTAATACGCTATGAAGCGCTATATAAGAACTCGCCATTATTATTATCATTAAAATCGTGCTGGTCGAAAAATACTACTTTTAGGCCGAGTGCCGGTCGGCATCTCTGCGTCCTGGACGGGGCCGTCCGGCGCCGACCAGCATCGGCAGAACCCTGCTATTATGCCTGATGGTGAATTATGGTCGGGCCGAAATCACCGTGGGCCGAAATCACATGAAATCGCCCCCACCCAGCCATTACATGTATGTCTTGTGAGTTACGACGGGCCACCTATTATCATTATCACACTAAGAAAGACGTAAGGTGGCGTGTCAGCAGAGAATGATGAAAACACCCGAAGTGTTACGAACGACACATCGCCATCTTACGTCTTTCTTAGCTACATGTACAACTCAACTCAAGATCATGTGAACGACTGCAGTGCCATCTGTTGTCTTTCTTGGCTACGACTCGAGATCACAACGTCCAGAGAAAGTGTCGTCTTTCTTAGTAGCTACGACTCAAGATCACCACAACGTTTAGAGAAAATGACAACAACAACGTCTTTATTTTTTAACGTCTTTATTTGCGGTTATAACCGCCCATAGGCTAGGCCCTATAGGGGACAGAAGAGACATGTCAGATCAGAAGTTTTCACAACATTCACACTTACCCACGGCCACATCATAGATGGTTGCAACCGCCGCAACCACGAATATTCTAAGATATAAAGAATCTCTGGATATCATTTTGAAGATCTGCTCTAGCCTATAGGCCTATTTCAAACCCAGGAAATCGGCAAAGACGAAAGAGCAGCGATATGCACAACTCTTTACTGTAGTCATGGTAGTGTTATGAGGTCGAGGATTTTTTCCATACACCATCGTCATTAGTTCCTCATTTGACACTAGGAGCGCTGTACAACTCTACCAAATAAATATGGTTACATGCGAAATCTTGGAATTCCCATGAAACCGGGAATCCCCGGGTTCTTCACAGTTCTTCACAGTAGCCCTTGACAGTAGCCTATCCCAGATTTGACACGAAACGGATTGTAGGCCTAGGCCTATATTTCTGTTTATGTTCAGTCTTTCTTGGTCAGGTTGATTTGCAGGTGCCATGCCCTTCATCCTTTTTATTAACATGATTAATGCTGAATAATTTATTCAAATCGGTGCCTGGGTTGACACACGGGGTCACGGGGGTCTGGGGAGCTGTTATGTTATCATATCTGTTTCGAGTCCTTCCAAGGGCCTAACCCTCCACCAACTTTCATGACCCTGGGCCTTGCAGTTGCGAAATGGACGCCACGGTCAGCGGAGCTAAAAATCCTTGACCCTCTTTTTATGACATGTACAAGAAACCGAGGATTTTGTTTTGTTTCGCAGGCGGAGGCTGTAGCATGGATCCGTATCCTACCCTGCCACTTTACTTTGCCCCTCCATCCATGCACCAGCCTCCAGATTGGTCCGTCTTTGCCGCACCAATCCAATGGTGCTCATTCCACAACAGATGGTAGCGCCGCGGGACTGGCACGGCAAAGATTAGAACCAGTCAAATTCCCATTCCCACCTCTTATCTGGGCTATGCAAGTACCTTGGAGGAATTATATAATTCCTCCAAGGTAGTACAAAGTGGAAATACATAGTGGAATACAAAGACTGTACTGCAGGCTACATGTACATAACTGCTCCAATACAAAAATCTTTAACAAAAGTTGGATTTTTCCAGTTTCATTCCCAACCCATGCCGTGAAATATTTCATCCAATAATTTTGTTTTGACCAAGATTTTTTCTATTATCCACTATTTTTTTCGTTTGGGATTTAATTTTTTTCAAAAGACAAACTGGAAATAGGCCATGAGGGCACAATGGGAAGAAGAGATGGGAAAATGCGAATGGGTGAAAATGAATAATGTGAATCGGGGGGGGGGGGGGGGGGNGACCGGAAACAAACCAAAATTTGATTGGACCACCTCTGTCATGATCTCTGCAATTAGAGTAATGGCGGTCTGTCCCATGATTATTCCACAATGAAATGAGAGAACTAACAATTTGGTGCATTGGGATTTTGTATTCACAAAAGAAAATTTATTTGAAGACTGATCACAGACCACGTTATTGGTGCAATTTACGTTTCATACGCTAGGCCTATACATGGATATTACAAAATATAACTATTACCGGTATCATACATTTATAAACAATAAAATGAACACATTGCTTGCCATTCTGATGAGGGATGTAACCACCAATGCTCTGTGCCAATTATTTATTCATGGTACCGTACCACAAGTGCCCAAACTTTCAAAGCCATGTGTTGCAAACCATGATTATATTTTATAGAGTCAAGAGCACAAAGGACATGCCCCATTTTTTTCACTTTTAAGTTGCACACATGATTTTAAAGTTGCCATCTTTGGTCTGAAACTAGGGACTAAGTCTTGAAGCTGCCCTCTGTGCTCTTTGAGTTTCAATTTTGAAAATAACAAAAACTTGAAAACTACGACTAAAAGTAGCCAAGCACCAACTATATTACATCAATGATAAACCGCAAAAAGAGAGGTATCATACATTTATAAACAATAAAATGAACACATTGCTTGCCATTCTGATGAGGGATGTAACCACCAATGCTCTGTGCCAATTATTTATTCATGGTACCGTACCACAAGTGCCCAAACTTTCAAAGCCATGTGTTGCAAACCATGATTATATTTTAGGCCGTGTGTAATTAATTCTATGTTTCGCGTCCCGCGCGCGCACCTATTTCTGACTGTCGTCTGCTAATAGAAATGCATTGCGCATCCATTTTCCGAGATTCTCAAGATTGCCAACACAAAACTATCGGTAAAAAATAGGCCCAATAAGTGTTAACATACCTCCTGAGAAAGCTGTGGTTCCTATCCTTGGTCACAAAACCAGGATGCTGACAGATTAAAACAAAGTTCCAACACATAGAGCTCTTGTTTCATGGTCAGGATGCCTCAATTCTTCATCATATCCATTCAAAATCCCCCCCAGGATATCAATCTGTGTGACATGTACTGTATTGATTCGTGTTTCAGCCTGTGTTAAAAATGCAGTTTGTGTTGTGTTTGGAGCGCGCGCGCACCAATTTTAGGTGACAGTGGGACACGAAACATAGAATTAATTACGCATGGCCTTATAGAGTCAAGAGCACAAAGGACATGCCCCATTTTTTTTCACTTTTAAGTTGCACACATGATTTTAAAGTTGTCATCTTTGGTCTGAAACTAGGGACTAAGTCTTGAAGCTGCCCTCTGTGCTCTTTGACTTTCAATTTTGAAAATAACAAAAACTTGAAAACTACGACTAAAAGTAGCCAAGCACCAACTATATTACATCAATGATAAACCGCAAAAAGAGTCTAAAAATTAGTCAATTCTTGATGTGAAGTATAATCTTTAGCACATTATAATCTAAAACTAAAGACCCACAAAAAAGTGATTGTTAAGAAAGACATAAAATCACACGACTTCTTCTACGAGTCTTGTAAAGTCTGGCAACATCTATCTTTGACCTAATGGAATGCGGAAGCTAGGAAATTGATCGTTGGATTTTCCACGAGGACCTTTAATCACACGCGGCTATTGAATGACCGGTGGACAACACGAACAATCGGGGAACGACCACAAGTGATCGACAAGCATGATTAAAAACCGCAAAGCTCTGCCACATTACACGACTTCCGCATTCCATTAGGTCGAAGATAGGTATTGCCAGACTTTACAAGGAACAATTTTAATTTCTGAAATTACCACACCCTCTTTGACTTTCGATGATGGCCAGCACCAAGGTAAACTGAATGTAAACCTCAGACAAACTCCCCCTACAGTCCTATACACAACAGTGTCATTGATTTCTCCCAATGTGTTCTCACTGGATCAAAATTTCCTTTCTATCACACAAGAAGGTTACATGTCACGTGGGTCAGGCCTTTCAATTACCGGTAGGCCTACATGGTGGCTAGGCCATAGAAGGCCTTCCGAATTTGATGTGTGCTCAAAATGAAACTGGTCAAAAGTGTGTGCCCAAATTAGGGTTAATTGCTCAAACTCAACCTTGTTCCACATTATACTCTTTCAGAAAGTATCCTCAGCAACATTTTTTGCAAGAAACTTGACTTGCTTGCATGATGTCCTCAACAGACTTATAGGTTGTAATTTTGTGCAGAAATAGGGCTGAAATCACATCTAAGACCATTGTCACGACAGGTAGCGCTTGTACCTCGCACTGACTTGTCACCGTACGCTCAAGGCATCATGGGAAATTTTGGGACTACTTGTTGCATTTTCAAGATGGCGGTCGATTCCCCAGTTCATGTCCATGGGGGCTGCTAGGGTCATAAACCCAAATATATATCATCCTTTTCTTCTCAACAATATCATATCTATGACAATTTCTCATCAGAAATGAAATATCACAGTCAATTATTTGCCAAGTTTACAAGAAATAAGCCTCATATCGCTATTTTCCTAGCATTTACGTTCGTGGCGCAGTAGATCACGTGATTACGCCCAGTTCAAGTTGTCATTTGGCTCGCGTACCGGTATTTAGAAACTAACAAATTTTGGTGTGAATGCGCCACGCACGGACACAGGTTGGTGCATGCATACCGAGTGCCGCCTAGTGCCGACCTGTGAGACACAATGCATCTACAACATTCTACAATTCTCCAATTCCTATCAGCATGTACATGAAGCGGGTTTCTGCTGAAATATTAGATTTAGTAGCCAGTTTGTTGAAATAAGATATTCCATTGTAAGGCCACTGCAATGTTTTTATCTGTTTAGCGGGCGAGCCGAGTTGAAGCAACATGTTGCAAAAAAATGCTCTTCTTTTCTAACTGGGTGACACCGACATTCAGTAGCCACCATTTTACTCTCAATGGTGACAGATAACAATGAATATCATGATGTGGTCAATGAGTTATCACCTCTTGTGCATTTCTTGATGACCTTAATGTCCTGTCTAAACCGGTACATAGCAGTCCCATCAAGTCCTATCGGTATCAAGTTTCTGCTCACTTTTTTCGCCCTTCAAATACATGTAATGTATATGAAACAGCTTTCATATAGATGAGATCAAACTTCGTAATTAGGTCATTGCCATGGATAATTCGCGCATGTGCATTTTGCCGTTTTCCTTGGTCCAAGCCGGAAGTCGATGTTTTAATGGCTTTCAACGAAGGATATCGATCCTCAGATTCGGCTGGGTGACCGAGCAGCTGGGTGCCCGAGACTAGTGAATATCGTGTTTACAACTTGGACGTCGAGCTCCTTTAAGAAACTAACAAATTTTGGTGTGATGCGCCACGCACGGACACAGGTTGGTGCGTGCATACCGAGTGCCGCCTATATGCCGACCTGTGAGACACAATGCATCTACAACATTCTACAATTCTCCAATTCCTATCAGCATGTACATGAAGCGGGTTTCTGCTGAAATATCAGATTTAGTAGCCAGTTTGTTGAAATAAGATATTCCATTGTAAGGCCACTGCAATTTTTTATCTGTTTAGCGGGCAAGCCGAGTTGAAGCAACATGTTGCAACAAACCGCTCTTCTTTTCTAACTGGGTGACACCGACATTCAATAGCCACCATTTACTCTCAATGGTGACAGATAACAATGAATATCATGATGTGGTCAATGAGTTATCACCTCCTGTGCATTTCGGTATCCAGTAAATTAGACAAAAGTAAATTAGACAACGGTATTTTAGACAAAGTATATTAGACAATGGTAAATTAGACAATAGTCACATAGCAGTCCCATCAAGTCCTATCGGTATCTAGTTTCTGCTTACTTTTTTAGCCCTTCAAATACATGTATATGTATATGAAACAGCTTTCATATGTCAAACCTTGATCCCTTTTTAAAACGATTACCCAACTCTATGTTGTTACAGCATGAACGTCTGCTTGGACAGACCTTGTGTTAGCACATTCCACTCTTTGGTTAATGCTGTTGTCACCATCTGGAAGCACACAACGTAGTTTTGCACCTGGAACACGGAGAGGGGATCTACAACTACAAGGTTCTGGACTATTTGGAAAAATATCTCTACATGAATCAGGTAGGAGCCATCAAAAGTTCATTCACACCAGCATATGCCTCCTGATGGGTGGCATCCACTAGAGCGCCGACAACATTAGGAAGGGTTGCCGAAGCAAATTATGTCATTACGGCATTCTTTCCGCATCAATGATTATTGGGCATTTTGCCCTCTCACGAAAGTGCAGAAATGCCGGGAAATGTTTAGGAATGATAAAGACAATGAACAGAATCTTTCAAGAATACATGTATGCAGAGAGGTTGCTGAATGAATGCCGATTTACTAAATTTGCATTCCGTGTCTTGTCCACACCCTAGTGGACGCCCGATTTAATGAAATACCGTAGGTGAAGCAGTTCAAATCACCCAAGAATGTACTGTATGGCTACAAGCTTTGTTTAGGTGATCACTGATAATCCAACACATGCAATGAATAGGATGGACATCTGTCAGCAGCTCTCGTGTATTTTGCAAATATCTATCAAAGTGATTGGTCTTTTGTTCACATTGAATGGAACTCACGCCTTCGTCCAAGAGAAGGCATCAAGTGGAAGCAAGGTTGTGGATTTTCTCGACAATTTCCATCTTACTTACCCTTTTTAAGAGATCGTGTACCGATTGTCTGAGGAAGTATCAACAGGAGTCCAACCAAACCTACAATAACCGTTCCACCAATGCCAAAAACCATCTGCAGAGCCATCATGGTAAGTGTTGCTTGTGTCGTTACGGATTGCCATTTCTTCTAACTCACAACTTATTGTCGTTTAATCATTTCAATCTTGTTCCTTCGTGAATGCTCATCCCTTTCGTAGCTTACCAAATGATTTGGCTTTCAGAGAGCCCAAGACCAAGGTGTCAGATGGGCTGAAGGCCCCAAATGGGTGAACTCAGTGTGGCTATTCAAATCTTGGGATACGCTGGGGAAGAAGTTCCGGTACGTCACACTCGAGCAGACGACAAGTTGCATTTTGTTATGTAGGCCCTGTTTGCAAGGACGGTGACCTCATATTGATAAACCATAACGTTAATCGTTCCAATAAGGTACATAATTTACATGCATTGGTTTGAAGAGAGTCGCCATTCATGCATGGTGGGAGGAATTCAGCTGCCGAGGTGGGTTTTTTGGCCACAGTTCCATTTCTGTGGATTTCCTTCGCGGTTGTACCGTCAAATGGATGAAAATATCAAAAGTCATAACTTATTCAGGCACATTTATGAAAAAGCATGCATTCTGTACCGAGAAAAATGGAAATATGTCGAATTTAGGATACGCTGGGGCAGACACACTGGTGTA
>NMRB01000179.1:510292-529938 GCA_002633025.1 Notospermus geniculatus | reverse complement strand
AATGATCCGTCAAAAACTGAAGGCACTATCCATCTGACAAGGGAAAAGTTTACGGACACACGCACGCACGCACTAACGCACGACAGACCACCACTAAAGGCGCCAAGCACAGCATAAGCCCTTTTGGCCTATGGGCCAAGCGGGCTAAAAATAAAAGCATATTTTTTCGATATCTCTGCTCATGATTTCGATTGCTCAGAAATCTTGCAAAAATTGAAAAAAAATTAAAAACCATATTTTATTTTTTTCCCACCCTCCACTCCAATTATCTTTTTGAAGTTAGAATTTTTTTTCACGGGAACTATTTGTGGCGTCGATCTTTGCATGTCTTGTGCAGGCAATGATCTTTGCAGGCCGGTTGAGGAGGTTCATTTAAAACTTAAAACATTTGGCGGCGTTTCAGTCGACCCTTTCGCCTCGGGTCGTTCCGAATGTGTCTTGTGGTTTGCTTGTTGTTGTATACTAAGTATACGGAAGGAAGGTTCACCTGCTTTATTTTCATATAAATATTTATTTTTTTATGATCCGCCTCCCTGAAATTAAAGTCACAAATTTTTGAGAAGTGTGGAAATAATTGTTTTTCCGACCTGCTGTCCACATGAACTGAGCAAAAAATCTACGAACCAACCAATTAAAAAAGTCCGGCCTTATCAGTTGACCAAGGTTGTTGTTAATGAGTACTGGTACAAGTGCTACATTCATGATATGTGCTGTAATGAATGGTGCCCATAAACAGTGAGCAAAGTACAAGTAGAATCGGTGAGCAAGGGAGTAATTAGAATAAGAGTTGAAGTACCGGTATTAATATAAGCTACAATAATGACACATTTTCGATTACAACATTACATGTAATTGTCATTCACATGATAAACAGTCACATGATTCCTCTTTACAGCAGGTAATTCTCCAACATATGTCATCATTACCAAAAAGCCTACATGTTATAGTTACCCTGAATTTTGGCGCATCTTTTATTGTGAGTCTATCACTGCCTGTATTATGGACATCCAGAAGAAGCCATGTCAGACCAAACACAACCAAGTTGGCTATCACAGTAAACGAATATCTGGAAACACAAAATATTACAGAAACATGAAAGATACTGTGATGCAAGCACCAACTCAGGGTATTATACAGCTGCTCATCAAACAGTATTGGGTGATGCATACATGTAGGAGGAAACCGGAGTCCCTGGGGAAAGCTACGGGAACGATATTGAGGACAGATCAGCCTCTCTACCATAGTCACTGGAACAACTGGGCGTCAAACCCATGACCTCATTGGTGGTAGCATAAAGGAATCAAACATAAAGGTTTAACTGCGAACGATGAAGTAACTGAGTGATACACTTCATGTGTTGCCACCAGCAGGGCTTTCAAATCCCGCCGGCGGCCGGCGGGATCGCCGTCTACTAAGGTAACATGCGCCGGCTACTTTATTTCAGCTTTCAAAATAAATTTTTTGACGGCAAAAGTTGCATTTGTTGATTCTTTTCACTGTCTTTTGAAGACTCTAAGATCGGCAATGGTCAAGTGCTAACATACTCAGACACAGAGCGCCCACGTGCTCATCTGCATATCCTGGATTCTGATTTGCCAACGATCTCCCGCCTAAGCACCAAGCCCTAATATCCTGGATTCTGATTGGCCAGCAGATGTATCGGTACACTGTGTATTTTACACAGATTACCGACTCACACTGACAACATGGCTAAGCGTGGCAGTGACGGCCGGCCAACTGGCCTGTTTCAGTTTGGTTTTGGACGTCGACCAAAAGGTAATGATAATAAAGACCTACAAACCAAATGAATTGCTTATGTGAGGCATGAATCTCGGCAAAAATAGTGCTGAAATCGAATGAAAATATACACAGAACCAGCTGATGACAGCGGTTGGCGTCGTCTGCACCTGTCAAAGTCTGTCATGCTACACCAGGGTCATAGCTCGATTGCATGGCATGGCCTCTTCAGCTCGTTTTTGCGTTGGCTTGTCAACAGTATTTGTGTTCTTTGAAAGTGATAGGGACATGGGTAACAAGCTCTCTTCTAGTCGTCTTAGGCTGAGCAGTGGGGTGATATCACCATGATCACGTTACTATCATGCTTATCCACGGTGTACAATCAACCTTGCCGTACAGCTGCGGGAGAAAGTTCCGGTCACATACGCTTGGCAAAGCTGAGATTCCAAATCACTATAAATACCATGCTAAGGGCAAAATGATAACCCAAGGCGAATGAATACACCAAAAAAGCCTAGCTGCTGCAGTATCCCCCAGAAATTCGCAAGAGAACGCATGGAAAATCGGCAATTTTAAAATGAACTGTACGGCTACGGGAGAAGTATAATTCTCCCGCAGCCGTACAGTTCATTTTGAAATTGCCGATTTCCCATGCGTTCTCCTGCGAATTTCTGGGAGATATTACAGCAGCATGCCTTTTATAGTGTATTCGTTCACCTAGGACTGTCATTTTGCCCTTAGCAGTGGTATTTATAGTAATTTGGAATCTCAGTTTTGCCAAGCGTATGTGACCGGAACTTTCTCCCGTAGCTGTACGGCAAGGTTGATTGTACACCGTGTTATCGTCCGAGCATTGTCTACGTTGGTGATCATAGATGGCAGCTCTGTGACGCGGTTCTTTTGAATTGGTGGGTGGTGAGGGAAGGCATGGGGCATTCTTGTTTTGCTTTTTACTTGCACTACATTGGAAATTATGCCAGTATACGTTGGCCAATACACGGGTTGTTCAAGAAGAACTTCAAAATAAAAAAAATGTTTGCTTTATGAAAAATGATTTTTATATAATTTTTGATAAACCAATTTCAGACTGTTTAAGAGGAGTCGTCGTCAATATCACACAGTTATATCACACAGTTATATCACACAGTTATCAAAGATGTCAATAGGACCATTTACGCATCAAGCGGACTGGAAATGGCGTATCACTGTGCATGAATTACCCCGAGCAGCGAACGTTTTTTAAGCATGCGTATTAAGTGCCTGCTACTTAAGCCTGTCCCCCCTCTACTCCAAAACAAATTGAAAGCCCTGCACCAGATGTCTCTCACTGCCTGAATTTTGGCTTCAGCTTTTTTTATGGTAGTGGGGTACATGAATCTGTCAACTTGATGCCTTGAATTCCATTTCTGAGGATAACAGAGCTATTTTCAGCACAATTAATTAGTGTTCCACATGCAAATGTACGTTAGCCTATTCAAATGTACACAGATGACCCTGCGCTCTCATCGTTCCTGGCATGACTGAGGTTCTCATTAATTCAGTCCTTTTGTATCGTAAGATCAACTAGTCTGAATTGAACAAAATTTGCACTAAACATGCAGAAGGGTCTTGCCTATCATATGGAAGAGTCAGAATGCAAATCTGTTGAAGTTTAAAGGGATACTGTCCACATTTATAAAATGCTAAATTTGTAAGTTGAACCTTTATATTTGATTCCTTTATGGTGGTAGGAACAGAGGTTGCCATTGCGCCACCTGACACCCCTTGAGAATACTCAGCCATCGGAACCACACTTGGACATACCTGATTGCATTCAACTCCACCCTGTCATGTTCATCAGGAGTAAGATGAGGAATGAGAGAAAGATGTGAGATTTGTGTCGCTGCCCAACCAAACTGAAAAATCACAACGAACGGAGCAAAGTATATGAATTTAGCCCAGTCTGCTGACCCTGAGCATTCGATGCACTGGTTGAAGAGGAAGGGAAACGAACAGGCCACACAAATTGTACCTGAAAAGAGACCAAAGAAGAGTTACAATCAAGGACTACGTACTACGTAAAAAAACCACCCGAGTGTAATTTCCAAGTGTGATGGCCTTTGGCCGGGAAAATTTTCCCGGCCAAAGGCCATCACGAGTGTGTTCTGCACACTTGGAAATTACATGAGGGTGGTTTTTTATTTATCATATACCGAAAACAACTTGTATTATTCACAATAAGCACAAGAAATGACTTAAAATACTCAACTGGTGACACCTGTATCACCGCCCGCCCAAAACTTTGTGTTACTGCGCAAATGTTGACGGAGTGAGGCGCCGGGGTGAGACGGTTCTTCCAGATAAGTAGGCCAAGATGTAGATCCCCAAAGCGTTGTTAATAAACCATCTTTGTTTTGGGGATTCGATACCTTTAGTCTTGAGATCTTCTCGCCAGAGCCCTGTGGGCCTAACGGCCAGGAAGAATCACCTCGTAGCCTAACATGATCAAACCGTGCGGCGAAATTTTGGCAATTTTGAACCAATCACATGACGTCTTGCGTGGTGTTGCGGCATGAGCGAAATGCCTTGATGACGTCAACGACATGACGTCACGACGCCGAACGTCGTCGGATGTTTTTCGACTCTGTTGGCCATGACTACCGCTGAGCACACTGTACATTACACGTTTCCAGGGACTGGTTGTTCGAAAAGACATGTCGCGGGATATTCATTTTTGCCTTCTAAATATTGTGATCAGTTGTAAATTTGTTATAATTCAATCATGGCAGTGTTTCAGTAGTTTATCCGCCCCAACTGGGCTGGCTGGACGGGCATCCCGATTGTGTGATGTCATAGGCCTACCGCGATCAGAGGGAAAAAGTAGTGCAATAAGTATTTTTCGTCTACAACAATGGAATTCTTGGGAATCTCGGATCACCCTCTCAGCAATTTCCTGTTTATTTCACATAATGAACATTGAGTTGACATGTTTTCCTGCCTGGAACACTATTTAAAATGTAAGTGATGAATCTTGTTCGTCGCGCCGAGTTTGGATGTGTTTTTGTCGGTTGAAATGGCCTTTTCTGCTGTTCATCGGTGCCAACAATGGAAAGTCCGGAACACACACATGTGTTCCGTAAAAATTTATCACCCTCCCGGATCGCCCGCTCAGTTGAACGGAACACCCTCTTCACAATTTCATATATATTTTGCATACTAGTTGACGGATTGAGATGAAAACAGCCAAAAACATACTTTAGATGGCAAGTAATGCATCAGGTTTGTCCTGCTCAAATCGGACAGTTCTTTTCGGCAAAAATTGACACTTTAAGTTTGACTTGCTCGGATCTCACGGAGCCTTGGTATATGATAAAGTAATTTAACAGCAGACCTGACGAACGTGGTCAACTGCGTCATCAGGGTTTCTGCCAGAAATATTTTTGAGGGTATGCAGCTCTTCAAAATGAAATGGTCCATGGACCATGTGCTCACTGGGTTGGACATAATAGTCTAATGACAGAGGGAGGTACATATCAGTTATGAGCAATCTGGGTCAAGTCATTCCCAGAAAAGACTTTGTTGATTTTTGGGTTATGCCACCTGGCGGCCATATTGAATGTCCGATCGGGCACATGCACATAAAGGTCATCTGCAGGGGGCACATAGCACATTTGGAGCGCTTTGGGTCAAGTCGTTCCTGATTTCTCTTCCCATATTTACGAATCCCTTTTGTCCTATCCGACTCATATCCAATGAAGGGAGTGCAGACTCCATCAGCTACCTGTCCAAGTAACATGAGATATCCAGCCATATTATTTGAGAAGCTTATGACTTTGTGGAAGTAGATGAGGAGGTATGTGAACCACATTGATGCACACAGATCATTTAGAAAGTGGCCAACACCGTAACAGAGTTTTTGGTGGAATGGCATTTTGCCACTCTGGTTATCTGTTTGAGGCATTTTGCCCTTTAACTTCTGACAGAAAGGAGCGAGTGGGATTTTATAGCCTATGCCTATTAATTCAATGTCCGAACTGAACTTCAGATCACGACGTCAAGCATGTCATGTTTAATAGCCTCATCCAAACCATTCCTTCATTCTCCACCGAGTCCATGTTCACCCACACTGTAGTGCCAGCTGTCTTCTCACTGGAAGTTAAAAGATAGAACACAGATAAAAACCTATAGGGTAATCTATCAATCAGGACTGCTGAAATCAAATCAGGAAAATTGTGTCAAAAAAGTCAATAATGACTGCACGTGAGAGCCACATGCAGACATCTGTCAAATGCAAATCACTGCGATCAATCAGTCGATTAGACCATATGATATATATATGATACAGTATGGATTTTATTTTGACATCATTCAAAGAGTGCATAAGGTCAAGGCAAGGCCTACTCAAAACACTACTTGAGCATAAATCATCATCACGCGGCCTAGGGTTAAAGCCGGCCTCACACAGGGGTGGTTTTGAAGGCGGTTCAAAACCGTGCTGAACCTCAATGACATCGCCTAGACACCGTGAGGTTTTCACCATTTGACCGCCACCTCATTTTTGAAACCGTGAGATTATCAAAATGTTTGAAATTTTCAAGGCGGTTCTCAAACCGGGAATCACCGATTCACTGTCTAGTTGCTACCTTGGTGTCACCTTTCACAACCCTTCAGGACACAGTACAGTAGGCCTAGGCTTACCAGTAGGTCAACATGACCCTTCCTCTAACACATTTGACCGCAGCGTTTAGGCCTACCGGTTAGAGGACAATTCATCCCCGGACAATTCGTCACGTAGGACATTTCCTCCCTGGACAATTCGTCCCTAGCATGGACAATTCGTCCCCAGGCAATTCATCCCGGGACAATTGATCCCTTAGGACTATTCGTCCCTGCTGACTTGTTTCAATAAGCCAGCTACAACAAAGTCCCAGCTGAGTGAAGAAACCTTTAAAATTCAATTCAGCGGAGACAAATTGTCCTAAAAGGGACGAATTTTCCAGGGACGAATATAATTTCAGGACAAATTGTCATGGGGACGAATTGTCTGTCCTATGGGATGACTTGTCCACGGACGAACTGTCTGGGGACGAATTGTCCGGGGATGTATTGTCCTACTCCTAGAGCCAGACCTATCGCATGTCCACCTTGATGACACTTCGTATTATCGTAAGCACCTTGATTGACCTCCTGAACGTGGACACTGCATCACCTTCACACCATGTTTTCACCTAGGCCCTTCTTCTTGTCACAGATTTGTGCCAAACCAAACCGGCGTCATTTTCTTTTGGGGCGGTCCAGCACGGTTTTGAACCGTGGTCATGATTCACATGAGACATGAGATTAGACTGAGACGAGTCGTTTGAGAGCTTGAGGTGAGGTTGAGCATGAGTTGAGATGATCATCACCATCCAATCCATCCATCCCCCATCCATTCCAGATATCACTAGAAATTGACTTGCGAGTCAATTTGAAGACCGCCTTTGAAAATTCACTGAATGAATTTTGTAAATATGTTAGGGCAATGGAAACTGATGATATTGGGACTGAACATGCGTCATTTACAGTGTAGGCCTACATTTATGATGTCTAGATGTAGGGCCTACATGGCTTTACAGTGCGATTGTGTGTTTCGCGGCAGCCAAGAGCAGGAGGTTATTGTTTTCAAAGTCAGGCCTACTAAATTTCACAATTGAAGGATATATGGTCAGATCTGAATGTGTCGAAACTTCCTGGCATTTTTCCTCTTCAGTATGCACTAGCAAAACGGAAGCCGCATGCAAGCAGAGGCAATCAATTCACTCAAACGATGAAATGTTTGGTCATTCAAGGCATATTCGAAGCACTGGCATTGTAGTGATCATATTCAAGGGTCGCACAAACAGAAACGGTGAAAATTGGAACAAGCCTGGTAGCGACAGGCGTTCGCTATGTCGAATAAGCATGGTTGGGGAGAAGGGAGGAATGTGGAGGAAGTGATGACTGTAACTGGTAACTCACTGCACACGAATCTCACGCCGGGGAAAAAGCTTGGCTGAATATGTGATCGCAGAGATTGCTGCCCACCCCTACGAAAAATCGACGGCGACCACGCAATACCTAGCGATCACGATGAAAAAAACAGAAAGGTAAAAGAAGAACAAAAAAAAACTGAGTCAATGCAAAGAAAATTTATACGCCCCGCGTATCGAACCTGTGACCTTCTGCTCTGTGGGCAGGTGCTATGCCACTCGGCCACGGTGACTATGCACCGTACGAGGCGCTGATATGCACAGGTGTATTGTATTCAATATTAATACCGTCTGCCCCAGCGTACACCATGAAAATTCGGTGGTCTGCCCCAGCGTACTCCAGCATGGGTACATTTCTTGATATTTCTCCACACTGGACATACTTCGGCGCATGGAAATGATTGAAAAATAATCAGAATTTACCGTGTTGATGCCATGCTGAAGGAATCCGTCCCTGATCCAAGGCTAACCCTTGCAAAATGCATGTGAACATGGGGTTATGCGTGTATTTTGTGTGAAATAGACTCGAATACGCAATAATTTCGCGATAAAGGCAATCATAATGGAAGGGGCATAACTCGACATTGTTATATGAGGTTATTAAAGTTCATAACATTTTAAACTGAAGGAGTAAGCGACGATTTTCTGATACATCGTCTGCTCGAGTGTGAAGTGCCGGAACTTCTTCCCCAGCGTATCCCAAGATTTGAATAGCCACACTGGAACTGCCAAAAGCACACGGTAATCTCTCAAGGCACGTTCACATAAGCACTCTAAAGCGATCTGAGACCGGTCTAAAAAATTAGTGTGCATTAACCGTTCATACTACGAAGTTTTTTTAATGCGATCTCGGGCCGGTCTATCGAGTCCGCTTCTTGTAGCTATTTCAGGCCAATTCGGCTAACGCGCGTTAACCCTGGGGAGGTCTAGACATGTGTCTGAACAGTTTGGCACATAGTGTCACCGTGTTGACTGGATCGCTCCAAACTGTTCAGACACATGTCTAAACCGGCCTCTGGCCAATGCATTCCCGAATGCGAACTGGGGAATTTGGTCCCAGATTGGTCTAGTTAAGTACATGTATCTGTTAAGAGGAAGCCATACCTTTCCCATGTGATGTCGTGGAATGGCTGTCATGGAATGGTATTCTGGGGACTCTTAACTCAGGCATTAGTTAGTAAACATTGTAACCCATTATTAGCTTACATTAGCCAGTCATTCACAGTAGCGGTGATCACCAATAATTTAACTTTTCCTGTTATCCATGAAGGTGTCACAAAAGAATACCATACTTACTGACATGGATGTAACTGCTGAACAGCTGTGACCGCCAAACCATTGGACAGTTTATCTGTGAAGCTCATAGCACCATATACAAAAGCACTAGTCTCCTGAAGACAGAAGAACAGTTGGATTAGTATAAAAGGGGCAGATTTTCCAGTTTGATGACAGACGATGATACCGAGTTGTTTTACACTCTCCCCAGTCATGTTGTCATCTGACGTCAATGACAGATGATGAAAAGCCATTTTGACTAAAGCCCAATTTCAACGACAAGTGCCGACGACTGCCAAGAGCAATTTCTTGATCTACCAATGGAAATGCCATGCGATTTACATCCTTCATTGGTGCAATATTATTGTGTTGTCATTTTCAAGTATTAAAGACTGATGTGCATTAGCCGCAATGTCATTTTAGAGCACTGCATGAAGCAATGGTCAGCAATGTTGCGCAGCTGTTTACTGTTCCATTGCTGTCAACCATCTTTGGGTGGTCACTCAACGAGAGTCACTGACGGCAAGCAACATCACTTGATCAAAGTCTAAACCTGCCTTTTTCGTCAATTGTACGTGTACTGTGTGAGGTGCTGCCTCTCTATGTTATGTACAAGAAACCGAGAGTTGGTTGGAGTGAGCACTCCATAGATACGACTCGTGCACATGCTGCCCTTCGAGAATAAAGCGAACTTTCTGACTAGTTTTGACATTGATTTAACTCTGTATTGTCAGGTTTAGCGTGGTACCCAAGCAAAACAACGCATCAATCACCTGATATGGGTCAACATGTCTCTGCAACCGAGCAATAGACAAATCCCAAATTGACGAAAACGAGAAAGATCTGCACACTTCCGCCGAAATGGCAAACAGAACCTCAGTCTGAAACCATCTGACACTGAATGACGTGACGCAGAAAACCCCACGACCATGTGACGACAGTGAGTCCGATGACATTGCGTCAGACTCGACCATTGCTGAATCATGGATTGCGTCACGTCATCTGGTTTCAGGTCGAGGTTCTGTTTACGATTTCGGCGGAAGTGCGCAGATCTGGGAATTTGGGATTTGTCTATCCCAACGATACAATTTAAATGTTCTTGAATTATTGAAGAAAAAAATGAGAAAGAAGCTTACAAGACTGAGAGCGATCAGATCAGCAGTGAGAGAGAGGGATGTAATCAGGACAGTAGTTCCTCCTACTCCAAGACAGATGGCAGCTCCTATCACCTGTAACTGTAGGTGCTTGGTAGCAATGAACCACATCCAGACACAGCCGCCAGACACAAATACAAGACCAATGAAGAAGGTCAGCTGAAATTAAATCATTAATTTTAAAGTACAAAATTACTGTAGATTAACCGTGGTTATCTCTCGTAGATTTCACAAGACTGCGAACACACCCACTTTCATAGTAACTATACTCCTGCATAGCTAGCCAGTCTATTCACACATGGTTTGTTCAAATGATCACTTTCCTGGCATTTTCCCTGACAAGCTGGCTACATGTAATTGCAAATTATTACCAAAAAAGTTTGGCTAAATTGCCACAAGATATACTTGTAGTTAAATGCCTACAGAACAAATCTTACCTTTTTGCCCAACTTTCTGTTGACAAGTTTCATGAGAAAGGTTGTTAGAAAACCACTGACATAAACCACAAGTGGGATGATGGCAATGTAATCCTGAAAATAAAGCAGAAGTGATACGCCCTTGTTTTTTTCAAATTGGACCGGTTTCCAGCCTCTAGATATCCTATGCTTTTTTTACATTTGAGAGAATTCCAACTGTGACGAACACAAAGCATGCCAACTGACATAAAATCAAGATTTCTCCACTGAAAACTTAATTCACCCTCAAGGCAGTTCCATACCTTCTTCAATCCCAACGTGTCTTCTAAATACATTGGTAGATAGACCTGTGACATGTTGACAATGAGACGAGTGCACATGTAGATCAGACCAATCTGAAAATAGGGAGAATATCTTATTTGTCCCCATCTAAATTATTACTGCTTTTGATACAAAAGAAAGATGCCAACTTGGCCATACTGAGTAAAAAATTCTGATGATAAACATCGTAAATAGGCTTATATCATGCTATTGGTGTGATGTATTTATGATCACATGGACTGACTGGCTCCAGAAGTCTTTTAAAATGATTACAAAAAGGTCAAAGACATGGCTCCTAGATTCAGCATTTTCTGGTAGTGAGTGACAATCAGCATTAGAAGGCATTGAAAGAAGTTTATCAGTTCAATTACCATATAAAACTGGGGTTGCTTGAACCAACATGTCCATTGCATTTTGACAACGGTACTTCGAGAAAAATCTGTTGTACTCTCGATGTGTTCATCCAAATCCCACAGGTGGTCCTTCTCTTTTGTGCCAATATGGAATATGATACTGAACACAATTCCTATCCCCACTACTATGAAAACTATATCCTGAAAAAAAAATTCGTAGAAAAATCAACTCGCAGTATCATCAATCAAATTTGCTGTCTACTGAAGGCTTTTCTTTTCACCCGGCCAATAATATCCTGAGGTTAACATAGTAACGAGGGCTTCTTAGTGCTTGCTCCCCTATGTCACCACATAACCTAAAGATGTGTTGACTCAGGCTGAACTTAGGCTGGACCTTTTTTTATTGGTTGGTTCACGGACCCAACGCTGGGGAAAACAGAATTAGGAAAAAAGCATATTTTTTCGATTTCTCTGCTCATGATTTCGATTGCTCAGAAATCTTGCAAAAATTGAAAAAAATTAAAAATTGTATTTTATTTTTTCCCACCCAATTATCTTTTTGCAGTTAGAATTTTTTTTCCACGGGAACTAGTTGTGGCGTCGATCTTTGCATGTCTTGTGCAGGCAATGATCTTTGCAGGCCGGTTGAGGAGGTTCATTTAAAACTTTAAACATCTGGCGGCGTTTCAGTCGACCATTTCGCCTCAGGTCATTCCGAAATGTGTCTTGTGGTTTCCTTGTTGTTGTATACTAAGTACAGTGGAACCTCCCTTAACGGACACCTCTGCCAGGAGGACACCTCTCTAATCAGGACACCAATGTTCAGTCCCAAACTGGTCATTTCTATTCATTTCAACCTTTGTAATAAGGACACCTCTCAATTAAGGACAGCATTTGTCAGTCCCAAAGGTGTCCTTAATAAAGAGGTTCTACTGTATACGGAAGGATAAGGTTCAACTGCTTTATTTTCATATAAATATTTATTTTTTTATGATCCTCCTCCTTGAAATTAAAGTCACAAATTTTTGAGAAGTGTGGAAATAAATTTGTTTTTTTTTTTTAAATTTCGACCTGCTGTCCACATGAACTGAGAAAAAATCCGCGAACCAACCAATTAAAAAAGTCCAGCCTTATCAGTTGACCAAGGTTGTTGTTAATGAGTACATGTACTGGTATGAAAATACTACAAGTGCTACATTCATAATGAATGGTCTAATGAATGGTGTCCATAAACAGTGAGCAAAGTACAAGTAGAATCGGTGAGCAAGGGAGTAATTAGAATAATAAGAGTTGAAGTATTAAGCCACACTATAATGACACATTTTCGATACTATTACAACATTACATGTAATTGTCATTCACATGATAAACAGTCACATGATTCCTCTTTACAGCAGGTAATTATCCAACATATGTCATCATTACCAAAAAGCCTACATGTTATAGTTACCCTGAATTTTGGCGCATCTTTTATTGTGAGTCTATCACTGCCTGTATTATGGACATCCAGAAGAAGCCATGTCAGACCAAACACAACCAAGTTGGCTATCACAGTAAATGAATATCTGGAAAAATGAAGAAGAAAGTACAGAAATATGAAAGATACTGTGATGCAAGCACCAAGTCAGGGTATTATACAGCTGCTCATCAAACAATATCTTATATATTATTTCCGAATCGGGTTTTTTTGTAACTCTATCTCCGTTCCTATTCCTGACTCGAATGACGTGATATTTGGCATACGTTATCCCAAAGTCTATATGATTGGAACGGCACCAAAAAAGTTGGAAAAATTTATCACATCGCACCTATGTAAGTGATTTTTCGAAACAGGTGTTTGAAGCAGTTTCGAGAGTTTGTGACGTCACCCATAGCAACGTCACGCTGCCGATGGTATTCGTGCACTGACGTCATCAAATGACGTCATCAAATGACGTCATCAATGGGTAATGGACGGAGCACGTGGTCAGAACGTTCCATCCAACATGACGTCACATCACTGATGACGTCACGTGCGTGCAGACGTTGTTTTGGACGTAACCATGGTAGCTTGACGTGACGTCGACCAGCATCCATTTGTGAGGTCATCAATCGCACAGCATCAAGTTTGTGACGTCACCCATAGCAACGTCACGCTGCCGATGGTATTCGTGCACTGACGTCATCAAATGACGTCAGCAATGGGTAATGGACGTGGTCAGAACATTTCATCCCATTTCATCCATTCTACACTTCATGTAGAATAGAATAGAATAGAATAAGCTTTATTTTCATCGGTATTATCAGATACAAGAAACATGAGCTTGTGAGCTCGTAGACCGATATCAAACATAAATGTGTTGCCACCAGATGTCTCTCACTGCCTGAATTTTGGCTTTACGTAATAGGCAGGGGCTTCAGCTTTTTTTATGGTAGCGGGTACATGAATCTGTCAACCTGATGCATTGAATTACATTTCTGAGGATAACAGAGCTATTTTCAGCACAATTAATTAGTGTTCCACGTGCAAATGTACGTTAGCCTATTCAAATGTACACAGATGACCCTGCGCTCTCATCATTCCTGGCATGACTGAGGTTCTCATTAATTCAGTCCCTTTGTATCATAAGTAAGATCAACTCGTCTGAATTCAACAAAATTTGCACTAAACATGCAGAAGGGTCTTGCCTGTCATATGGAAGAGTCAGAATGCAAATCTGTTGATTAAAGGGATACTGTCCACATTTATAAAATGCTAAATTTGTAAGTTGAACCTTTATATTTGATTCCTTTATGGTGGTAGGAACAGAGGTTGCCATTGCGCCAACTGACACCCCTTGAGAATCCTCAGCGGCCATCGGAACCACACTTGGACATACCTGATTGCATTCAACTCCACCCTGTCATGTTCATCAGGAGTAAGATGAGGAATGAGAGAAAGATGTGAGATTTGTGTCGCTGCCCAACCAAACTGAAAAATCACAACGAACGGAGCAAAGTATATGAATTTAGCCCAGTCTGCTGACCCTGAGCATTCGATGCACTGGTTGAAGAGGAAGGGAAACGAACAGGCCACACAAATTGTACCTGAAAAGAGACCACAGAAGAGTTACAATCAAGGACTACGTACACTGTATATTATCAAGTAATTTAACAGCACACCTGACCAAGGTGGTCAACTGCGTCATGTCCCCAGGCTCAACCCCTCCATTAACACTACTACACTATACCGGTACTTATTAAAATACCGGTATAAAATCATCTTCCAAATATCCACTGACAGCGTCAGCTCATGGCGGCCCGAGTCAAAAGTGTAAACATTGAAATCGCTTTTGCATTTTTCGCATTATACTGATTACTTGAGAATTATTTTTGTGATATTTCGATGAAATATTTATTCAGGATTATAGATATGTATGGAATATTGTCAGTCAAATGACAAAGGAAGAGGAAATCACTTGAGTTCACAACAAGGCCCTCTATTTCGGCCAAACATGTACTAGTAAACTTCGGCGATAATTTTACGTCACGGACTATAATCAGTACATAAACTTAATATTTGAGTTTGCAATGCAATTTTGTTTATTCACTGTCTACACTTTCCGGAACCATGCTCTTCGTTCAACATCAACCAGGTCATGCATTTTTCCACACACATAAAATAAACAACGCAATCTGGTTCACATTATTTTCATGAAAAAATCCTTTGTATTTTTTTGAACCAAGTCATATATCAATGTCAAGACTACCTACCAATTAAATGCCAAGTTTAATACGGTATGGATTTTATTTTGACATCATTCAAAGAGTGCATAAGGTCAAGGCAAGGCCTACTCAAAACACTACTTGAGCATAAATCATCATTACGCGGCCTAGGGTTAAAGCCGGCCTCACACAGGGGTGGTTTTGAAGGCGGTTCAAAACCGTGCTGAACCTCAATGACATCGCCTAGACACCGTGAGGTTTTCACCATTTGACCGCCACCTCATTTTTGAAACTGCGAGATTATCAAAATGTTTGAAATTTTCAAGGCGGTTCTCAAACCGGGAATCACCGATTCGCTGTCTAGTTGCTACCTTGGTGTCACCTTTCACAACACTTCAGGACACAGTACAGTAGGCCTAGGCTTACCAGTAGGTCTACATGACCCTTCCTCTAAACATATTTGACCGCAGCGTTTAGGCCTACCGGTTAGAGGATAATTCGTCCCCGGACAATTCGTCACGTAGGACATTTCCTCCCTGCACAATTCGTCCCCGGAATTCGTCCCTAGCATGGACAATTCGTCCCCAGACAATTCATCCCGGGACAATTGATCCCTTAGGACAATTGGTCCCATAGGACTATTTGTTCCTGCTGACTTGTTTCAATAAGCCAGGACTCTTCATTCTTTAGTCTTTTTCTTAATTACTTTTTGTTTCCTTTTTGGGTCTGAAGATTAGGCTGAAACGAACTCTTCATTCTTTAGTTTTTTGGATACATCGTTTTTCCCAGGACTAAAAACAGCGCACAGTCCCGGCTACAACAAAGTCCCAGCTGAGTGAAGAAACCTTTAAAATTCAATTCAGCGGAGACAAATTGTCCTAAAAGGAACGAATTTTCCAGGGACGAATATAATTTCAGGACGAATTGTCATGCATGGTTCCTGCGGCTTTTTGGTGACCAAAATTAAGGCCTTTTTAAGGCTTTTTAAGGTCAGTCCAGGAAAAATTTAAGGCCAAGTTGTCAGGAGTTTTCATGTACTTGCGGTAAATATTAACTCAGGAGGATGTCATAAAGAACACATAAATGGTTTAGCTCAGCCTGAAGGTTAGCGCTGAGGGCGGGATCCTAACTTTCACGACCGGGCAGTTTTCAACTGATATGAATAAAAACGTCGTTAGGAAGGGGAAACGGTTTAATGAAATTTCAAAACTGAAGCTACATCAAATTTAAGGCCTTTTTAAGGCCACTGAGTGAAAAAATTCCAAATTTAAGGCTTTTTAAGGCCTTAATTCTGAAAAACAAAAATTCCTGACTTTTAATGCTTTTTAAGGATCCGCGGGAGCCCTGTCATGGGGACGAATTGTCTGGGGATGTATTGTCCTACTCCTAGAGCCAGACCTATCGCATGTCCACCTTGATGACACTTCATATTATTGTAAGCACCTTGATTGACCTCCTGAACGTGGACACTGCATCACCTTCACACCATGTTTTCACCTAGGCTAGGCCTAGGGCCCTTCTTGTCACAGATTTGTGCCAAACCAAACCGGCGTAATTTTCTTTTGGGGCGGTCCAGCACGGTTTTGAACCGTGGTCATGACTCCATGAGACATGAGATTAGAGTGAGACGAGTCGTTTGAGAGCTTGAGTTGAGGTTGAGCGCCATGAGCGCATGACGCCATGAGTTGAGATGATCATCACCATCCAATCCATCCATCTCCATCCATTCCAGATATCATTATCAGCATGATCACCATCATGACATCACTCACCCCTCAAGCTCCCTCATCAACAAGCTCACTCAGGCATGTCAGCATGGTCAGGTCAGGTCAGGTCAGGATGATAATCAAACAAAACATCATCGTCAAAAAATGACAACAGCCTAGGCTAGGCCATCCTCCCACAGCAGGGGTTTTACCTCGCTCCTCTTCTTCCGGTGACGTGCATGACGTGGTGTGTATGTAGGCCTATGCCTAGGCAGGCCTAAGCCATGCTGTCATGGCTGTGGGAGAGTGTGGCTGGCTGAGGGGATGAGCATGTGATGAGGAAGAAAGTGAAAAGCCAGCCTGCCTACCTGCCTACAGGCCTAAACAGGCCCACATTGCTTTCCACTGCTGCTGCTTGTCAACATGGTCAATGATCAAAGGATTGTCAAACACATTTATGACACATTCCATGTCCAGATGTCACATGCAAGTCAGTCACATGCATGCATGAAAATGATGAAATGATAAAGATATTGTGGACGCCAAGCGATAGGTGGCAGCAGCTGACGGTGTCCGAATTTTACTTTATGCTCCGTCAGCTGCTGCCACCTAGCGTCTGAAGCGGTAAGCTTCAGAGATCCCTCCAAAAATTTGGGAGGTCAGTCAGGCAGTTCTCATGTCTTCTCCATCTCATACATGTCATGATGACAACAGATATGTAGGCAACAACATGACGTATGTATGATCACATACATGACCACACCCAATAAAAATGTTGAAGGAAAGGATATCCCCAGAAACATTTGCCAGGAAATAAAGGAATTCTAAAGATTTCGTTTTCATTTAGGGCCATTGGATTTTATTTCATTCACCTTTAATATTCAACAAACAGTTTTATCGAGCACCATTACAATTTGAAGCAAAAACATAGAAAGTAAGAAATTTGATTCTGTGGCCTATTCTGTCCAGCATTTCTCCAGAGTCCAACAAAACGAGCCTTTTCGCATATAATACAGGTACCGGTACACGGTCCATATTACAGGCCCCTACCCTAGACAAATCCCAAATTGACAAATTTGAACTTGATCTGTGCATATTATGTGGCCTTGCTTTCTGGCGCAACAAGCCTCTTTCTGGAAATGCGATGTGCACTCCATTTGACTACGCAATTGTCGCACACCTTGTCTTTGCATCACGATGTTGAACACGATGCTAATTGTGCAAGAAACCAAGATAGATATCAGAGGGAAACAAATTTGGGATTTGTCTATATGTAGGCCTATAACAATTCCAGTTAAAATTCTTCTTCACATGACTTTAAAAACATAATTAAGATCCTCATATCAAATGCCACATCATAGCAGGTCGCTGGTCACTGGTGTTTCCAACTGATGGTTCATTGCAACCTCTGGCCATGAATTGAATACAATTTTTACAAGTTGAGTCAGTTTCTGAGTACATTCTGCTGTCATGTCAATCAATGGCTGATATTTATAAAAGCTAGCAAATGCTTTCACTTTAAATTTTGTCGTACATTTACATTGGACACTGCTGTGCAAAGCATTTGCTAACTTTTATGAATAGGCCTATCAGCCAATGTGTAAACAGACAAAAGGCCTTTGGACAGGAATGAGCCTTGATGCAACTCAATGACGTGACAGTAGCAACCATACAAGAAGAAAATAGAAAACTGCTTTTAAAATACAAGAAAAACATGCAAATAATATACAGTCTTCAATTAAATAGGAATTTAAATATCATTACTCCTTGTAAGTCATAGGCAAGTATGCCAAGTACTTCTAACTACACCAAAATTGTATGAACTTCGCAGTACCGTATCACATGTTCAATTTATCAAGAGCGATATCAATCTTGAAGTAATCTCACCATACATGTACCGGTTGTAGGTACCCGGTATGTAGTAAAATGTCTTCTTAGGCTGCTATCACATAGAGCTACACGGACACGCCGGTTTACAATGGCTTCACAAAGGGCTCATGACCATGAAGCCATTACCAGCATGTCCATGTAGCGTGTAGCTCTATGTGATTGCAGCCTAAGAGCCCCAGCTATGGAAAATGCCTTCATATGAAACTAAGAGAGTGATGGAAGCATAGTTTCCTACACCTCTTTAGACAAAGGACTGATACTGTGATCCAACGATATCAGTATAACCAGTGCTACTACATGTAAATTCTACCATTATTGCTGTTTGGCACTGAAAGAAGAAGAATATGTCCAAGTGGAATGAGGAAGTCATGCACTAAACCTACATAAACATCCCGTTGGTAAGTAATCAAATCTTCCCAGCAAAATCAACCCAGGTTTTTTCCTTCATTTACTATGTCATGTGAAATCTCTTTATGATCTGACCCCAATACTTCCAGATGATAATTACACAACCATTATGAATTGGAATTACAAACATGATACGAGTGGATTGACAAAAACAGGAACATGATCTGGCACTATTCCCATACCATTTCAAAATGATAAGTTTCAAAGATAGATCGAGGATGTCTTTAACAACTTTTGATAGCCGGCCATCCACCACAAAACCAGTTGGAAGTCACTCTGTGGTTGGCAAGTTGGGACCAAATTATTGACAATTTCCAGTATATACTTTCCGTATTTTGTGAAGTCTGAGTGATACTATTTCTTTATCTCCTGGTGTCATCTCAGTATGTTTCGGCTCATTTTCCGTGCGACTTTGCACTGGTTTTATAGTGGAGGATCACAAATGCTGCCAGGGAATGCTTCTATGATCACAGCAGTTTTACTTACTCTAGAAGTTAAGCAATTACTTACCCTAGAAGTTAAGCAATGAGTCATTAAACTACCATACATGAACTTACTCTAATGCATGAATCGAAAATACCAACATTCCACAGAGGAAATATCAAGCGATACACTTCAACAATAAAACTTCAGAGTGAATTCTTTAGAAGAAAAATCATTACATAATTGATATGAGAAGACTAGAAAGGCAAAATGGTGAGGATAGATTTCAAAG
>NMRB01000179.1:455077-510201 GCA_002633025.1 Notospermus geniculatus | reverse complement strand
CCAAGATGTCTTCCTGGCGGCCATATTGAATATCGGATCGCAACCAAAATCGATAGGGAACCTCCCCCGATCGACCCCATTACACCATGCAAATATGACATAAATCGGGCATTCCGTTCTTGAGTTATGGTCCGGAATGCTAAAACCAAGATGTCTTCGTGGCGGCCATATTGAATATTGGGTCGCAACCAAAATCGATAGGGAACCTCCCCCGATCCACCCCATTACATCACACAAATATGAGATAAATCGGGCAATCCGTTCTTGAGTTATGGTCCGGAATGCAAAATCCAAGATATCCTCCTGGCGGCCATATTGAATATCGGATCGCAACCAAAATCGATAGGGCACCTCCTCTGATCCACCCGGTTACACCACAGAAATATGAGATCAATCCGACAACCCGTTCTTGAGTTATAGTCCGGAATAGGATGCGGCGGCGGCGGCGGACGCGGCGGCGGCGGCGGACGCGGCGGACGACGGAAACCAACTGAGAACATAATGCCCCCATCTCAACTTCGTTGAGCGGGGGCATAATGAATAATGTGAAGAATGTATATCACACAGTGATATAAAGTCAATGATATCAGGAATGTGTTATTTATTCCTGATGATACCTGACTTGGCTGAGTGGGATCACTCAAAATGGTCTTCACCTGCCAGGTGGTCTCAACCATTTGATACAAAGGCCAAGGATTTGCACCAACAATAGGTTTAAAAACCCTTCAAACTCGGCATAGACAGCTGGTACAGCCTCAACTTGCATGAGAACCAGATGCCTCCCATTTCATACCTAAGAGAAATACCAATAGAAGAGCCAGCTCCTCCAAAATTAATGCCCGCTTTCATGATTCTTCAATTCATCACTTGAATATATACATTCCCATTGTCAAGACTGACTTCAATTCTGGAGGCCAGGCCCCATATTCATAAAAATACTTAAGTCTAAGTATGACACTTATCCTTTGTTCAACACAAAAGATAAGTATCATACTTAGACTTAAGTAGCTTTATGAATACGGGGCCAGGGTACAGCATGAGAGGCCATTACTGTTCTAGCAGGAAGACACACAGGCAGTGGGAAGACCTGAATAGAGTCATCAACCAGAGAGATTTTCTTCTCAAGCATGTTACGCATAAATGGCTTCTGCATTACTCCCTCACAGTTTCCTGATGTTTTGCATTAACACCACCCCATTCAAGGAGTTGCCGATCAGGGTTATCCTTCCAATCTTCAAGTTTCAGCTGAAAAGTTATATGTATGGTCAAACCAAATGAACACGAAAATAAAATCACAGAAAATTGACATAACTGACAATCAGTATCAGAATGGTTGGCGTGTTTCATGTCTTCGTTGGGGACCAATTGAATAAGAAGCTTCAATTCCCACTACTCTTCAAATCAGAATTTGAGTTCAGCATTTGAAATCTGCACACAAAAGCTGTACTTCCACCAATTAAATCCCCAGGTTTTTTGCACTTCCACCTTTAAATTGCCTTGCTTAAATAGACCCGTGTCTGGAAAACCCGTGTCTATTAGCCCCATCGAGCTGCATGGGGCTAATTTAAACACGGGTAGGTTGGAAGTGGATTAGACACGGCAATCACTAGTTTTGAGACCCGGCAACAGATGGAGTGGTAGATTTCCCAACGGGAACTAACACAGGATAGCTCCTGCCTACAGCACCACTGTCGCCGGGTCTCTTAACCAAACCTCAGGTAGTTTTTATAGATGGAAGTGCTCGCCAGGTTTTTCGACACATGGTGAAGACACGGGTCTCGAAAAAACATGGGGTTTTAGAATAGGTGGAAGTACAGCTACAGCATTAACTAACTTCAGTTGGATTCCCTACCTTTCTATTTTTGTGTTTCTCTGCTTCTTTCCTCTCCCATTGTTGTTGCTGCATCTGAGCATCTCGTGCTGCAGGAGAACCACATGCCCAAATCTGCAAAGGAGAGGCAAGGAAAGGTATGTAAACCGGGCAATACTACCGGTATGTCAAGTCAAATGGTCCAAAACCAAGCAGGGACTAGAAATAAGATTTGTTACCTCGACCATTTTAAGTTTAAGCGGCACACCGTAATGTTTCACTGTGGTCATGTCCTCATCAATTTCCAACATGACTGACTTGGAATCCTTGCCGAATTGTATACCCTTAGGAAGTCCCCGAGTCTCGGTGTTGAAGAACACCATATTTGCACCAGCTGAAAAGGAATGAAAGAGGAATCAACCTAACTGCATCAAAATTATGATTTTCACGATTAATGTGAAAAATTCTCCCCATCCTATTAAATCAAATTATGATGTGTGTTTTGTTCTACTTCCAGGCCTTTCCGTTTGACGGGCGCGAAAATGCATGCGCCTCGCAAACAATAGAAATTCTATTGTTTGCGAGGCGCATGCATTTTCGCGCCCGTCAAACGGAAAGGCCTGACTTCACTGACGTGTGAATCATTTCAATGACATTCATCTTCTGGAGAGAAATTCAGACAAAGAACAACGAAAACAGCAGCATATATATCAGGAAAGCGAATACCATGTAGCCGGTATGCAATTCTAACAGTGAAGAAAAAAGTGTGATTGCTAGAACATATAACATACTTTGTACGATCTTTAACTGAGGTAGCAACTGTATGACAATGCAATTGTATCCACCCCATCTCTGACCACTGTCTCTGAAAAAATACATGATTTCAGCTTTTATCGACAAGACGAAAGGACTGGGAACGAGATTTTGCAACAATACCATGAATTCTGTGAGTGTTGAAGGGATTAAGCATTAGTTATGCAACCTTAGTAAGATGCGACAATGATGTGCTTCTTACCTCCACTCCTCATCTACCCCAATACAATAGAGATACCCTTTTTCTAACTTCAGCAACATGACTGTTGGCTCTTTGTATGAGAAGACATGGAAGGTTAACCGGTTCATGCTCATTCCTTGTAGGTAACTGCTGTACAGGTTTGTCCAATGAAAGACTTCACTCTGAAAAAAACAATTTTATACATACACACATGTACACTACTTCCGCCATGGTCTGCAGTAAGCGGAGTGTTTTCAAAGGCATTGGGATAATTAACATGCCAAGTATTGTTGTACCACCAAAGGATTAATCCAAAACCCTGTGAAAACCGCTCCACTTGTGCAAACCGCGGCGGAATCCGCTATAGTGGAAACGGGCCTTTAGACTCTCCCATTTATGGTCAAAATATCAAATATGTCTGTTTTTGGACCTCGGCCTATCTGTGAAATGGCATTCTTTCAGTTCAAGCGAGCACAGTTATACTAACCAGTAGATATGCAATTTTGTTTCAAGGAAAAAAGTTCATTTTACCAATTTATTCCATAGCATGTCTTGTAAAGCAGATCCAATCGCCAACACACCACCTGACTGACGAAATACAGGGGGAAGACTGCATGACATCAACCAAAGATACTGAACTGACAAGAGGTAGCTGCCAGTTTTGATATCATCAATTATGGCAAGGGAGGAACACTGAAATGGAACAATTTCAATCATCAGTCATTGCACCAAGGTTGTGGAATAAACTCACGCTCGCCTTATAACTTTTTGGTTTGAGGTAGGCTACAAGCACCACTCTCTTCGTCAGGGCATAAACTTTCCTCATTGCTCACCATGATTTGTCAAGTGGCACTGATCCTTCGGTGGAATGTGGCACTAATTATTGAATATTTTTATTTTGAGTTATTGATCGACGTAATTCTCCAATTCCAAGACAGCTTCAAAGATATCGGGGATACCGGGTACTTGCATTTGAATTTCTATTAGGGTTTCCACAAAATTGAGCAGTGTTTTGATTTTCATCAACTTATGCTCAATTCACGTGAAGACCTCACGCTGTATCTCTGACTATCGCGTGGTCACTAACATACATTCACACACATGGAAAGACTAAAGCTTCCACTTGAACACGATTGATCAACTAGGAATAGTTGTGTCACCCTACCTCAGCACATTTAGATCGATAATCCACCTGAGACCAAATACCGCATGTCCATGTATGCGTTCCTGAGAAGATAAATGAAGCATGCCGCTGGCACCAAGCAAAAAACTGGGACTTGTCTATTTTGTAAGATTCCTTTGGCTGGAAGAAAAGGACCTTGTCATGTAATCCATTTTCCATCACATCTCAACATAAGAAAATATCTTACTCAACTTCAAGGCTTAAAAGTAACCAATTACCATGATAAAAGACAAAAGGTTGGCATACTCGTTGTGCAGCTGTAGGTATTTCAGTTCATTGTGCAGCTGTAGGTATTTCAGTAATTGCAGGCACCAGTCACAATTTTTCAGGACCATGAACTCACCCAAACACTTTCTATCATGGAATTAACAATCTCATCACACCTCCCAAATTCCTCAATCTGGTGTCCCAATCCAGAGGAGTGAACAGAAAGTCTGTAGCAAGTTACCAATATCTTTGTGACCTCTGTAACAAAGAGAAAATTGCCAAGACCATTAATGTTTCCATCAACGCCATTGATTTTTGTTTACCCACATCATACAGAAATTCCAACCCACATTAACATTGTCTTCAGAAAAGAAATATCATTCATGACTTTTTTATCCTGCAATGCAAAGAAAATAACCACCTTCTTTACTGAGTTCAGCTCCTCCTCCAGCAAATACCCTCCAGTAATACTCCAGGATTTCCAACGGAGTCATCAAATACAAGACTTTCTTCCCCAAGGATATGAAATGATCGAGTGGAATATGCTCATGACTTGGGATGTGAGGTCGGATGGAATCACCGTAGGTTGTACCATATTCAGTTCCTTCGGCAGCAAAATGTGTCTGAATTAAAGGAAATCTCAGTAAACAGGAACGCACTGGCTATTCGTACCGTCACGGTGCAAATAACGCCAAACCAGTTCTTATTCACACCGTCGTAAACAGCCAATCAGAGAGCTTCATTCCAGACATGCCAGATGAAGTTACCGGTACCATCTCGCACAATGCCGGATTTTTTTTCAGTATTCTTGATAAAAACGTTATTTTACCACCAGTTACAGGATAAAAAGTTTTATATCGATGCTTTTGGGCAAGGTAGGCCTACTAAAGTATCTAATGATTCCCCGAAGTTTGTGGCATGAGCCTCAGTGGCCGAGTGGTTAGCGTGGGTGGTTATCAAACGGAAGGCCGCGGGTTCAAGCCCCGTCATAACAGTTCTTGTTTTATCATTCAGTTTCACCTCCTTTTATTTTTCTTTTCATCTTTTTATGAATATCGTGATATCGATCCGTGTGACTGTCAGAAAACGGGGAACTGCATGCAATCTTGAGCCATTTTTAAAAAAAAATTAGGGCCTCACTCGGCCTAGCTCTACCTAGGCCTATGAAAAATATTTTACCGGTAGGCCTATCATCATACAGCAGAGGCCAACATGTCATCATTAACTGTGAAAGGAGAGTGAATATTGGGTCACTCGACCCCGTCCAGGAATAAAATTGCCCCTGGCTAAAATATCATTTTAGATCTGCTGCCCATCAGCCGCACGCAGCACTGAGTTACGGTGCAGAAATTATACATCACCGTCACGGTACGAATAATCATTCTCCACGCACTATTCTCACCGTGACGGTGTAAATAAGAGCTGGTTCCCGCACTATTCCCACCGTCACGGTACGAATAAGAACCGGCGGCGCACTATTCACACCGTCGCGGTACGAATAAGATCGGGTTTGGCGTTATTTGCACCGTCACGGTACGAATAGCCCCGGCCAAACAGGAAATGAGGATATGCATGGGGATCGGATGAACTGGGGATGAGTTGACTGGCTTCTTGACCCATTACCATGAATATATAACTGATTTTGTATGTTCATATTGTTACGGTTAGATTTACAGACTGTTACCATTAGATTAACACTAACAGATTACAGATTAACAGATTACTGTTAGATTTTAGATTAACAGATTGGTTTCATTGCACCGTCTTTACTCTTTCTCATCACACGTACGGAAAAAGTAGTGAGCGGTAACTCCCTCCTTCCTATTGGAGGCGATTCTTCACTTTGATCGGCAGTAACTCCCTGCAAAAAATGAATATTTATGAAACAACATGTTAATCAGTGTATCAAATGGCAATGTCAAAATAGGCCTCACCGGTAGGCCTACCTAGGTACGCCTAGCTACCTACCTCAAACACACACTTCAACTTAATTTCTGCAGGATCTATAACATCTTCTGGTCCTTTACTCTTTGAATTACCCATACTCGTAATCAATCACAGGTTTTTGACCGAAAAATGAAAAAAGGCGAACGCAGTTTTAGGCCCTGACCTACAATCTACAGTAGCGCCGCGTGAGTGAAACGGCAAACAGAGGAACCAGTCTAATAGGAGGGAAACTAAAGGGTATTGGTATTTGAACATCCTCATATTTTATAACTCGAATTCTAGTAAAAGACAAAAGTGCGGTTGGCTGAAGACGAGACTTATTTCCATTGATTTCGAAATATCGCAGAAAATAAACTTGTCTTTGTCATAATTTCGCTATCTGACTGACCGGAGTCCAATTTCATTTCCGAGTATCCTTTAAGAACTCAGTTTTGGTACGTCTGTCACAAACCTGACAACCACGTGTTAAAACCAAAAAGGATTTTCATTCATCATGTTCATTGTCATGATTATTCACAAGCCGCTGCTTTCCAATTGATAAATGGTTAGTTTTAGCAACTGCTCTTTAAAACGCACCATCAATGTGTAAATTAGTCATAACTTACCGGTAGTACTGGCAGAGTCTGGGGCAGACAACACTAACAGGCATGCACAGCACAGGACACGCACGTGCATTAGGCCTATGCGCATGCAGTGCATTGCACAGGATAGGCCTGTAGGCCTCATGTACATATCATGATATGTGGTAAATCTTGACTATGAGATAACTAGGATTTATCTTGTTTCTCTTTCATTTTCCAGAATCTGAGGCGGTATGAATGAAGAGCTAGGCCTAACCGCCCCCAGTCCGGCATAACTCCGACACCACAGTATATACAGTATACTGTATATACAGTATACTGTATACTGTATATACAGTATACTGTGTAACAGTATACATGAATGAATAATGTGAAGAATGTATATCACACAGTGATATAAAGTCAATGATATCAGGAATGTGTTATTTATTCCTGATGATACATGACTTGGCTGAGTGGGATCACTCAAAATGGTCTTCACCTGCCAGGTGGTCTCAACCATTTGATACAAAGGCCAAGGATTTGCACCAACAATAGGTTTCAAAACCCTTCAAACTCGGCATAGACAGCTGGTACAGCCTCAACTTGCATGAGAACCAGATGCCTCCCATTTCATACCTAAGAGAAATACCAATAGAAGAGCCAGCTCCTCCAAAATTAATGCCCGCTTTCATTATTCTTCAATTCATCACTTGAATATATACATTCCCATTGTCAAGACTGACTTCAATTCTGGAGGCCAGGGTACAGCATGAGAGGCCATTACTGTTCTAGCAGGAAGACACACAGGCAGTGGAAAGACCTGAATAGAGTCATCAACCAGAGAGATTTTCTTCTCAAGCATGTTACACATAAATGGCTTCTGCATTACTCCCTCACAGTTTCCTGATGTTTTGCATTAACACCACCCCATTCAAGGAGTTGCCGATCAGGGTTATCCTTCCAATCTTCAACTTTCAGCTGAAAAGTTATATGTATGGTCAAACCAAATGAACACGAAAATAAAATCACAGAAAATTGACATAACTGACAATCAGTATCAGAATGGTTGGCGTGTTTCATGTCTTCTTTGGGGACCAATTGAATAAGAAGCATCTTTGGGGACCAATTGAATAAGAAGCATCAATTCCCACTACTCTTTAAATCATAATTTGAGTTCAGCATTTGAAATCTGCACACAAAAGCTGTACTTCCACCTATTAAATCCCCGTGTTTATTGCACTTCCACCTTTAAAACTGCCATGCTTAAATAGACCCGTGTCTGAAAAACCCGTGTCTATTAGCCCCATTGAGCTCCATGGGGCTAATTTAAACACGGGTAGGTTGGAAGCAGATTAGACACGGCGATCACTAGTTTTGAGACCCGGCAACAGATGGAGTGGTAGATTTCCCAATAGGAACTAACACAGGATAGCTCCTGCCTATTACAGCACCACTGTCGCCAGGTCTCTTAACCAAACCTCAGGTAGTTTTTATAGGTGGAAGTGCTCGCCAGGTTTTTCAACACATGGTGAAGACACGGGTCTCGAAAAAACATGGGGTTTTAGAATAGGTGGAAGTATTGTACAGCTACAGCATTAACTAACTTCAGTTGGATTCCCTACCTTTCTATTTTTGTGTTTCTCTGCTTCTTTCCTCTCCCATTGTTGTTGCTGCATCTGAGCATCTCGTGCTGCCGGAGAACCACATGCCCAAATCTGCAAAGGAGAGGCAAGGAAAGGTATGTAAACCGGGCAATACTGTGTCAAGTCAAATGGTCCAAAACCAAGCAGGGACTAGAAATAAGATTGTTACCTCGACCATTTTAAGTTTAAGCGGCACACCGTAATGTTTCACTGTGGTCATGTCCTCATCAATTTCCAACATGACTGACTTGGAATCCTTGCCGAATTGTATACCCTTAGGAAGTCCACGAGTCTCGGTGTTGAAGAACACCATATTTGCACCAGCTGAAAAGGAATGAAAGAGGAATCAAACTAACTGTATCAAAATTATGATTTTCACGATTTATGTGAAAAATTCTCCCAATCCTAAATCAAATTATGATGTGTGTTTTGTTCTACTTCACTTACGTGTGAATCATTTCAATGACATTCATCTTCTGGAGAGAAATTCAGACAAAGAACAACGAAAACAGCAGCATATGCATCAGGAAAGCGAATACCATGTACCCGGTATGCAATTCTAACAGTGAAGAAAAAAGTGTGGTTGCTAGAACATATTTAAACATACTTTGTACGATCTTTAACTGAGGTAGCAACTGTATGACAATGCAATTGTATCCACCCCATCTCTGACCACTGTCTCTGAAAAAATACATGATTTCAGCTTTTATCGACAAGACGAAAGGACTGGGAACGAGATTTTGCAACAATACCATGAATTCTGTGAGTGTTGAACGGATTAAACAATAGTTATGCAACATTAGTAAGATGCGACAATGATGTGCTTCTTACCTCCACTCCTCATCTACCCCAATACAATAGAGATACCCTTTCTCTAACTTCAGCAACATGACTGTTGGCTCTTTGTATGAGAAGACATGGAAGGTTAACCGGTTCATGCTCATTCCTTGTAGGTAACTGCTGTACAGGTTTGTCCAATGAAAGACTTCACTCTGAAAAAAACAATTTTATACATACACACATGTACACTACTTGGACTGCATAAACATCTTTATGAAATTCTCATTATAAAGTGTTTTAAGGCCCGTTTCCACGACACCGTATTCCGCCATGGTCTGCTGCAAGCGGAGTGTTTTCACAGGCATTGGGATAATTAACACGCCAAGTATTGTTGTACCACCAAAGGATTAATCCAAAACCCTGTGAAAACCGCTCCGCTTGCGCAAACCATGGCGGAATCCGCTATAGTGGAAACGGGTCTTTAGACTTTCCCAGATATGGTCAAAATATCTAATATGTCTGTTTTTGGACCTAGGCCTTCGTACATGTATCTGTGAAATAGCATTCTTTCAGTTCAAGCAATCACAGTGCAATTGCACTAACCAGCAGATACGCAATTTTGTCTCAAGGAAAAAAAGAAGTTCATTTTACCAATTTATTCCATAGCATGTCTTGTAAAGCAGATCCAATCGCCAACACACCACCTGACTGACGAAATACATGGGGAAGACTGCATGACATCAACCAAAGATACTGAACTGATAAGAGGTAGCTGCCAGTTTTGATATCATCAATTATGGCAAGGGAGGAACACTGAAATGGAGGAATTTATCATCAGTCATTGCACCAAGGTTGTGGAATAAACTCACAATTGGTTTGAGGTAGGTTACAAGCACCACTGTCTTCGTCAGGACAAAAACCTTCCTCATTGCTCACCATGATTTGTCAAGTGGCACTGAACCTTCTGTGGAATGTGGCACTAATTATTGAATATTTTTATTTTGATTTATTGATCGACATAATTCAGTCCAATTCCAAGACAGCTTCAAAGATATCGGGGATACCGGGTACTTGCATTTGAATTTCTATTAGGGTTTCCACAAAATTGAGCAGTGTTTTTATTTTCATCAACTTATGCTCAATTCACGTGAAGACCTCACGCTGTATCTTTGACTATCGCGTGGTCACTAACATACATTCACAAACATCATGGAAAGACTAAAGCTTCCACTTGAACACGATTGATCAACTAGGAATAGTTGTGTCACCCTACCTCAGCACATTTAGATCGATAATCCACCTGAGACCAAATACCGCATGTCCATGTATGCGTTCCTGAGAAGATAAATGAAGCATGCCGCTGGCACCAAGCAAAAAACTGGGACTTGTCTATTTTGTAAGATTCCTTTGGCTGGAACAAAAGGACCTTGTCATGTAGTCCATTTTCCATCACATCTCAACATAAGAAAATATCTTAATCAACTTCAAGGCTTAAAAGTAACCAATTACCATGATAAAAGACAAAAGGTTGGCATATTCATTGTGCAGCTGTAGGTATTTCAGTTCATTGTGCAGCTGTAGGTATTTCAGTAATTGCAGGCACCAGTCACAATTTTTCAGGACCATGAACTCACCCAAACACTTTCTATTATGGAATTAACAATCTCATCACACCTCCCAAATTCCTCAATCTTATGTCCCAATCCAGAGGAGTGAATAGAAAGTCTGTAGCAAGTTACCAATATCTTTGTGACCTCTGTAACAAAGAGAAAATTGCCAAGACCATTAGTGTTTCCATCAACGCCATCGATTTTTGTTTATATCATACAGAAATTCCAACCCACATTAACATGGTCTTCAAAAAAGAAATATCATTCATGACTTTTTTATCCTGCAATGCAAAGAAAATAACCACCTTCTTTACTGAGTTCAGCTCCTCCTCCAGCAAATGCCCTCCAGTAATACTCCAGCATTTCCAACGGAGTCATCAAATACAAGACTTTCTTCCCCAAGGATATGAAATGATCGAGTGGAATATGCTCATGACTTGGGATGTGAGGTCGGATGGAATCACCGTAGGTTGTACCATATTCAGTTCCTTCGGCAGCAAAATGTGTCTGAATTAAAACAGTAAACAGGAAATGAGGATATGCATGGGGATCGGATGAACTGGCACTGGGGATGAGTTGACTGGCTTCTTGACCCATTACCATGAATATATAACTGATTTTGTATGTTCATATTGTTACGGTTAGATTTACAGATTAACTGTTACCATTAGATTAACACTAACAGATTACAGATTAACAGATTACTGTTAGATTTTAGATTAACAGATTGGTTTCATTGCACCGTCTTTCTCATCACGTACGGAAAAAGTAGTGAGCGGTAACTCCCTCCTTTCTATTGGAAGCGATTCTTCACTTTGATCGGCAGTAACTCCCTGCAAAAAATGAATATTATGAAACAACATGTTAATCAGTGTATCAAATGGCAATGTCAAAAGACAAAATAGGCCTCACCGGTAGGCCTACCGGTAGGGCCTAGGTACGCCTAGCTACCTACCTCAAACACACACTTCAACTTAATTTCTGCGGGATCTATAACATCTTCTGGTCCTTTACTCTTTGAATTACCCATACTCGTAATCAATCGCAGGTTTTTGACCGAAAAATGAAAAAAGGCGAACGCAGTTTTAGGCCCTGACCTACACTCTACAGTAGCGCCGCGTGAGTGAAACGGCAAACAGAGGAACCAGTCTAACAGGAGGGAAATTAAAGGGTATTGGTATTTGAACATCCTCATATTTTATAACTCGAATTCTAGTAAAAGACAAAAGTGCGGTTGGCTGAAGACGAGACTTATTTCCATTGATTTCGAAATATCGCAGAAAATAAACTTGTCTTTGTCATAATTGCGCTATCTGACTGACCGGAGTCCAATTTCATTTCCGAGTATCCTTTAAGAACTCAGTTTTGGTACGTCTGTCACAAACCTGACAACCACGTGTTTAAAAACCAAAAAAGGATTTTCATTCATCATGTTCATTGTCATGATTATTCACAAGCCGCTGCTTTCCAATTGATAAATGGTTAGTTTTAGCAACTGCTCTTTAAAACGCACCATCAATGTGTAAATTAGTCATAACTTACCGGTAGTACTGGCAGAGTCTGGGGCAGACAACACTAACACTAACAGGCATGCACAGCACAGGACACGTACGTGCATTAGGCCTATGCGCATGCAGTGCATTGCATAGGATAGGCCTCATGTACATATCAATCATGATATGTGGTAAATCTTGACTATGAGATAACTAGGATTTATCTTGTTTCTCTTTCATTTTCCAGAATCTGAGGCGGTATGAATGAAGGTGACACAGCTGTTTCAGGTAGCATTAACAGTTGCTAATCGTCTTGGAAGTAGGCCTAGCCTGCTATATAATTCAGTTCGAATTAATAAGGATAAGACTAAGAGTATATTTCACTGTGCCAAAGCAATGGCTACCAAAGTCAGTTCAGTGACATCTGAAGCGAAAACTGCAACGGTCAAATTTGGTGACACAGAAGAAGAAGTCAACATCGTGAAAGAAGGAAAAGCAGAAGTTTACTTCCAGAAGTCTGTGTTTTATAATCCTGTTCAGGAATTCAACAGAGATCTTACAATCAACGTTATCAGTGAATTTGCTAAAGATTTCTTCTGTGAGAAAAGAAACAGGGCTAAGAAGAAAGCAGCCAGTACTTCAGGCGATACTGGTGCCAATGGTATCAATATCCCAGACCCTGCTGACCTGCAAGCTGGCATCAAGTACAACGACGGAATGCGTATTCTTGAGGGCTTGGCAGCTTCTGGTTTGCGTTCTGTGCGATTTGCCCTGGAGATACCTGGTGTGAAAGAGGTGATAGTGAATGATTATGATCACATGGCAGTCAAATTCATCAACAAGAACTTAGAAACCAACAATGTTAGTCATCTTGCATGTGGAAATTTTGCTGATGCTTCCATGCTCATGTACCAAAATCGTCAACCAATGGAAAGATTTGATGTCATTGACATTGATCCGTATGGAAGTCCTTCCCGATTTCTAGATGCTGCTGTCCAGGCTGTTTCAGATGGTGGTCTGCTGTGTATTACTTGCACTGACATGGGTGTTCTATGTGGCAACAATGGAGAGACATCATATACCAAGTATGGTTCCTATGCCGTTAGGAACTCTTGCTGTCATGAAGTTGCTCTCCGGTCAATACTTCACAGCTTGGATTCTCATGCCGTTAGGTACTCACGTTACATAGTTCCTATCTTGTGCATCAGTGTAGATTTCTACATCCGTGTATTTGTCAAGGTGTATACTGGTCAGTTCAAAAGCAAGCATTCAGCAAGCAAACAGTCTTTGATATACCGTTGTGTAGGCTGTGGTGCCCAGAGTCTGCAGCCTTTGGGTGCAGTAGAAGTCAAGGGGACAAACACCAAGTTTGTGGCAGCAACTGGACCTCCAGTGAATCAAATCTGTGAGCACTGTGGCCATAGACATAATGTCAGTGGCCCTATCTGGTCTGACAGGATTCATGATTTCAGTTTCATTGATAGAGTTATTAAAGGCATCAAGCAAAATAAGGACAAGTTTGCAACTTCTGATAGAATGATAGGTAGGTATCATACACCTAGTATCATTTCCTTATTAAAAGATGTCATAATTTCCAGTCTGGCATCTTGTGACTTGAAAATCACATCACACACACTGAGTACCAAAGGCACATTGGCATATGGAGAGTGGAAGCATGCAGCCATGCAAATTGAAATTATGTACGATGCTGATAAGATTTCTTATACATTTGTAACTGTAGTGTGTGCTTTTATCCTTCCATGCTTTTTGCAGGCATTCTCTCAATGATGCATGAAGAGCTACCAGATGTGCCTCTGTACTACATCTCAGATGAGATTGCCAGCACAATGCACTGTGATGCACCACCTATAATGAAAATACGGTGAGATCCATTTTCAGTCATGAATCTCTTGAATGAACTCGATGGTGGATTTCGTGAGAATTGAATTGGAAGTGCTACAACAAGTGAAAGTGGCAATCCATCTCTCTCTCATTCAGTCTTGTTGCATTGATGTAAAATGCACAGTTGTATGAAACGCTGTAGACTTTTAATCTAGACTCCTTTGAAGGCTGGTCTTATGCTCTATCAAGCACCCATCTCAAGCTGGCTCATCTGTCCGCTGTTTTCTTTCATTTCCTAGCACTTCGTGAAGTATATGTACATTTCAATTTAATTTCAGGTCGGCAATCTTAAATCTTGGTTATGAAGTGTCATTCTCACATGCAGCAAAGAATTCAATAAAGACCTCCGCTCCAGTTGGAGTGATATGGGTATGTACTTCACGATCAGTGCCCAGTACTTCAGCTCCCCTAATCATGTTTTCTCACCTTGAACCTAGAAAGTGAACTTTGGAATTTATTGTGCTCCCTGCAGGTGCATGGTCACTGACACCTTCAACATTTCTTTAATAGTACGGTACTTAGTGTCAAACATTCTCCCCCCCCCTTGATTGTGCAGCTAGGCAACCATGTTTTCTAATTATGGACAGGATATTATGAGGCACTGGATCAAAGACCACCCTGTTTCCAAGAAACGATTGGTGCCTGGCTCAGTTGTAAAAAGAATTCTTGACAAAGATATCACTTCTGATGTCAGTTTTGACATCAGAGATGACGCCAATCCAGAGTCTCGCAAGATTGGTCTCAAAAGATGGATGGACATGCCGGAAAACTGGGGTCCAATGTCGAGGGCAAAAAGGAGTCCAGAAAGGCAACCACCAGCAGAGAAAAAGTGCAAATTGGATGATGCTGTAAGTTTGTTTGGGCTGTAGCCGCTCAGCCCATATTCCTTGAATTGGAGGCGTTGCAGATGAGATTTTGCATACAGTCCAGATTAGATTCAGCAAAGTGTTCATCAGCTCCAAAGGGACATTTTGGATCATTATCTTTCTCACTGTGGGCAAGATTCATGTTACATACATGTAGTAGTCTGATAATACAGATGAGGTTATTGAGAACCTCAGCATGTGTGGCTGGGTCGCAATTTCATGTCATGTTTCATTTCATCTTTTGTCTGTTTCAGGAGAGAACGAGGAAGGAGACTGATACTGAGATGGTGGACGAGGTTACTTCATCTTCAGGAATGAAGGAGTGACGGGCATGCTGTGGTGACTTCATGGAGTCCAGAGAAAGAGCCCCCTCCCCTTCCCCACCTCTCCCCCTCCGATGTCGGCAAAATAGTAAATGGAGAGGTGTTGCACCCCTCCCCCTCTCTGTACCCTAGCTAGCTACTGTGACCATCTGGGCTATGGATGGTAAAATGGTTCTGTGTATGAAAATCTACATATATTTTACAATTACATATGTAGTGACTTTTTCAGCAGCTCCATGCTAGTCCACAATAAATGATTTTTTTCATACGAAATCAGTTTTCAGTACTGTCCTCATCAAAAAAATCTTATCCCGACATTTTGCCTACCAGTATTTGATTGAACAATGGCTAATAGAGTTGTTGNCCCGGTGGGTGATCTGCAGTGCATTGAAGACAGAACTGATCGCGGCCCCGCTGGAAATGGTCCTGCCAGGTTTATCATGATGTTCGCATGGAATCAACGGTAGTGCATCATGTACATGCAGACACGTGCATTCGTACCTGGAGTGCATGGTCTCTGAAAAGAATGACAAAAGCAACAGAAAAGGATTCACATGGCGCTGAGCAGCCAGTTACAATACCAAGAGGCCGTCCTAAGTCTGGTCGAAGTTGGAAAACCACCAGAACTGGAAGGTAGAGACACTGCAGTGCGTCTGACTGAGAGTAGGAGGAGGGAGGATCGGAGGAGCAGCAGGAGTGCAGTGCAGTGCATTGCATGCATGCACTGCACTGCCTAGGCTACTGTCATGCTGTGCCTGTGGGCTGTGAAATTCTGCAGTCAGTGAATTACGGAGTTGTACAGTGCATAGGTGGCCGGCTTGGCACCTAGGGTAGGTAGGCCTAATTGAGGATCATGAGGATAGAGGGAGCCGGATTTCGGCCGACCAAGCCCAAGCCGAAGGTCGATGGTTTCGACGATGAATGAAGTAGGGGGCCTACAAACATGGCTCGTTCTGTTGCGTTGCGCATTTTCAAAATTTTGCCCCCCCCCGGCTTTGCGTCAGCACCACGCTCCCTGGGAGATCGCGATAACCACTCGCCGTGGATGGAGGTTCACCAACTAGCTAGCCACGTCATTGACTCATTCTGCATGAAATCATGGAAATTCACCCATGAATGCAGTACCGTACATTGTGAGGGGAATTGCAGAAAAACGAGACACGATTTGCCATATATAAAACAAGCAAAAGAAAGTTTAGGCCTAGGCCTACATCCACAGTTACCAGATGATATTCAAAAGGATGGACAAACTATTCGGCATCATTGTAAAAATCCACGATGAAAATGCGAGTCCGCGGAAGAAGCGGCGCCCTCCATCGCGACGCTGTTGACATCGCTACGTCATCGATGGCGTCTTGCACAAGGCGGTCACTGCTGGTGACATTCGGCAGATTCATTTCCAAATAGGCAGCTTGTGAACAAAAAAACTTGTTTTTATTCATATCATCTGGTAACTGTAGATGTAAACTTTCTTTTGGATGTTTCATATATATGGCAAATCGTGTCTCGTTTTTCTGCAATTCCCTTCACAAAGTACTGCATTCATGGGTGAATTTCATGCAGAATGACGCGGCTAGTTGGTGAACCTCCACGTCGAGTGGTTATCGCGATCTCCCAGGTTGATCACTGACAAGTGACTATCAGCAGTGCAGTTACTTACGGTAGCCGCTTTGCATCATTATGGCGACATCAGCAATGGCGGACATTGTTGGAGTTACGTCGTGGAAATGATGAATAGGCCTACTTCCCTTCCATGTGCAGTCAGATTGTGAATGTGATTTGGTTCAGACAAACCCTTCAAAAACCTCTCGGTCTCCGTGACTTTCAATTGTCTACGAAGGCGCAGATCAGTATCCCCGAGATTTCCGACTATGAACTGTTGTCAAAGATTCTGTTGTCAATGGTTTCCAACTCTTAATGTACAGAAAGTCAGATATAGAAATTTGGCTGAACTGAAAGACAAGGGGGGGGCAAAAGACCTTTTTATTGCCCAAAATCCGCATGAAAATGAGATTTTTTGGTTGGCTCTAGGGGGGCACAACTCCCCCCTGCCCCCCCCCCCACACTAAATACGGCCCTGAATTGACAGTCATATTTCAGGCATTCAGAAATTGTGAAGGTGAAGCCATTGAAGACATCTTGGAAAACAAAAGAAAAAGAGCGTAAAGAAAAAAGAGCAATGAAGTTGTATGAAAAAGAATTAAAGGATGCCAGGGATGAGGCCCTTGAGGTTTGTACTGCCTTTCTCTCCTTCCCTCAGCCCCTCATATCTGCTGAACCCTTCACAGATAAATAGATACATAGTACCATAAAGGAACCCTTGCCTTGTGAGAGTAACCAGCATTCACGTACATGTATACTTACTCTGATTGCAGAAAAAGAGGAAACGGGCAGAAGAGAAGAAAAAGAGGAAATTAGAAAATGAGAGGAAATCTGAAGTAGTTCAAACTGTAAGTCATTCAACAAATAAAACACTTTATTAAAGTTTCAGCTGTGTGTTTTAAAACATTATAAGATTTTGTTTCATTCCATTCTTTGTTGGAATGTTTCTTGGTTGTTTTTTTAGCAGTCCCTTCCCAATAGTGATACGGAAAGGCCTACCACTTAGCCCAGAAAGAAGACATTCACTAACTTATATCATTTTACATCATCCAAAATTCTATTTCACAATCATCATTATGGCTAAATCTTATGGGGACCTGTCTGGTGTGGATAATCAGTCTGAAATGGTTTGTGGACTGTTTAGTTTATTTGTCAAATATTATTGTAGGCCACCTTGGAATTAATTATTTTGCTGGGGCAGTGAGTTTTGGTTGAACTACAACCCTGCAAAATGTGATATTACTGTAACCTATTGTCCTCACCTGGCACCATCTTTTTTTCATGAGCCCTGCGGTCATTAGTTTGTATAAAATATCCTTTCAGATCAAAGATACAAGAAAAATTAAGAAGATGAAGAGGAAACAACTCCGAATGATACAGAAGAGATGATAATGGTTTACCGTACAAATCCGGCATTTTATCACTGTAAATATAGCATTTCAATAAAGGGTCTGGTTGTTAATGTTTTGAATCAGTCCATTCATTTAAATTAATTGATCAACTACCCCCAGGTCCCTGAGTCAATCACTTCACTGAAGTGAGGGCTACATAATATATGTAATTGGTGTCCCTCTACAGACCCCCTTGTCATCTTAGTTCCTCTTGATGTCTTGTGTTGCTGGAAAATTGGGCAGTCCCCTCTGTTCCTATGATGGTGTGGGCAAAAAACGTAGTGCATGAGAGTCTGCAGTCATCAGTAGCATGAGAGTCATCAGTGGGGTTACCAGTGCATGAGAGTCATCAGTAGCATGAGAGTCATCAGTAGGGTTAATACCGGTATTACAGTCAAACTTGGGGTCAAGGGTTAGGGTTGGGGTGGTATGCATCCAGGTTTAACCCTAACTTGGAGGAATTCCTCCAAGACCCTAATAACCCTGAGGTGCCTGGCTTTGGAGGAATAAACCTGACAGGTTTTATTCCTCCAAGCGGTGCTGGAGGCCTAACCTGCCACCAGAGTGCTATACTTGAAGTAGACCTGGTCCTGGGTCATGAAAAGGTGGTATTTATTATCTAAATCACAAATCCGCGCAATCCTTGCAAGGAATGAGCACAATTGTGGTCCTGCAGTAGCGAGTCGTCGTTTCCCGTGTCAAAAGCCCTGTCTTTACGGAATCCCCACGGCTGTGGTGTACTCGGTGCATTTTACGACGACAACAACGAGTTCTCATTTTTAGACGACAGGTGCAAAAATATTGAAAATAAACCTCTCCAAAGTCAATGAAATGTAACCAGTAAACGCGGAATTTAGTGACTTATTGGTCCCTTAGCGATGCTATACAATGTAATTATTCTTTGATTGATAATTCGCGCGCATTTGCTCACTGGAAGAGATGAAATAGACGACCTCAATGTTCAAGTTCATGATGTAGAAACTCCATGCATTCTATCTGTATGCAATGCATTGGTGGATGTGCACGCATGTCATGCAGTCATGTAGGCTTACATGATGTAGGGGGCAGTGGGTCACGAATCTTCTTTTCCATAAATGAAGCAATGCAGGTTTAAAAATGAGGTGCCAAATGGTATAGGGACCGTGTTGCTGACATAACAACTAGGCTAGGGCTAGGCCTAGGCTAGTCCTGTCATCATGCTGTGGAGTGTGACCGGTAGCCCACTCATCATGCTCATAATGCACTGACATCGCGGCGATGATTTGTGCTTTTCAAATTCAATAACAGTGGGGCTTTAATGCCAGTTGTGTGCCAGGCCTTTCATTTCAATCAATGAGGTACACCCACGGAACTAACGTCACGACGTGGCTTTGCTGTCGATGTGCCCGAAGTTTCTTTTTTCTAACGTTATTTCCATTTATTTCTGGCGTGAAAATAACCCGTTTGTGTTGGTCGCCTGACTGTAAACCTTGCATAATTCTGTAGCAGATGAAAATTTCTTTTATCTGNAAAATTCCATTTCACAATCATCATTATGGCTAAATCTTATGGGGACCTGTCTGGTGTGGATAATCAGTCTGAAATGGTTTGTGGACTGTTTAGTTTATTTGTCAAATATTATTGTAGGCCACCTTGGAATTAATTATTTTGCTGGGGCAGCGAGTTTTGGCTGAACTACAACCCTGCAAAATGTGATATTATTGTAACCTATTGTCCTCACCTGGCACCATCTTTTTTTTCATGAGCCCTGCGGTCATTAGTTTGTATAAAATATCCTTTCAGATCAAAGATACAAGAAAAATTAAGAAGATGAAGAGGAAACAACTCCGAATGATACAGAAGAGATGATAATGGTTTACCGTACAAATCCGGCATTTTATCACTGTAAATATAGCATTTCAATAAAGGGTCTGGTTGTTAATGTTTTGAATTAGTCCATTCATTTAAATTAATTGATCAACTACCCCAGGTCCCTGAGTCAATCACTTCACCGAAGTGAGGGCTACATAATATATGTAATTGGTGTCCCTCTACAGACCCCCTTGTCATCTTAGTTCCTCTTGATGTCTTGTGTTGCTGGAAAATTGGGCAGTCCCCTCTGTTCTTATGATGGTGTGGGCAAAAAACGTAGTGCATGAGAGTCATCAGTAGCATGAGAGTCATCAGTAGGGTTACCGGTATCGGGCCCGTAGCAGCCCTCTGATGAGTGGAGGGGCCCTGGCAGGGTCGGATCCAGGATTGACAGAAAGGGGGCGTAGCTCGACAGTGCGCTGAGCATGGAAAAGGAAGTGGGAAGCCAAAAGGGGGGTCTGGGGGTCCTCCGCCAGAAAAATTTGACAATTTATGTGCTTTAGATGCATTTTCCTGGGATCTGAGAGCAAAAATATGGACATATAAAATGGACATTTGGGCCAAGGTATTTTGGGGCAAAAAAGTGGGGGGGGGGGGCGGGACCCCCGCCCCCCCCGGCTCCTACGGGCCTGGGTATTACAGTTAAACTTAGGGTCAAGGGTTATGGTTGGGGTGGTATGTATCCAGGTTTAACCCTAACTTGGAGGAATTCCTCTAAGACCCTAATAACCCTGACGACTCGAGAGGTGCCTGGCTTTGGAGGAATAAACCTGACAGGTTTTATTCCTCCAAGCGGTGCTGGAGGCGTAACTGCCACCAGAGTGCTACTTGAAGTAGACCTGGTCCTGGGTCATGAAAAGGTGGTATTTATTATCTAAATCACAAATCCGCGCAATCCTTGCAAGGAATGAGCACAGTTGTGGTCCAGCAGTTGCCAGTCGTCGTTTCCCGTGTCAAAAGCCCTGTCTTTACGGAATCCCCACGGCTGTGGTGTGCTCGGTGCATTTTGCGACGACAACAACGAGTTCTCATTTTTAGACGACAGGTGCAAAAACATTGAAAATAAATCTCTCCAAAGTCAATGAAATGTAACCAGTAAACGCGGAATTTAGTGACTTATTGGTCTCTTAGCGATGCTATACAATGTAATTATTCTTTGATTGATAATTCGCGCGCATTTGCTCACTGGAAGAGATGAAATAGACGACCTCAATGTAGAAACTCAAAAATGCATTCTATCTGTATGCAATGCATTGGTGGATGTGCACGCATGTCATGCAGTCAGCCTACATGATGTAGGCCTACATGATGTAGGGGGCAGTGGGTCACGAATCTTCTTTTCCACGATTGCTCAGAAATGAAGCAATGCAGGTTTAAAAATGAGGTGCCAATGGTATAGGGGCGGCCGTGTTGCCGACATAACACTGGGTCACCCCCTCGGACACAGTAATCAAGGAAGCAACAGAAACGTCATTGACATTACAACTTCCATTGCACTCTGTCTCTGACAAAGGCCCCCATATGGCATAGGGCCTATATAAACCAACCTAAAACAATACATGTCGGGGCCTAGTAGTTGTTCTTTAGGTAAAAAATTTCTACCCAGTGAGATATTGCTGAGGTAAAGATTAAAACATCTGTATCCTATTCCTAACTTCCATGCATATCAACAATTTTATTGTGAAGAATCAGGTGGTCGTGATAGCTGAAATACACCGGGGCACAGTTGGGATCCATTTGCTTTGGATGATCAGATGACCCACTGTGCCCCATGCCATGATGGATTTTCCTACTTTCACTTTCTAGAAATAGCCACTGACTCACTGTACCCCCATCTTCCCCTATTTAGGCCATGAGAATGAAAAGTCCGGTTTTCCATCCAGTGGTAGCATTAAGGATTTTTTTTTATGAGTCCATTTTTTTCAAGTGGACTCTTTTTGCGTCAGATTGCTTGAAAATGAGGAGTCCAAATTCGATTCCCATGAGTCCAACTAAATGGACTCTTTTGCAGGGAAGACCAGCAAATATGAAGAGATATGTTGACAGTGCGGGTGGTAATGCAGAGACGGCGTCAATAGGCCTAAGGGGGCGTTTTTTCCTCATAGATCCTAAAAATTCATACGGCCATATTGGCATGGACGTTTTTCAATTGCAAGAATGAAAAAATTAGGTGTCTTACGTTGCGTCCTGAATATCTCAGGAGGACGTTTTTGCAGGAAACTTTTTTTCTCAATTTGCGTCTGAAGTTGATTTCATGCGTCCAGGGACGCATGGACGCACCTTAACGCGATCCCTGCCTTAAAGCGAATCGAAAGCGAAAAAATTTGATTTAGAAATAGAATTTGAAAGGAGACGAATTTTCAGGAAAAAATGTAAACAAACTTCTCCAGAATGTCAACAAAGAAATTTTCGTGCATTTTGATTGGCTGAATTTTGTGTTTACAAACACCCGCCAAATGTAAACAAAATCCGCTATCGATTCGCTTTAAGCTGCATAATTGCAGTCTTAACAAGATTTCCTTAGTATTTACTCAATCCCCGTTCTTTTTCCAGAAACAATGGATAACAACAGACAATGGCAAAACAACCAACAGGCAAACTACTCGCACAACCAAAGACCTCAGCGTGGGTTGAATGAAAACCCATCATGGATACAGGCTCAGCAGATGCCGTGGCAACAGGTATCTCAACCCACGTTTGACTCCCAACAGCAATGGACTCAGGCGCAGTTGATGAACTACCTGATGCAGCAGCAGCAGCAGCAGCAGCAGCAACAACAAGCCACTACTGCCCGCAATCAACCAGCAGCCAATGCTACTGGTCATTCAGGCCAGTTAGTGGGTGCTCCAACTCAAAACTGGACTCGGGATGTGTCCCACAATTCGAATTCTGGCCATGTTACCGGGAATAGCAGACAGGGCACCCATCAGCAATCCATAATTTACGGACAAACTCCAATCCATGTCAACCAAGAAGTTCAACAACGAATGATACTTACCAATGAAGGTTCTATTTGGCATGGCGGTGCCCAAAGTACCCCTCAGGCATATCCGGTTCCTTGGAATGTGACACAGACAGCTCCAAGTGCAGTTCAGTCGTCTGTGCCACAAACTGGTCAAGTAAAAAATAAAGATCGTTTGGAGAGAGAATATCGACGCATAATTGCCGGGCATTTGTCAGGAGGATTTCAACATGTGCAGCCAGTTCTTAGTGAAATCTCACAACTTGCTAATTCAAGTCGAGTCAGTTCACACTCAGATCAGCATCATTTACAGCAAGAGCAACCAAATCAGAGGTCACTTCTTAGGACTCTTCTGAATGATTCCGACGGTGACGTGTTAGATCAAATTTTGCTACCGAGAAGGCAGACTACTAATCGAAGACAGACTCTTGAATCGCAAACGTCAGGAATTCCTGATGCTTGCCCAGGCACTGGCCCCGTGCAAAGACCAAGAAGTGCTCCAATATCTAGCCCAGGACTAGTCCCACAGCGAAGTCCAGGGAGTGCCCCTTTTCCCACTGAAACCCCTGTGCCAATTCGCAGTCCATGTCTTCATTCACCTTCTGGATCAATACCATTGCAAAGAGCTCCTAGCAGGACTTCAAGTATCCATTCAAACAACCAACCTGAAGATCCATTAGCAGGTACTGCTCCATCTCCTACTTCAAGAAGTCACCAAGGAAAGTTTCAAGGTGGACAACAAGTAGTTGAAGAACATTCGCAGCCTGAGACATCTGGAGTTGTTGGTACATGTAGTTCAAGGTCAAGAGCAAGCACCCCACAGGTGAGTGAAAATTCCCGTCTCGGTGACTGTGGATCATCAGCAGTGCTTACAAGACTCCGAGATGACATAAAGAACTTAAAAAAAGGCATGTCGTTGGAAAAACTTGAGGAACTACTACAGATTTTAGAAGATAAAATGCAGGCTTTGTTAATTCATCTTCATGATGAGAAAGAGGGTTCGGACCTTATTCCATTGAATAAGATAGCTCATTATTCTGACACCATTGATGAAATGGCAAAACTGACTTTGACTTTGAAGGAAGAAATTGCTGAGCGGAAAGATATTGAGGCTAGAAAGGAACTAGAAAAAAGATTGACAAAACAGGTGAGCAGAGAAAATGCATCTGCTGAAGTGAGTGAACATGCGGAAGGTGTTCCTCAAAGGATGGGTAGTCAGAATCGTAGGGCATCCATTAGGTCGTCGTCGTCTCATAGTCAAAATCATCAACGACCCAATCCAGAGCCAGTACCAATTTCATCTCCATCAAATGTAATGCAAGCCAGTTCTTTGCAGGTTTCTGGGGACGGAAATCAGACGCAGGATAGGACTGGCATGTCTAGTCATAAATCAGCATGTTCTGGTGATGCTGAGCGTCACATCGCCAGAGAACCAAATTTATGTCAGTCTAGTCATGTCAGTTTTGAGTCCAATAACTTTCCTGGTGTTGAGGCCTCTGATGGCAATGTCCAAGCACATGTTAAGGTAACACCAGATAATTCTCTTTCCAACACATGTGGCATGGTTGATGGTAAGGCCTCAAATGCTGACGTCGATCGTCAAATGATAACGGAACTGGTTCCTGATCCTGAATATGAGAGAGAACTTATCAAAGAGGCAATCGAATTCTATGAATTGTCAGATTTTGATGATGTGTCCTCCTGCAGTGAGCATGAAGATGAGAATCCAGCTGCTTATATCATTATGGAGGAGGAAGATGTACATTACTGGTACGAATACTGCACAAGAGTAATGAGTCCTGAAGAGATTGATAAAATGAAACAGTCCGTGGTTCAAGAGCAGGAGGGGAAGAAATCAAAAGATTTGGAGGCTGGGAGTAAATCCTCTTGCCCTGGTTCGGATCTGAGTGCACCAAGTGGGAGTAATTCAGTACCAGGTCCGGTCACTTCAAATATCCAGCTATCCGTTCCGACCGGTAACAAACCTGACGAGCGTAATTATCTCGGACCCGCGAATGGAGAACCGGCTACCTGCTCGCAGACTACACAAGAATCAACCGCTGGTGATGTATTCAGGCATGACAAATTATCACAGCAAAGTGCAACCAACCAGGATGCTTTGAATACGACAACCTCTGATCTGACACCTGCAGGTGGAGAACAGGCTACCTGCTCTCAGACTGCACAAGAACACACCGCTAGTGATAAATTCAGGCAGTACAAATCAACAGTGTCAGGGCAAAGTGCCACCAGCCAGAAGACTTTGAACACGAGAACCTGTGATCTCACACCCGCAGGTGAAGAACTCACAACCTGCTCTCAGACTGCAGAAAAACCCACCACTGATGATGTATTCAGGCAGTACAAATCAGAAATGTCACAGCAAAATTCCGCTCACAATAATGCTTTGAATAGGACAACCCGTGATTTCACACCTGCAGGTGGAGAACACACTACCTGCTCCCTGACTGCACAAAAACCAATTGCTGATGATGTATTCGGGCGGGACAAATCAACAGTGCCAGAGCAAAGTGCCATTAACCAAAATGTTTTAAATACAGCCGCCTGTCCTAGTTCGCCACGTAGACCTGAAAATGCTGTGTTGCCCATATATAGCAGGCTGAGTTACCTTGATAATGTTGTTGATATTACACCTCCCTCTACGCCAGGTAGGTCAGGGTTGCTTTCAAATTCGCCGTGTCCCAGCCTGTCTAATGATAACAATAGAATGAATGACGGTACTCAGGAATTCCTTCGGCTGAAGAGAAACAGTTCAGACATTCAGGATGAGCCTGATAAGGATAGGAATATCAGCAAGCAGCAGGTTGGTCTCACTGTTGGTGAAGACAGTTCGTCAGGAATTGTAAAGAGAAATGCAAAAGTTCCAAACAATGCCGGAAATCAAACTTTGCCCAAGTTGCCAGTTAGTATTGTCCCAGCAATGGGCTCAGTGTCAGATGATCTGTCGGCATCAAATGGCAATCATGAACAAGAATCTTCTGCTGAACCTGGACCTGAAAAGGACGACTCTTCTGCTGAACCTGAACCTGAAAAGGAATCAACGCCTGCTGAAAGTGACCTTGGAAAAGCAGGAAATGTACAGGGTTGTGATGAAATGTACCTGCCCATTGAAAGTGAGGAGGAAGAAGAGGAGGAGGATGATGATGAAGAATTATTTGGTGATACGGGTCTGAAGAGTCTCCCCACTTACGAGTCTAGTGACGATTCTTTACCTGAAATAACCCACCAGCCACGTAGGAATAGAATGATGCCAAAGATAAGAAGGAGAACAGAAAGTTCGCAATCAGCGGCGTCACAATCATCTGCAGCTAATTCCTCACAGAATGAACGTTTTTCTCACAACAAAATACTTAACTCTGATTTGGCAGCTTCTCCGTTGGATATTAGTGCAGCACTTGTTGAAAGAGATTCTGAGATGGATTTTCATGAAGAGGAAACGGACAGTGCTGAAAAAAGTGTAAAAGCAGCAAATATTGAAGTTAGATCCAGCAGTGGTCTTGGAGAGCAGATCCAGACTACGGTTGATGGTACTGACGTGATGGCAGCAAATAACTTTACAGAGAAAAATACCATAGCCATAGGTGCAAATTCTGATGGAGGTGGGAATGAAAAGACTGAGTGTTTCCTCCTTGCTTCCAGTGAAAAAGTCGAATCCAGCCATGTCAAAGAAAGAATTGAATCACGTGGGTTCATGTCAGAGTCTCATGTGCAAAAAGAGTCACAATCTCAGTCATTAGAAAAACAGGAAGAGAATACGCAACATTTAACTGAAAGTGAGGCAGAACTGCAAGAACCTTGCTGTGTGAGTGCGAGAAATGACGGTAGCATGGATACCAAGGAAACCTTGGAATCCGGTGATCATATCGAAGATACATCATTGACAGATTTGAATGAGATTAGCTCCAGTCCAAATGAAGGAAAACTGACTCAGAATGTGTCAATTGTTGATGGTGAGGAAAAGTCTGACGTTGTGGACAACTATGCAAATGACAATGTCTGTGATGATGATTCATTGTCCAGTCCCATCTTGGAGAATGAAAATGCTGTTGAATCTTTTACTTCAGACAAAATGGGAAGACCTGGGGAAAAAGCAGATGCCCAGGTTATGCAGCTGGAAGGTGAAAGTAGTGTGAATTCTGACTCTGTTACTTTGAACGAAATGGAAAAGGCTGGAGAAAATTTAGATACTCAGGTTGAACAGCCAGAAATTGAAAGTACTGTGGATTCTGACACGGTTACTTCGAAAAAAGTGGAAGGGGCAGAGAAAAATATACCAGTAGATGCTCGAGTCGTGCAGATGGAAAGTGGAAGTCATGCAATTTCTGATTCTGTTACTTTGACTGAAGTGGACAGAGCAGGGGAAAGTGTAGATATTCAGGTCGTACAGCCGGAAAGTGGAAGTGGTGCAGAGGCTGAGCCGGTTCCTTTGAACAAAGTAGCAGGGGCAGGTGGAAATGGAGATGCTCAGGTTGTACAGCCGGAAAGTGGAAGTAGTTTGGACTCTGATTCTGTCAATAACAGGGACAATACTGGGCCTAGTAATGAATTGGATGTTTCTAACATGAGGCATGCGCAGGTTGCTGCAAGTGATCCGATTGTCAGAAACTGTGGTGAATCTTGCAGTGTTCTACCCTCTGCTACTGAACCTGAGGATGACACTCATTTGTCCGGGGCTACCGGTTCATTCGATGTTGATGAACAGGTCGAAGTATTTGACTCAAAACTCTCAGAATCAGATGAACTTGCAGCAAAGATAGAACCGTCACAATCAGATCTATGCTTGAATTGGAAAGATTTGCTGCCTGAGTCATCCGGGCCAATGGAAAAGGAAAAAACGGAGCAGATTGATCCCGTGACCGTGTCAAGCAGTGGTACCGAACCTATTTCAGAAATTGGGCAGGGGTGTGAACATCAGAACACGGAAGNGAGGCTGAGCCGGTTCCTTTGAACAAAGTATCAGGGGCAGGTGGAAATGGAGATGCTCAGGTTGTACAGCCGGAAAGTGGAAGTAGTTTGGACTCTGATTCTGTCAATAACAGGGACAATACTGGGCCTAGTAATGAATTGGATGTTTCTAACATGAGGCATGTGCAGGTTGCTGAAAGTGATCCGATTGTCAGACAATGTGGTGAATCTTGCAGTGTTCCACCCTCTGCTACTGAACCTGAGGATGACACTCGTTTGTCCGGGGCTACCGGTTCATTCGATGTTGATGAACAGGTCGAAGTATTTGACTCAAAACTCTCAGCATCAGATGAACTTGCAGCAAAGATAGAACCGTCACAATCAGATCTATGCTTGAATTGGAAAGATTTGCTGCCTGGGTCATCCGGGCCAATGGAAAAGGAAAAAACGGAGCAGATTGATCCCGTGACCGTGTCAAGCAGTGGTACCGAACCTATTTCAGAAATTGGGCAGGGGTGTGAACATCAGAACACGGAAGGACAAAATAGCGGTGAATCTGGGGAAACTGTTGCGAGTGAAAGTAGTAATATCACGGAGCATGTTGAGAGAAACAACTCATCTCCGAATGTGGTATCAACTAATCACCCATCGATAGAAGATTTAACCCGCAGTTGTCTGCAGTCAGTTGCCAGCCCAGCATTGTCACAACGTGGTTATGATGGAGATGAAGATGATGAAGATGGTGATGATAGTGAGGAGGAGATGGATGAAGGCAGGTCGTCACTTGTAATGGAAGAAGAAGCAGAAAAATCCAATCTTGGTTGGAGTGATTCGGATGAGTCGGATGGGGAGTGTGACGGTGCGTTAGTTCTTGCTTTAGCAGAGTATTTCAAGGGCAGCAGCAGCAGCAGCAGCAGCAACAGCGCAGAAGACAGTGACAGTGATCATTCTAGCTTGAGTAATATTACCGAGGGGATTGAAGTCGGAGAGGAGGAAGAAATGATGAGGTTGGAAGAGGACCTGAATCGGTTAGAGAAAGAGGAGGGGTGCTTGTCATGTGAAACACCAACGGGTTTAAGTACTCAGCTGGCAGCATCTGGTTCATCAGAAAAAGATTGCAGAAACCAAGATATTGGTGGGGAACATTCAAAAGATGGAGAGGAAAGGAGTATTAGCGCTCGTAGAGTTACTGCTCAGAATCCAGACTTCACTAAAAGTGCTGTAGTATCTACCATGGTGTCTGGTGAGAATTTTAGATGTGATGCAGTTAAAACGAATGCAACATCGAAGGATTCTGGTGATAAATTAGAGTCCGTAACAGTTGAAAAAACTCCATTGTCATCTGTAACCGCTGGCGAATTGGGATCAGAAAAGCATTCAGATTCGAAGGCAGAAAAGTCCAGCAATTTCAAAGGTTCAAAGACAAGTAAAGATAAAGTAGCTGAGGTGGAGTCTAGTAAACTGACAGAAACTGAAGTCAAGGATGGAAATGGTGGACCCCAGAAAGGTGATAGCGAAGGCGTGTATCATTTTGAGGTGAAAACTCTGGATGAGCTTCAGAACGAGGAACCTGCATATATCAACTACTCTAATACGCATGAATCGCCAAAATTAGGGCCAAAGAGAAGAAAACCTAATTCACCAAAGAAAAGTCCGTATTCTAGGCGTGGTAAGGAGAGTCATTTAGCTGCAAGCTCTAAATCAAGGCGGTATTCAAATGATGACATGGATATAAGGAAGAGCAGGGAGAATTCCGCTGATCGTACAGAACATTATCGGTTTGTGATGGAGTGGTTGCGGAGCAGTGAATCTCATATACCCCGTCCTCATCATGAAGATCATTACCAGGATCCTTGGAGGCCTTATTCTAGGGAAGTTGACGGAGAGATCCCACGCAGGCGGTTCCCCTCGCCTGAGCATTATCATGATCATAGGCGTGATTTGTGGAGACGTGAAGATTTTTTGCCCAAGCACTTACCTCCACCTGACCATTATCGGGATGACTGGTTTCACGACTACTGGAGACCTTACTCTATTGATACTTTCCACAGTGATAGAGAGAGCTCACGAAGACGTTTTCCTTCACCTGAAGATTACAGAAATTTGAACATGAATCCATGGTTTGCCAGGGATGGCTCCCCACCTCGTTACCCAGATCGGTTTGTGCCATTTGACTTCCCCCGACCTATTCGACCAGCTGAAGATGATTTCCACACAGCACATCCGAGAATTGATCTGAGATCCCCTGACCATGAAGCCATTCGCAGACATTGGCTGCAGCCTTCCCTCGCCAGAGATCTTCCAGTACGCCATGATCAACCTCCAGATGATAGGTTCCATGCCCGTGCAAAGTCCCCACCTACAGGTCATTGGAAATGGGACGAGTGGTTCCAGCGTCTTTTTAGAGGTGAGGAAGTTCACCATGGTCCGTCTTTTGAGACAGATCCAGTGGCTCGTCCAGTCCAAGGTACTCCCAGCAGAGGTCCACCTGCTGGGGCAGCTAGATCAGAAGAGAGAATTCCACGTCACTCCCCTGGGGATGGCCATCCGAGAGGTAGAGGTCGTAGGAGACCTGGGCACAATAGCCCAAGAGGCAGTTTGCAGTCATTGTCCAAAGAAAGACTCAAACAGAATGATGACCTGTCTGCTTCAAAAGGTTTTATAGGTCGGGGGAGAAACCACCCACCAAGCGTTGCGGCTTCTCCTGGGCAACACAAAAAGGGAACCTTTGCGGCAGGGCAGGAAAGTCAGGCTGCCGCGCCCAGGAATGGTGCAATAGCTAATAAACAGTCTGTTGCTGATCAAACAGTGCATGTTTCAAGGAGTGAGCCTGGAAGTAACATTGGCAATAATACTGTTTCACCAAGTAAACGCCAAGTACATGCAAATCAAACTGCTGTCAAATCAGAAAGCCAGAAGTCTGAGTCCGTTACACTTCAGGCAGTTGAAAAGGAAATGCAACCATTGGAGCATGCAGAGGGTAAACCAAATGCAGCAGAGTCTGAAAAAACAATTGAAAGTCGGGAATCTGAATTGAGAACTCATGACACTGTAATAAAGCAAGTTTCTGATTCACTGACTTTGCACCAGAACATCGAAGATAAAAAGCTGGACATGGAGCTTTGTTCCCAGACTCAAAGAGGAGTTGAAGACAAGGAAGAATCTGTAACTTTGCCAGAGGCTTTAAAACTCATTGTGGAGGGAGAGGGTGGTTGTAGCAGCACATATCCTGGTTCTTCCGGTGTTGAAAACAGAACCACAGTTTCCAGGACTCAAAATCAGGTTCAGCATTGCGTTGATGAGATGCCTGCAGAAATTTCAACATCAGGTCCTGATACTCTTCAGATACATGTTGATACAAATTCGGACCAAAGGACTGAAAATCCTCTTCAACAGATATCTGCTGATACAAGTTTGGACCAAAGGACTGAAAATCCTCTTCAACAGATATGTGCTGATACAAGTTTAGACCAAAGGACTGAAAATCCTCTTCAACAGATATCTGCTGATACAAGTTTAGACCAAAGGACTGAAAATCCTCTTCAACAGATATGTGCTGATACAAGTTCGGACCAAAGGACTGAAAATCCTCTTGAACTAAAAAATGTGGAGTCGGCTGCTGAAAATTCTTCAAGGAATGAAAAGTTGGCCAGTTCCCAAAGGTCTGATTATAGCACGCCCAACTCAATGCCGACTAGTAAACTTCATGTCAGTGAGAATGACAGTGTGAATGACAGTGTGTCTGAGAGAGACAAGCCTGATTCGAAAGGGCACACCAGTAAAAAGAAGGCTAAGAATAAAGAGCTGGATTCTTCAAAGATAACATCCAACAATGGTAAAAAGAATGACCGAGTAACTCACGGGTCAGATGAAAATGTAAAGCCAGAGTTGAAGAGTCAGAAGAAAAGTGCTGATGGTAAAAAATCGATCACTACAGTCACAGAAGATAGAAAAACTGGTCTGGGGAGTCAAAAGCCAGCTGAAAAGAATAAGTCTGACACAACCCGAAAGGAAAGTGAAAGAGGATGTACTGGTTCAATGACTAAGTCGTCATGTGGAGAAAATCTTGTAAATCAGGCACAGATGGGCAAAAGGAGGGAATCACTGAAGCAAAAGGACTCTGAACATCTTTCAAAGTCTTCTTGTGTTGAAGCCGATGTATTGGAATCTTCTCATTCAAGCTCATCAAAGAAACATTCTGGGGAAGTTGTGTGCAAGGTCCCCGAAGGTGCGAAGCCTAAGCCATTGCATGAGGTATTACAAGTAGAATCTCGAGATGAGATGCAGACATGGTTGAATGAAGAATTGGACCACAAGGGGAGAAAGAGGTCACGGACAGCTAGTGTGACCGGACTTGAAAATAAGCAGGAAAATCATTTAAAGAAGCGTCGGTCGGTCCCTGCTCTGTCTTTTGGGGAAAATGAACTCGTTGTCAAGTCTGACGATCAAAAAGATTTGGAGTCTGTCACTAAGAAGCTGTTGGCAACAAAACCAATTGGTTCATTGTGCAGTATCTCTGGGAAAGAGATATCAAGTACGACTGCTGTTTCTGCTGAAAATAAGAGTGATGGCATGATGAAAGCCTATTTCAGTGGTTATCTGAATGATCCAGTTCATCCCAAGACTATGACTGGTAGTTCTTTACAAGGACTTAGGTTTAAGAAAAAGAATTCTGTGGATAAAGATGACAAGGAGTTGGAGAATGAGAAGTCCAGAGTCAAATGTGGAGAAGGAGACAATTTGGGCATGAAATGTGATGAGAGAGAGCAGGCTGGTGGTGATGAAAAAACAGAAGAGCAGAGGGAATCCAAACTCAAAAAGGGTACACAAATCATGACAGATGTAATAAAGGACAGTACTATAAAAAGGCAGGCAAGCAATATGTCAGATAAAAGTCAATCCACTGGAAAAGCAAAGGAAAAAACAAAAATTTCCTTAGAGTCGTACAGACAAAAAAAGTTGACTTCTGATGATAATATTCCTAATCCTGCAGAAAGTGAAAGTGAGCTGCGAAAAAAAATTGCTGCATCCAAGGAACGAATGGAGTTATTAGTAAAGAAACACAAACGCTGTAGAAAGGTTGAGATCATCCAGCATTCTGCAACAAAAACGGAGGAAGTGGAGTGTGGAGAGGATGCTGGAAAGATTAGTTCGAATCCAAAGCAAGCAGCTGATCAGCCTGAGGAACCTTCTGAGTTGGATAAAGAATCTAATTTAAAAAAACGGGAGGATTGTGACATGAAAAGTGCTGATTCAGTTGTAACAAGAAAACGTTCCCCTGACCCAGCAATGGCAACTAAAAGTAAGGGTAAACATGATGAAGGAGGTGGCAAATTGAAGCGTGGATGCAGTCTAGACAGTCTGAACTCCACTAGTCCTCGTCCACGTAAGAAATCAAAAAAGGAGAAGAAAGCTCAAGCTTTGCTAAGAGAGAAGCCGAAAAAGAAGGATTTCTCAGTTGATTTGTATTCTGATGTCAGTTCCCGGAGCTTGGATCATGGCCCCTCACTGTCACCACCACGACATCGACGCCGGTCAGTGTCAAGATCAAGATCAAGATCGAGGGACCGCATATCAAAGAATAGACTTCGGCGAAGAAGACTGTCTCCTCGTAGAAGTAGGAGTCCTAGAAGGCGGTCAAGATCAAGATCCAGGTCACTTTCTCTGCCAAGGAAAATGCATGGTAGAAGATCACGCACGCGATCACCTGTGCTGCGGAGACATTCAGTTCATAGACGTCATTCTTATAGCAGGTCTCCATCACCATTTCGCCGGCGATCACCCTCTCCTCCTTATCGACGTCCATATTACTATCCAGCTGGAAGACATTCACCATCTCCGAGACGCAGAGGTCGATCCCGTAGTTGGTCTAGGTCTCCAAGACGAAGCCTGTCACGTAGTTGGTCAAGATCTCCCCATCGTAGAAGGAGGCGGGCATTTTCATCAAGCAGTACGTCGATATCTAGATCTGTGTCTGCACGTTCCCGGACACGATCAAGAAGCCCCACACCTTGGTCACAACAAAGATCAGACAGTCGCACCACAATTGGTAGCCCACTAACAAATTCTCCAATTGAAATCGACTTAACTGCGTATCGGAGAGCTGAAAGAGCTTTGTCTCCAGATAGACCATGGCATCCTCCAGGGACTCACCCAAGAGACCGTCGTCCTGAAAGTGGGCCACCCCCAGGATATGGACAACATCTACCATGGCAAGGTCCACCACCACCTAGAGGCCTGTCACTAGCACCCACTGTACCAGTACAGTTTGGTACTTTCCATCCGGCAGTCCCAGTTATGTTTTGTGGTCCTCCTTATCAAGGGCATCCGTATGATTTGATCACGCCTATGGCAGGACCACCTGTCAACGTTGCGCAGCCTCCTTCTGATATTCAGATGAATGAAGTAGATGTATGTCATCCGTTAAACATGTCCCATTTCCATCATCAGCCAAGTGAACAGCATGACGGACCTCTGTATCAGAAACTTGATTTTAATCCTCCATCTGACGAGGAGGTAGTCAATGATGAAAAACATGTCAGTATATCAAGAGAGGCACAACTGGAGCAAGCCGGGAGCCACTTACCAAGCCATGATCAAAGGAGTACCCGGAATGCTCTCCCAGATGCAGAATTTGTCACTGGGCATCAAGTCGTTATGGGTCAAAACTCGGACCATCTTCCCGAAAAGTCCAAAGACAAAATAACAAAATCTGAGGCAGATCCTATCCTTCGTGCCAGTGATTTGTTTCCACACAGGGATAAAACAGTTCGTATTCCTGGTATACTTACCCCAAGTGATGACGAGATAGAAGATGAGCAAGGTACAACTGAAGTAGCCAGTGGATCGAATCATTCATCTTATGATGAGTTCTCGGAGTCAAATAGACTTTGCAACACAAATGACTATTCATGGGATCAGTTGCCAGTTCACAGTTGCATTGATGACGATGGCAATGATAAATGTACCTATGGCATCTCGGATGAGGAGTATAGAAAGTCTTTATACCCCATTGAATTCGGTTGGCAATGCCAAGGTTCGCTTCGTCAGAAGTTTCTTGAAAAACACGTCTGGGATAATCCCAATGCGTTCAAAAACAATTCTGAGAATGACATGACGGAGTCGTGTGATTTACCAAAACCGACAAGAATGGAAAAGAGAAGTTCAACACTGCCATCCTCAATGGACTCTGTTGATGATTCCATGCAGAAGAACAAAACTGAATCTCGTGACCAAATTGGAACGATGTGCAAGGTATTGGAAGCAATAGGAGTGGGAAAAGCGACAGAAAAAAAGAAGAAACCGCTACAGTCATTTGAAAATTTTACACGGGATGTAAAACTGTCTGAAGAAGCAGTTACCGGTATACCTGGAGGTAGAGACTTCCGGGTGAATGTGGAAAAAACTGGATCCTCAAAAAATACTGCTCTCAATCTTGCTAAACGATTGGTGACTGGTTTGGAGAATGCAAAGAAGCAGAGTGTTGATTCGAAGTCTGTTAGTTCAGCCAAGTCAAGATTATTAGACACCAGTGGTACTAAACAAATTAACAATAATGATATGGAGGGTTGGAAAGTGACTTCAGGGTCTTACAGTAAACAGGTGTCAGGTTCTGTAAGTAATTCATCCGTACCTGATGTTGGTAGGAAATACGGACACTTGGATAATAATCCTGGGAAGAACATTGACAATTTGATAAATCAAACCGAGTCATCTTCAAGTCAGCCAGGACATTGTTCATCAGTTTCTTACAGCGTTGTGAAGTCGAGGCTATTCAAAAACACCCCACCGACAATAAACAGAATGACTGATGGTGCTAAGATAAGTTCTACTACCGTGAATGTTGGACCGAAAATTACTACTGGTGCTAAAATCCTTACTGATAATTCAAATTCTGGTCCGAAACCACCCAAAACCACGACGCCACAGAATCCTGCAACGTCTGGTGCTAAAACCAAACCTGTTATCACAAAGTCTTTCTTCTCTGGTCTNTCTACACATCGCTGTCCAGCACACAGTTGGCGTTGACAATCGATTTGCACTGGCAATCTCAGATCGCTTGTGTTGTCGTCTGGTGTGCTGCTGACTTCAGCATTTGGATTAATCTTTACTTTGTCGCATTTGCATGATGTATGCGCTTTTAAAAATACATCTGTTGTGTACACTAGCTTGGGTCAAGATATTTTGATTCTCAGATGTAAAATTGTGTTGGTGCTTGGATTGGAATTGTTGTTTAAAAATCAAATGTTTTTACAATTGATGGGAAGCATTTACCGGGTAAGGCTGCTTTTCCACGAGGCGTGTGCAGGCACGGGCAGAAAAAATTGATCCAACGTATTTCCCTTTGGCGGTTTCCACGACGGGGAACGGGTGGATGGGCACGAACACGTTTTTTCGAATCAGTCATGTAGCACTTTTTTTCCACGCCCACTTGCTGCCCGTGTGGTATTGCATCACCATTTCCTGGGAATTCCCCTGAATTTCTGGGAATTCTCCTGAATTCCTCCCGCGTCTGTGCCCGTTTTGTGGAAACACAACGCCTGCACCCGTCATCGCCTCCATGCCCACACACACCTCGTGGAAAAGCAGCCTTAGGCTTCCATTACATAGAAGTATACGGTATACGAAAACGCCGGTTATCAATGGCTTCACAGTCGTGAATCCTCGGGAAGCCTTTGTTAACCTGCGTTTTCGTTTACCGTATACTTCTATGTAACGGAAGCCTTAGTGAATCAAAAGAGTTGTATTTTTGCATTGTAGTCATGCTCCTGAGAAATTGTTTCCTTCCTCGTGTTCATTCAGTCTCTTGCATACGTGGATGTAATAGTTGGAGAGATAAGCATTTGTCATACCTATGAGTGGTGCAGTGGGGCTATTGGTACTTTTTATTTTCACACACAGATCTGTGCATGTTTGGAGACAGCACTGTGTGACAGCAATAATTGACTATCTGACAGCAAACTTTCGACAGAAAACTGTCACGTGGAGCAGCGGCTTAATTCTTCTGGTGTTCCTCCCTCCACCATTACTTTTGTATTTGTGATAACTAATTGGAATTGGGTATCTCTAGTTTATGCACCAATGGAAAAAACATGCTCTAGTCCTGTAATTCTCAAACTGGTGCTGCAATCACTAATATAATGCACCAAGAATTGCAATCAGGCCCAATTCCAAGTGGTTGTCACTCATTTGACTTTAATTTCTAGATGAGAAAGTCATGTATTTACGTAAATATTTGTGTATTCAAAAAAGCATCGTATTTTTTTAGTCAAATCTGATATATGTGCCAGTTCAAAACCCAATCTTCACTGTGTCAAATGGAATTACCCTCTGTCGAAATTCATTATCAAAACCTACAAAATTTACGTGTATATACCAGATATATAATAGGTACAGTTTTCATTTTCCAGTAGTTCCTTCTTTTTGGTTAGAGCCTACATGGGTTATTGGGTCATATTAGACCAGCAAATGCTTTTACGGTACTTCATATTTGTATAGCATTGTCTAGTGCATTTGTATTGCAAAATTCACGTAAAAGCATTTTCTAGTCTTTATTCATATGACCCATTGCCACAATTCTGTTGGCTATAGTATTGACAATTACATGTAGATGCAGTAACAGTCTGAGATTAGTAACATATAGTTTTGTATTTATTGCTGTAAATATTGTAAATGTTTGTCAGTTGGTGCCCCTCGAAAGCTCCACAATAGTAGTACATGTATAGATGAAAAAATATTTCACGGCTGTGCTGTCACTCTATCAGAGATTATTCATCCTCCCACAGCAGGGCTTTGATCTTGCTCATCTTCACACACTTGTGCAAGTGGATAAAGAAGAGCGAGGTGAGAAGCCCTTCTGTGGGAGGATGGAGATTGTTGAAAATGTAAACCTTCCTTTAGTGGTATTCTGCTGTCCATATGCTCTGGGCCCATGTTCATAAACCTACTTAAGTCTATAAAGCCTGTATTTTAGAATGCTCCTCAACGTAAAGGAGTTCCTAAGGCTATTGTTCTCCTGTTGAGAACAATAGCCTTGAGGAACTCCTTTACATTGAGGAGCATTCTAAAAAATAGGAGCTTAAGTGTCACACTTATTATATTATCCTTTGTTCAACACAAAAGATAAGTATCACACTTTGACTTAAGTATGCTATGAATATGGACCCTGGGGCCTTATTCACAAAGCCTCCGTAACATTACGAAGGGGGCTTATCTTTTGTTCACCAGAGAGGTTGCCTGCAAGTGGACAATAGTTAATGCACAAATGGCTTCGTGACAATGGTCCCAGAAGTGTATAAATTTTATTTGCCAAAAGGGTGACCGACAATGAATCTCCTTGGAGAGTTACATGTACCCTCAGAATCTCATGGATCAAAATAGGGCCTAGGCCCTACTCGTTACACTCAAATTTGTTCTTTAAGTGGTAGCAGTGCCTGGGACACCGACAGGGTCCACGACACAAGTGGAACCAGCTATGCCGGTACATCTTTCTCTGTACTATTTAAAGGGACCCTTTAATAGGCTCATATTAGTGTGGTCACTCACTTCATCACAGGTGGCGCTGGAAACTGAAAAACCTACAGATTTTGGCTCATCAAATGTTGATATTTAGTGTATTCATTTGAAATACATGTCGGAGTTCGATTCTCATGACAACCGATCAGTGTAATGAATACTGTACATCAAAATGCCTTTGAGGAGGCTGCCTGTAGGGTCCCTTTAAAGTTTGAAACTGTTGGTACTGATACATGTAATTATCCTTCTAAAATGTTCATCTGGCTGCTCTTCCATTTATAGATGAACTACATGTACCCACTTTTCATTTTTCACTCCTCATTTTCCATTCAAAATCAAAATCAGAAATTTAGCGTCTCTGAGAACAGGAGAACGCAATGTTCATTCTTCCAATTCATGCCAAAATCACAAATGATGAGTGAAAAATGAGCTCCTATGTAACAGTTGCCTTTGGAACCAGGGTTCATTGATTGAGTCTCCTGAATGTTTTAACTGGAAGATCAACTGAAATTAGATAAGATAGTTCTGGCCCTTGGCCAGACAGCAAGAGATTTGGTTTTACCGGTAATCCACCTTGTCATCAAATGCACTGGAATACTAGTACTCAAAAGCTGTTTTTAATTTTCCCATGACATGATTTTCATTATTCATTTTTCGTTATAATTTATCAATCCTGTAGTATACATGTTGTGCTGTACTCAATTTTCTCTGCTGCCATCAGAGAGGCTGCTGTTATTTTGCCTACTGTGTCACCGTGGTTCTGTTAATTCGTTTGTTCAGGTTATCACTTCAATGATCTACACCATAAAGAAAGGGCTGTAGATTTACCAATGTTGACTTTGTACCTGTCTTTTTGCATAGAATTTCAATCAGAAATTACATTTAATACAAGGAGAGATAAATAAGTTCAACCTATAAACAACTGTCAATTATTGCCCCATCGACATTTAGAAAAATACATGACATGTTTGCTGTTGGAAAGTTGTTTTTTATTTTTGGATAACCTTGAGTGATTTGTACAAAAATAAATATAAATGAAAGTGACAAGTCAATTTTGGGTTGTCTATTTCTTTATAATTTAATACAGAATCATTTTGGTGTGAACAACATGGTAGTGGAGTGGTGAAACTCTTGGGGCAGTATGCACCAACGAAGATTATCTTGAACTCAGGTTGAGCCACAGCTTTTCAGATTCGCCAGGGCATGATGTACATGTAACAATGGAAAAGTTGTGGCTCAGCCTGAGTTCAAGATAATCTTCGTTGCATACGGCCCTTAAAGTTCTTGTTTGATCGTCGAATGAGAAGAGAGGAACGGCGATGATTTCAAACTACTTGGATGTATACGATGTTTGATATCTTGTCAATTATGCAACGAACCCAACTTTACACAGCGATATCATCGATATTGGATAAGCAAGTTTCGCAATCGCAATTGCCCTCCGCGCTAACAAGTTAGTTGGAATTCTCAACATGGGCGGATCCAGGATTTGGGAAGAGAGGGCGCCCTGTGCTAGAAATCTGCGGTGAATTTCAATGATTTGCTCCAAATTCCAATTTCACGGTCGTTCTCATTCTCTTCGCAGTTTGCACAGCATTCTTTGCTCTCGGCTTCATGTAACATGACATGTTGCTCTACGCTTGTTGTAAAGCCAGGAAACGACTGAGGAGAGTGAAAAAGGCATCGTTGTACCGTTGTATCATGAAAATAAGGCACTTCGACTGAGGTGACCGACTTTCCCTTCATAAATGGACCAGCAACAAAAGGACGTGTATTTTCGTATTTGCAGTGCCGATGGAGTTGGTAAGTTAAGCACATGCAGTCCGGCAGAACCACCCCGATCTGGCTATTTCCTGATATAGCCTGATCGAGACAATTACCCCGATCTGGCTATTTCCTATATAGCACCTATGGCATCTCGGATGAGGAGTATAGAAAGTCTTTATACCCCATTGAATTCGGTTGGCAATGCCAAGGTTCGCTTCGTCAGAAGTTTCTGGAAAAACACGTCTGGGATAATCCCAATGCGTTCAAAAACAATTCTGAGAATGACATGACAGAGTCACGTGATTTACCAAAATCTACCAGAATGCAAAAGGAAAGTTCAACACTGCCATCCTCAGTGGACTCTGTTGATGATTCCATGCAGAAGAACAAAACTGAATCTCGTGACCAGATTGGAACGATGTGCAAGGTATTGGAAGCAATAGGAGTGGGAAAAGCGACAGAAAAAAAGAAGAAACCGCTACAGTCATTTGAAAATTTCACACGGGATGTAAAACTGTCTGAAGAAGCAGTTACCGGTATACCTGGAGGTGGAGACTTCCGGGTGAATGTGGAAAAAACTGGATCCTCAAAAAATACTGCTCTCAATCTTGCTAAACGATTGGTGACTGGTTTGGAGAATGCAAAGAAGCAGAGTGTTGATTCGAAGTCTGTTAGTTCAGCCAAGTCAAGATTATTAGACACCAGTGGTACTAAACAAATTAACAATAATGATATGGAGGGTTGGAAAGTGACTTCAGGGTCTTACAGTAAACAGGTGTCAGGTTCTGTAAGTAATTCATCCGTACCTGATGTTGGTAGGAAATACGGACACTTGGATAATAATCCTGGGAAGAACATTGACAATTTGATAAATCAAACCGAGTCATCTTCAAGTCAGCCAGGACATTGTTCATCAGTTTCTTACAGCGTTGTGAAGTCGAGGCTATTCAAAAACACCCCACCGACAATAAACAGAATGACTGATGGTGCTAAGATAAGTTCTACTACCGTGAATGTTGGACCGAAAATTACTACTGGTGCTAAAATCCTTACTGATAATTCAAATTCTGGTCCGAAACCACCCAAAACCACGACGCCACAGAATCCTGCAACGTCTGGTGCTAAAACCAAACCTGTTATCACAAAGTCTTTCTTCTCTGGTCTGAGTTGATGCTGCTGAGGTTGAGGTCTGTTAACCTGTTGTTTTAATTGTTATGTAAGGTACATATTGCAAAATTTCATTGAGCAGGTTGAACAGGAAAACTGACAGCATTTTCTGCATTCTAAATTTGTGTATTCCAAAAATGTGACCCTCCACCACAAAACCAGTCGTAAGTCGCTCCGAGGTTGGCAAGTTGGGACCAAATTATTTGTCAATTTCAGTATTGTCTGTCTCTTGTGAAGTCTGAGTGATCCCATTTCTGTCTTTATCTCCTGGTGTCATGTCAGTACGTTTAGGCTCATTTTCCTAGCTACGTAGGTTTTGTAGCGGAGGGTCACAAATCATCATAGCATGCTCAGGAGGTTGCCCCCTGAAATATTGTGCATCGTGGATTGACAACTAGGCAGTGTTCGTTCCACCGAAATCATCACTCTACTAACATGACTCGTCCACTCAGTGCTGAATGACACATTTGTATGATGAGTCTAGTCTGTTAGCATTTAAATAACTGCTTTGCTCTCACAAGGTGTTTGGACTTCAGGGCCCGGTTGCAGAAAAGTCACGATAGCGCTAACTTGGTGTTAGCACTTACTTTATGTTAAATGACGTAAAAATTCATTGTCTTTTATGTCATGTAACATAAAGTTAGCGCTAACACCAAGTTTAGTTAGCGCTATCATGAGTTTTGTGCAACCCAGCCCTGAATTTTGTGTGACCGAATTGGTCATTTGATGCAGAAGCTGGCCATCAACATGGTTCAAGTTTCTACATGTATCATGGTATTTCTTTGGTACACCGTCCTAGAACCAGCAGCACACCAGGCGATATCGCAAGTGATCTTCTTACCAGCCACCGCAGACTTGGTGATATTCGATTATTTGGCATTGTTTGACATTGGGCGAACTCGCTGGCAAGAGGATTCTACACATCGCTGTCCAGCACACAGTTGGCGTTGACAATCGATTTGCACTGGCAATCTCAGATCGCTTGTGTTGTCGTCTGGTGTGCTGCTGACTTCAGCATTTGGATTAATCTTTACTTTGTCGCATTTGCATGATGTATGCGCTTTTAAAAATACATCTGTTGTGTACACTAGCTTGGGTCAAGATATTTTGATTCTCAGATGTAAAATTGTGTTGGTGCTTGGATTGGAATTGTTGTTTAAAAATCAAATGTTTTTACAATTGATGGGAAGCATTTACCGGGTAAGGCTGCTTTTCCACGAGGCGTGTGCGGGCACGGGCAGAAAAAATTGATCCAACGTATTTCCCTTTGGCGGTTTCCACGACGGAGGTTCGGCTGCGGAACGGGTGGACGGGCACGAACGTGTTTTTTCGAATCGGTCATGTAGCACTTTTTTCCACGCCCACTTGCTGCCCGCAAGGTATTGCATCACCATTTCCTGGGAATTCCCCTGAATTTCTGGGAATTCTGAATTCCTCCCACATCTGTGCCCGTTTTCTGGAAACACAACGCCTGCACCCGTCACCGCCTCCGCGCCCACACACACCTCGTGGAAAAGCAGCCTTAGTGAATCAAAAGAGTTGTCATGCAGTTGTTTGTAATTGATTTAAATTGGTATTTTCATTTTCCCCAATGTTTTGGCATTTATTGGTCCTTGCATTTGATATCCACTCCTGTATTTGTCCTGTTTATTGAGAGAGAAAAATACGAAGGATGGGAGAAAACACCAGACACAAAAACATGTACTCGCAACACTTGTTATGACAGTTTTTGTCTGATAATAAATTTGGCGACTTTTCGTTTGAGTCGTCGTCATAAAAGATTACCAGTAAAGGCGCCTCTCCACGTGACAGTTTTCTATTGAAAGTTTGCTGTCAGATAGTCAATTATTGCTCTCAGACAGCAATAATTGCTGTCATACAGCACTGTGTGACAGCAATAATTGACTATCTGACAGCAAACTTTCGACAGAAAACCGTCACGTGGAGCAGCGGCTTAATTCTTCTGGTGTTCCTCCCTCCACCATTACTTTTGTATTTGTGGTAACTAATTGGAATTGGGTATCTCTAGTTTATGCACCAATGGCAAAAAAACATGCTCTGGTCCTGTAATTCTCAAACTGTGGTGCTGCAATCACTAATATAATGCACCAAGAATTGCAATCAGGTCCAATTCCAAGTGGTTGTCACTCATTTGACTTTAAAGATAATATATCACGGATATTTTTGCGGGCCACGAAATTCATTGTTTATTTACATTTTGTTTGTTTATGTCCAGGGTTTCTTTGTCTTATGAGCAAATTGTTGGTGGCATATCCCTCTAGAAATTCTGTTGATTCCAAAAGTATTCATTTTGGTGGGTTGGCATGTCCCAAAAACCCAAAATAACATAATTTAAACATTCATGTTTACAAACATTGAATGTAAACAATGAAGTCGTGATATATTATCTTTAATTTGTGTCATATCTAGATCTACATGAGAAAGTCATGTATTCACGTAAATATTTGTGTATTCAAGGCTATTTGTATTTTGCGGACCGCAAAATACAAATAGCCAGTATTCAAAAAAGCATCATATTCTTTTAGTCAAATCTGATATACATGAATGTGCCAGTTCAAAACCCAATCTTCACTGTGTCAAATGGAATTACCCTCTGTCGAAATTCATTATCAAAACCTACAAAATTTACATGTATATACCAGATTTATAATAGGTACAGTTTTCATTTTCCAGTAGTTCCTTCTTTATGGTTAGAGCCTACATGGGTTATTGGGTCATATTAGACCAGCAAATGCTTTTACGGTACTTCATATTTGTATAGCATTGTCTAGTGCATTTGTATTGCAAAATTCAAGTAAAAGCATTTTCTAGTCTTTATTCATATGACCCATTGCCACAATTCTGTTGGCTATAGTATTGACAATTACATGTAGATGCAGTAACAGTCTGAGATTAGTAACATATAGTTTTGTATTTATTGCTGTAAATATTGTAAATGTTTGTCAATTGGTGCCCCTCGAAAGCTCGACAATAGCAGTACATGTACACGGCTGTGCTGAGATTATTCATCCTCCCACAGCAGGGCTTTGGTCTTGCTCATCTTCACACACTTGTGCAAGTGGATAAAGAGGAGCGAGTTAAGAAGCCCTTCTGTGGGAGGATGGAGATTGTTGAAAATGTGAACCTTCCTTTAGTGGTATTCTGCTGTCCATAGTGCTCTGGGCCCATATTCATAATTAAGCCCGTATTTTAGAATGCTCATCAATGTAAAGGAGTTCCTGAAGGCTATTGTTCTCCTGTAGCCTTCAGGAACTGCTTTAAATTGAGGAGCATTATAAAAACATAGGGGGCTGTGTCACACTTATTATATTATCCTTTGTTCAACACAAAAGAAAAGTATCACACTTTGACTTAGTATGTTATGAATATGGACCCTGGGGCCTTATTCACAAAGCCTCCGTAACATTACGAAGGGGGCTTATCTTTTGTTCACCAGAGAGGTTGCCTGCAAGTGGACAATAGTTAATGCACAAATGGCTTCGTGACAATGGTCCCAGAAGTGTATAAATTTTATTTGCCAAAAGGTATTACCAACAATGAATCTCCTTGGAGAGTAACCCTCAGAATGTCTCATGGATCAAAATAGGGCCTACTCGTCATATTCAAATTTGCTCTCCAATTGTCCCATCTTGACATATCAAGGCCTACGGTCACTCCGCCCTTCGAACTACGCTCCCTTCACATAGGAACCCTTGTCAGGGCAAGATGCAATTGTCAAAGTGGTAGCAGCGCCTGGGACACAGACAAGGTGCATGACACAAGTGGGACCAGCTATACATCTTTCTGTGTATTTAAAGGGACCCTATAGGCAGCCAGCTATAGGCTCATATTAGTGTGGTCACTTCATTACAGGTGGCGCTGGAAACTGAAAAACCTACAGATTTTGGCTCATCAAATGTTGATATTTAGTGAATTTACTTGAAATACATGTTGGAGTTAGATTCTCATGACAACCGATCAGTGTGATGAATACATCAAAATGTCTTTGAGGAGGCTGCCTGTAGGGTCCCTTTAAAGTTTGAAACTGTTGGTACTGATACATGTAATTATCCTTCTAAAATGTTCATCTGGCTGCTCTTCCATTTATAGATGAACTACATGTACCCACTTTTCATTTTTCACTCCTCATTTTCCATTCAAAATCAAAATCAGAAATTTAGCATCTCTGAGAACAGAAGAACGCAATGTTCATTCTTCCGATTCATGCCAAAATCACAAATGATGAGTGAAAAATGAGCTCCTATGTAACAGTTGCCTTTGGAACCAGGGTTCATTGATTGAGTCTCCTGAATGTTTTTACTGGAAGATCAACTGAAATTAGATAAGATAGTGCTGCCCCCTTGCCCAGGCAGCAAGAGATTTGGTTTTACTGGTAATCCACCTTGTCATGAAATGCACTGGAATACTGTTACTCAAAAGCTGTTTTTAATTTTCCCATGACATGATTTTCGAATTATTCATTTTTCGTTATAATTTATCAATCCTGTAGTATACATGTTGTGCTGTACTCAATTTTCTGCTGCCATCAGAGAGGCTGCTGTTATTTTGCCTACTGTGTCTGTTACCGTGGTTCTGTTAATTCGTTTGTTCAGGTTATCACTTCAGTGATCTACACCATAAAGAAAGGGCTGTAGATTTACCAATGTTGACTTCGTACCTGTCTTTTTGCAGAGAATTTCAATCAGAAATTACATTTAATACAAGGAGAGATAAATAAGTTCAACCTACATGTATAAACAACTGTCGTCAATCATAGCCCCATCGACATTAGAAAAATACATGACATGTTTGCTGTTGGAAAGTTGTTTTTTATTTTTGGATAACCTTGAGTGATTTGTACAAAAATAAATATAAATGAAAGTGACAAGTCAATTTTGGGTTGTCTATTTCTTTATAATTTAATACAGAATCATTTTGGTGTGAACAACATGGTAGTGGAGTGGTGAAACTCTTGGGGCAGTATGCACCAACGAAGATTATCTTGAACTCAGGTTGAGCCACAGCTTTTCAGATTCGCCAGGGCATGATGTACATGTAACAATGGAAAAGTTGTGGCTCAGCCTGAGTTCAAGATAATCTTCGTTGGTGCATACGGCCCTTAAAGTTCTTGTTTGATCGTCGAATGAGAAGAGAGGAACGGCGCATGATTTCAAACTACTTGGGTATATACGATGTTTGATATCTTGTCGATTATGCAACGAACACAACTTCACACCGCGATATCATCGATATTCGCAATCGCAATTGCCCTCCGCGCTAACAAGTTAGTTGGAATTCTCACTATGGGCGGATCCAGGATTTGGGAAGAGAGGGCGCCCTGTGCTAGGAACATTGAAATCTGCGGTGAATTTCAATGATTTGCTCCAAATTCCAATTTCACGATCGTTCACATTGTCTTCGCAATTTGCACAGCATTCTTTGTTGCTCTCGGCTTCATGTTGCTCTACGCTTGTTGTAAAGCCAGGAAACGACTGAAGAGAGTGAAAAAGGCATCGTCGTATCATGAAAATAAGGCACTTCGACTGAGGTGACCGACTTTCCCTTCTTCATAAATCAAAATGGACCAGCAACAAAAGGACGTGTATTTTCGTATTTGGAGTGCCGATGGAGTTGTTAAGTGCCTCTGCATTGGATGAGCGCGGGCCTTTCTCGGTAGCCGAAATGACATGTTCACAATGAGGCCTATGTCCAACAAAGAACCATTCTCTTGAACAGCTCCTTGACGTCTTTTCTATATTTCTTGCCGCCTCCTATGCAATAAAGGTAGAAATTAATCGCGTAATTCATGTTCCATAATGTCCCAAGGATGAAATTTTGACTATACAATCGTAAACGCCAGTATTCTTCGCGCATTTCGTAGTGTTGAGTTACCTCTGGTAGACCTATTATCACATCATGGAGCCTGAATGGTACCGACGTTACAACATACGCGACGCTGACTAAGATTAACATTCGGGTCAAATAATTGGTCTCCTTTTCCATCGTTTTCATGCCTTTCTCGTTGACACCCATTTTCTGTCTTTCCTTCGATGCCGAATGCAAAACGATGATGATCCACACATTGCAGAACACGACGACACAAAAGGGCAGAACGGTTCCGATGGCCAACTGAGCCGAATTTCCGAATGCTTCAAGCTCAGCGTTACCGACTGACATGCGCGCGATACTAGCGCCTGGAAATGAATAATTTAGGGTTGTTCAACACCAAATACAGGCACCTCATCTTCACCTCGACAAGCGTGACAATCACTCCTACCCTCGCTACCCTGAAGGGAGCGTAGTCGAAGGGCGAAGTGACCGTAGGCCTTGAAATGTCACGAGTAGGAGGCGCGTCTCTGTGAGAATTTTCTGGCGCTCTTTGGGCAAATCAGCTTAGGGAATGGCGGGCAGTCTTTGGCGTCATCGGTGGCAGCGTATAAGACGAAGAAACCAACATTTCCCATTGAGTGCCAAATTTCCATGTGGAAAAGTACGTTTTTAAGGTGCTCCTCCACATGAGAATGAATTAAAGCAAAAATAGATAAGAAATGATTTTGATTAAAAAGTAATTTCAAACAAGTTAGAAGGTTTGTTTTCTTTGGTGCACCCGTGTTTCAGTTTCCCAAGTGGACATCGTAGACATAAAGGAACTTGGAAAATGTAATCGTACGGCATGTTCGTTGTTCTTGACGGACGGACGAAGGAACCAAACCGACGCATTACAATATACTGATATACAGTGTCGTTTTGGTTCAGAGTCTTTTCCACAAGCAAGTAGCCCTACTCTGCTGTTTTCCAGGGAATTGCCGGTACGGTATACGCAGATAAGCGGACAGCATTTTTCACCATGTGACTGTGGTATTCGTACTCATGTGGTACTGGGTCCATATTCATAAAACTACCTGGGAAAACTACTTAAGTCTAAGTGTGATACTTATGTTTTGTGTTGACCAAAAAAGGATAATGTCACATTTACACTTTAGTTTTATGAATTTGGCCCTGGTGCATAATTATCAATGATCGCACTTGAACTAAGCCAGATAAATGAAAATAAGAAGGATTACCCCAGTCACATGGCGAAATATAAATAAATTAAATTCGTCTCTGATATTTGCAAATTATCGACTCCCATCTTGCACATGGCGAAAAAGGCGAATGGCTGATCTACGAATATTTAATGAACTGACGTTATAATTGAGTAGATACAGTATGTGTTAAAATCTGCCCTAAAATGCCGAAGGGCTCAGAAATCGAGTCTCTTTTGGAGAACCCGTCCGCATTCTACTTACCTGTGTCTTCATCCTGCACGTACTTAAAAGTGAAGAAGATGTAAAGATTCAGGCCTAGAATCACAACAGCCGTCACAATCATGGTGACACATGCTCGACGTGTTGTACACAACCTGGGAGCAGCCATCGGAAATCTTACAACTATCAAACGATCGATTGTCATTTCAGCGAGAAAGAAGCCAGACAAAATGCCGAAAGCAAAGGCTTGATACCACATCAGTCTGAAATGGTGCAAGGAATTCATTATGAAAGAGGCTGCAATTACATAGAGCTGCACGGTATTTGCACGCACAAGTGGCTTCACGGTCGCGAACCCCTTAAAGTCCTACATGCACCTTTTTTGCAGCTGTATAATCATTTGGCACAGAATTACAATGAAAGAGCTTTTTATTTCGTGAAAAAATTCCCACCGGTTAGAAAGTTATGGTGGATTTTGTGAAGGACTCAGCTAAAATCAGAATGGTCTAAGACTGCCTCATTAAGTGATGTCACACTAGGGAATCTGCATAATGAACATGTCATTTCCCTGATTAGAGCGGCCTAGTAACCAAATTAAGCAATGTATTGTGATGGGAAATTCAACTAAATGTAATTATCATGCAGAAACCAAGCATCCAGCGTACACTGGGTGTGTCAAACTGGAATGAACTTTTTCCTAGACTTACGTCACGAATAAATTAGCATATTTACATCGTGGAAGTCGTTCACAGTACGGTTTTTAGCCCAATGATTTTGACTGACAAAATCATTGATATCTCGCTTACTACTAAACATAATTTCATGAAGTAAACAGCAAAATGCAGTTCTGAATGCTGTACAAAGCTGAAAAAGAGCGAGAATAAATTTTTGTGGTGCACATGGGACTTTAAATTGTGAAGCCTTGTTAACCGGAGTGTGTCTTCACGATGTTCATTGCACATGAACTAGAAGTCGGTGGTCCTACTGGAAGGCACGGGTATACTTACTGAGCAACAAGTATCGAAGGTGGTTCAGTCCCATGATGAAGGACAGCCATTCCCCATATACATTCCAGCAAGACCATCGAATCAGCCATTGCTAAACCAGCCATAAAATTACAGGTCGAAATTCGCCGGTTATCCTTTTGAAGAGAAATGATAAAGGAAATGAAATTTCCAATTAGACCAATCGACATGAGGGGTATCCACGCATACTTGGTGACGACGAGATAAACCACACGCAAGGTAAGCACTTCGGGGTCCACTTCCAGTTCGTCTGCAACACTGTATGATTTGCTGTCCATCTGTCCTTCTTGCTTGGCTGTTCTCTTTTCCACTCATGAAACATCGGGTAAATGCAAATGGGCTACTGTTCCCCTCGCTCTAGGGAGCACTAGGCAACGTAGATGGCCCGAGAGTCTCAGTATGTTCTCCTTTCCTGATGCTGTTTTCCTGGAGTTTCAAAAGGACAAAGGGTTGCCTTGCTAGCCGACAGGCATTGTGACGTCATTTGTTCTTCTCCAAAGTCAAAACTGAAACCAGTACAATGAAAAACTCCTCTTCGTCAAAATGACGAACTTCGGTTCGTTTTCCATTTATCACCAAACTGATTATATCTAATTCGTCGAAACAACAAATCTACGGTCGTCATTTTGACGACCCTTGGTATATCTCAAACAATACATCTAACAAGGTTCGTCCAAATGACGAACCGTAGATTGTCATTTCGACGAATTAGATACTCAGTCATAGTCTCGCGCAACCAGCCCCTCGGTCATACTCCGAGGTCGTCAGACTGCGAGGGTCTGGCACGGAAAGAAATTCTCATTGCAGCGACCTAGTGACCTCGTTTCGATGATTCGAAAGGAGGTCAGCATCGCTGATTGGCTAGTTTCAAAATCTGGTGACGTAGGCTGCAGGGGGAATATGGCGGCGCCCAGATGACTTGAAGCGTGAAAATTAGTGAGGTGAATCGCCTCAATTTGTGTTGTCAAGTCAATTTATAGTGTCTTTCATTGGAATTTAAGGCAAGTATATTATTATTCTTTCGATTTGGGAGGGAATTATGCAATAAAAAGTGCAGTAGGCCTTACAGCAAGGGGTACAAAATACTGTAGTTTTACTACTTTTTGCATTGATTGTGCATTGTGTTCTACGTCATCGGCGGTAGATTGTCCGCCATGATGGTTTTTACAAGCAAAAGGTACCATCCGGACCAGACTCTAAAATTGAAAATTGCAGAGTCTGGTGGCACGAGACTANAGATTAACATTCGGGTCAAATAATTGGTCTCCTTTTCCATCGTTTTCATGCCTTTCTCGTTGACACCCATTTTCTGCCTTTCCTTCGATGCCGAATGCAAAACGATGATGATCCACACATTGCAGAACACGACGATACAAAATGGCAGAACGGTTCCGATGGCCAACTGAGCCGAATTTCCGAATGCTTCAAGCTCAGCGTTACCGACTGACATGCGCGCAATGATAGCGCCTATAAAATTGAACATATAGGGTGCCTCAAAAAACGAAACCCGCGGAAAGAGGTATAATTGGCTGATATTCATAAAAGGTAGCAAATGCTGAAGTTTTGCAGTAGGCCTACATTTACATGGAGCTCCTGTGCAAATCTTATGGGGCATGAAATAATGATTACCGTACAGCTATATAAGGTGAAAGACATAGCTTCCCACCATTCTCGAACCCACGGACCCTCGCAAATCTGTGCAATACCAACATGAATAAACATGGATATATTGATACCAACCATTGTTTCAAGCATAAATAAAGCCCGGGCTTTTAAAACCCACGCTCAAAAAGCCCGGGCTTCGAAAAGTCCGGGCTTCTTCAGGCAGGTGTACCAAGGCTATCATGTCCCATTCATGTCACATTCGATTCCTTCTCTTCTACTTACCTGTTTCTTTATCTTCCATGTACTTAAAAGTGAAGAAGATGTAAAGATTCAGGCCTAGAATCACAACAGCCGTCACAATCATGGTGACACATGCTCGACGTGTTGTGCACAACCTGGGAGCAGCAATCGGAAATCTTACAACTATCAAACGATCGATTGTCATTTCGGCGAGAAAGAAGCCAGACAAAATGCCGAAAGCAAAGGCTTGATACCACATCAGTCTGAAATGGATACCGGTATGTCAAGAAATTTCCTATGAAGCAAGTGCGGTCCTAACCAAAATGACTACTGAATGAAACACTTGAAGGTGACCACTGACTTCGCTCAGTAACCTTGTTTACACTACATAAAAGTCCGGGCTCACAGCACGGACTTGCCGCATACATGCTCAAAAAGCCCGGGCTTATTTCAGACCCGGGCTTCGAAAAGTCCGGGGTTTTTCAGACAGGTGTAACCAAGGCTATTGTATAGAAACCGAAGAATAAAAAATCAATGCGATCCGATCCAACCGGAACGCGGCTCTAATTTTTCCCGTCTAAATGCAAACCAAACACCGCCCCTATGTGAACCAATCCGCCGATTCCAAGTGGACCATCGAAAGAGGTGATGTTTTCGACTTTGCTCGCTGTCAGTGTGTTGAGGAGCGGCGTGGTGTAGTGGTTAGCGAGACGGACTCCTGATCAGAAGGTCCCGGGTTCGATTCCCAGTCCTGACCAAGAAAAAAAAACACGCTCGCTTGTGACCTTGAGCAAGTCACTTTGCCTCACTTGCTTCACCCCACCCAGGTGTAAAAGGGGTACCTGGCTGGTAGTGATGGTCTATGTGAATGTTAGTCCATGAGCGCTGAAATCAGCTGCCGGGACTGTAATACTCCCCGGGGAGTGGAGAAAGTCAATTGGAATGAACAGACCTATAGCTGGGGGTAATAATGTAAAGCGCATTGAGCAGGTCAACTGGAAATGCGCTATATAAGAACTTACATTATTATTATTATTATAGTGTGTCAGGCGTGGTTCCAAGGGGGAGGGCGCACTCGGCGCACGCCCCCCCCCCCCTTCCGACCAACAAATCTGTAAAATCGAGTCGACCGTGAAATTCTGGAATTTGGAGGAAATCATTGAAATTCACCGCAGATTTCAATGTTTCTAGCACAGGATCCGCCCCTGATGGTATTGTATCTGAACAACAATGGCAGTAGCAAAGTCAAAACGATCAGCAGCCAAAACTTCGTTGGGTATAAGGATGCCCTGTACACTAGGCCCTACTCGAAGTTGTCATTGGTTAGCCCTTGGAGGAAGTATAATTCCTCCAAGGTTAGCCAAATAAGGCCTGCTGTGGAAGTGTTCGTGGATGGCGCTAACATTAATTTGCTTTCATATTTAGAGGAATTGGTAATCCATGGTTCTCAGAAAAATACTTACTGAGCAACAAGTATCGTGGGTGGTTCAGTCCCATAATGGAGGACAGCCATTCCCCAAATATATTCAAGCAGGACAACCGAGTCGGCCATTGCTAAACCAGCCATAAAATTACAGGTCGAAATTCGCCGGTTATCCTTTTGAAGAGAAATGATAAAGGAAATGAAATTTCCGATTAGACCAATCGACATGAGGGGTATCCACGCATACTTGGTGACGACGAGATAAACCACGCGCAGGGTAAGCACTTCGGGGTCGACGACTTCCAGTTCGCCCGCAACGCTGTACGACATGCTGGCCATCGTCTCTTGCAGGGCAGTTCTCTTGTTTCCAGATGATGTTTTCGTGAGGTTTCAAAAGGGACAAGGGTTATAGACCCTCTTGCGAGCCGACTGACGATTCGTCTCACTCAGTGTCACAGCACGGAGTACGACGTCGATGGATACTCGTCAACTGATATTGGTGGGTATCACAGTTCAAGATGATCACATAAGCTGCGTTGTATTTTCACAGAGGGTAATTTAAACTTCGTTGTTGCCCTAGGGGAACCCATTTGGTGTTCAGGAAATAGAATGACACGTACATGTATGTATAAACGGATGCAATGTGGGTCTGTTGTGAGCTGATCGTACGGTAAATACCGTACTTTTCTTCCCGTTTCCATTGTAAAGCAGCGTATATCGGTGTGACAGGGACCATTGTCCCCCCCGGAATCTAAGTCTGATTTTTTATTGTTCAGCGAGAAATGGCTAAAGAGACCATGACTTTTCGAACATAGCCATACAATACCACATTCTTGTGTCCCGGAATTTCATTCTAGGAGTTTCTCCTCTGTTACACCTGTACACTATTTATGGCAACATTTTTGTTGTGGAACAACATACATATAGGCCTACACGTGAGCAAAACGATCTAAAGGGGAAGCTGTTGGTGTACATTTTCATATTGCTTGGATCCGGGCCCCTGTAGCGGGGAAAAGCAAAAGATACCACCCCAGTTGACTGTTTTTGTGGTCCAATGTGATCACTGTGCTTAAAACAGAAAATGAGCAAAGTCCCAAGAATTACAGCTTAACTACATTACGTAATCAAAAACAAAGAAATTCACCAAACATGGACGGGTCAAAACATGAAAAACAGGTACAATTTTCATAGAGAAGTCAAGAGGCGTGTAAATGACATATTCAGGGAGTGTCATGGCAGCAATGTCACAAACCCATAGAACCTCGGGTGGCAAGGGTGTCTTGACCTCCATCCACCTGGAATCTATAGTCCGATTCACTGTTCATTGAGGGACGCCGTAGCTAAAATGTGGTCCAAACCTGAGGCGCGTCGCCGGGGGTTTGGAGGGAATTACCCGTCGGTGTTGGTCCCGCGTTTTATATTGCTGCACCTACACGATAGGTGTCGCCCACAGAGACGATTGGCGTAACCTAGCGTGATGTGTGGAGAAAAAAGTGTACGGCCTAGGGCAGGCGAACGAAGGTGGGCCCTTTATGGCTAAGGCCTATTTCGGGTCCTTTCTGGCTAAGGCCTATTTCGGCCTACGTCCGCAGCAAAGAATCATTCTCTTGAACAGCTCGTTGACGTCTTTTCTATATTTCTTGCCGCCTCCTATGCAATAAAGGTAGAAATTGATCGCATAATTCATGTTCCATAATGTCGCAAGGATGAAATGTTGGCAATACCTTCGTAAATACCAGTACTCTTCGCGCATTTTGTAGTGTTGAGTTACCTCTGGTAGACCTATTATCACATCATGGAGCCTGAATGGTACCGACGTTACAACATACGCGACACTGACTAAGATTAACATTCGGGTCAAATAATTGGTCTCCTTTTCCATCGTTTTCATGCCTTTCTCGTTGACACCCATTTTCTGCCTTTCCTTCGATGCCGAATGCAAAACGATGATGATCCACACATTGCAGAACACGACGATACAAAATGGCAGAACGGTTCCGATGGCCAACTGAGCCGAATTTCCGAATGCTTCAAGCTCAGCGTTACCGACTGACATGCGCGCAATGATAGCGCCTATAAAAT
>NMRB01000179.1:438693-453786 GCA_002633025.1 Notospermus geniculatus | reverse complement strand
ATAGACAGATTGCCAAAGTCGGCCATGTTGGACCAAAAGGCAATAACAAACACTGAATGTACAGTGAATGCACACCATTGATATACAGCATGTTTTAAAACCTGCAATTTACACAAAACTTTCATGAAAAGATACAAAATAAACACCTCCTCAGCAGTGCTACATGTGTTATGAACCGTGCCCAGGCCGAAATGTTTGCAGATATTTCCCACAAAAAGTTTTAAAAGACTTTTATCGTGCGTTTTTTATGCCAAACCTCAGCTCCAGGTGTGTTGGTCCTATCCCACAGTGTGGAATCATGATGATTCACAGACCTGGACCCAAGGTTGGTTAAGCCACAAAAGTCTCTTTTTTCTTTTCTGAATTACTATTTTACCAAAAGTAAGCCAAGGCTTAGTGCATATTAATGTATTATTACTGATGGTGATGTTATCTGAGACATTTTCATGGCAAACTTTTATGCTTTTGCACATTTTAAAACATGCTGTACATCAATGGTATACATTCACTGTACATTCAGTGTTTGTTATTGCCTTTTGGTCCAACATGGCCGACTTTGGCAATCTGTCTATTCGGCTGTCCTTGAATTCGTACAGTGCCACCTGATGTTTACGACTTTGCTCGCTGTCAGTGTGGTATTGTATCTGAACAACAACAATGGCAGCAGCAAAGTCAAACGATCAGTTGCCAACTTCGGTTAGACAAGGATGCCTTGTAGGCCTACTCATACCTGTCATTGGTTAGCCAAATACATGTAGAAGTGTTCATGGATGGCGCTGACGTCAATTTGTTTTCATATTTAGAGAAACTGGTAATCCATGGTTCTCAGAAAAATACTTACTGAGCAACAAGTATCGTGGGTGGTTCAGTCCCATGATGAAGGACAGCCATTCCCCAAATAAATTCAAGCAGGACAACCGAGTCGGCCATTGCTAGGCCAGCCATAAAATTACAGGTCGAAATTCGCCGGTTATCCTTCTGAAGAGCTATGATAAAGGAAATGAAATTTCCAATTAGACCAATCGACATGAGGGGTATCCACGCATACTTGGTGACGACGAGATAAACCACGCGCAGGGTAAGCACTTCAAGGTCGACGACTTCCAGTTCGCCCGCAACGCTGTACGACATGCTGGCCATCGTCTCTTGCAGGGCAGTTCTCTTGTTTCCAGATGATGTTTTCACCTGAGGTTTCAAAAGGGACAAGGGTAGACCCTCTTGTGAGCCGACTGACGATTCGTCTCACTCAATGTCACAGCACGGAGTACGACGTCGATGGATACTCGTCAGCTGATATTCCTGAGTATTGCAGTTGTAAGATGATCACATCATGACTAAGCTGATTGCATTTTTATAGAGGGTAATAATTTAAACTTCGAATTGCCCTAGGGGAACCCATTTGGTGTTGGATAAAGTTACATGAAGGCCTATGTATAAACGTATGTGGGTCTGTGCTGAGCTATCGTATGGTAAATACTATCCTTCGCTTTCCAGCTTATTGCAAAGCAGCGTGTAGGCTACAGGATTTTCAGTGTGGTCATTTTTCTCTGTGCATCCCATTGTTTGGAATACACTAGGAAACAGACTCACTGTTTCTCTGTATTGCGCATTGTCAAGTCGCGCCTTATTCCGTCATTCGTAATGTCACAGTCACTGGCGCACGAGCCACACTGAAATATCTTTACAACATTTGTGGAACAACACAGGCCTAGACGTGAGCGAAACGATATTTTGAACCTGTAGGTCTTGAATAATAATTGTTGGACGACATCGTTGGGTTATATTCCTTTTATTTGGTATGGTTCATCGCGAATCGACTATCTTGCAATAATTTCATTCAACTCCTTTGCTCGTTAGGTTTTCTCCATTCAAACCTGATTACCTGGAGCAGAAATGCGCGTCATTTTTATTTATTAGGGAGTTTTCACAAAGCCCCCGAAACGCCAAACCCATTGTTCGATGCCACGAAGAGAGCACCGAACAACAGGATACAGGATAGACGTTCACGTCGGCGTTTCGGGCCTTTGCGAAAACTCTCTATTGTCATACGACAGTAATTTCTGCACTGGAAACTTATTTGAGTCCTGAATGTGCTTTCCTTGGCAAAAATGTTTTTTGCCCCTTGTTTGGTTCCTTCAGTGAGGGAGCAAGCGCCCTCCACAAGCAGTCTTTTCAAATTATGTAGGATTGATCAATAGACGGTTTCGAGGAAAATGGCGCCCGTTGGTTTGTTTTGGTGTGAATATTTCGCTTAGTTTTGGAGATGGAACTTTGCCAGGAGTAAACGTGTTTGCGAAAAGGCCAAAACAAACCCCAATCACAATAGGACGGCCATTTTCCTCGAAACCGTCTTTTGCACATATTGCGGGACATAGCGGGTCCGCAAGAAGCTAGTCCGCATCTGATATAACGTTAATGAGACAGACGAACTTGGAGGAATTATACATGTAGTTAACATTATTGTCAAGAATATTTCCTCCTTGCCGATAAGTAGTACCATCAGGAGTGCACGAAAGCAGGCCTATGTCGACATGTGGAAGAAGAGTGGAATACATGTATGTCCCTTTGCCCACAGAATAACAACTTAAGAAGTTTGCGTTAAAAAATTAATTACCTAGAACCTCTCGCACCCTGCACAACTGACTCGAACCCATGGCTTCCTTGCTGTGCAAACAATCTTGGGGGACAGCACATCGCCTGAGAAGGAAACTGATTGTTAAACCGCTTTATTTCCGCGGCAAACAAAAAACTTCCGTCTCCAGCATTGCTCTTGGGTGTCGCCAAACCCGAGGTACATGTTGACCTGGCAATAGAGAGTTTAAGAAATCAAACGATAAACGTTAATTTTACGACAACGTTATTTTTCATACTGCGAATTTACCAGATTTATATTGCATTTTCGGTGCAAAAAATAACGTTAAGTTAACATTTATCGTTTGATTTCTTAAACTCCCTCCCATTGACGCGTGGCAAGCAAAAATCCAGATCGAAGCCTTTCGTAGTATCACGGAGCCTAACAATATCAACCTCATATAGACTCCGTGAGGACACCGAATTGCTTTGACTTTCATCCACACTGGAATGATATACAGTGAATGGTCTTTTCTTAGATTTGTCGAAGTTGGATCAACTGTAGCTTGCCGTTTGAGGGGTTGCATTATATATACCTTTCTATAGGTACTAGTAGGTATAGTGTAGGTATACGTCTCTCAACGCAGTAAATGCTATTTCATTATCTGGTAGGCTAAATTCACTCGCATTCAGTGAGTCATTTGATGTTTAGGACTTTGCTCACCGCCAATGTGGTACTGTATCCGAACAACAACAATGACAGTATAGCAAAGTCAAACGATCAGTACTTCGATTAGGTTTTTTTTAGCATTTGAAAGAATACTCTGAAAGCCCTATACTTATTCCTGCGTTATTTGCTCGCTTATCTATTTTTGGTTATTGGTTAGTCAAGATACATGTAATAGTGAGGTTTCGCAAATCTAAACGAAACGCGAAGTACGAAAATAATACGAAATTGGACTTCATTTCCATGACGTAATGTATTAAGAGATGGTTGGTATCACAAATATCGCCTGCTGCAACAGCGTCTTTTAGTATATGACGTAATAGACTTCGTAGACACGAAATGGAAATTTAAAAATTCAACTCTCCCTGTTTTACATGATAGCGAAAAGACGCGCTGGCGGCCAGTGACATTTGTGGTACCAACCATCTCCAGAAATACATTAAAGATAATGTATCACGACTTCATTGTTTACATTCAATGTTTGTAAACATGGATGTTTACATTATGTTATTTGGACTTTTTGGGACATGCCAACCCACCAAATTGAATACTTTTGGTGTCAGAATAATTTTTAGAGTGGCACGCCACCAACAAATTACTCATAAGACAATAAAACACTGGACATAAACAAACAAAATGTAAATAAACAATGATTTTCGTGGCCCGCGAAAATACCCGTGATACATTATCTTTAAGTTCTGGAAATGAAGTTGAATTTCGTATTTCGTACATAGTGTTTCGTCAGATTTGCGAAACCTCATTACTGTCGCTGAAATTTGTCAACATTATAATCGTTCTTCAGAGCTTGTTGATCCATGGTTCTTATACCTTCAAACAGAAAAATAATTTCCTCAACCTCTCCTTGACGTCATTTCTATACTTCTTACCACCTCCTATGCAATAGAGGTAAAAATTTAACCCGTAATTAACATGATAAAAGGTTGCAAAAACAAAATGCTGGATGTAAAATCGCAGATACCAATATTCCTCGTTCATCTTGTAGTGAACGGCTACTTCTGGGAGCCCCATTACCACTTCTTGGATCCTATAAGGAATCGACGTCACCACATAAGCAACGCTGACCAGGATTAACATCCTCGTCAAGTAATTCGTCTCCTTTGCCTTGGTTTTCTGGCCTTCCTGGCTGACGCCCATCCGGCCTCGTTCCTTTGCTGCGGTGTGCAGCACGGTGATGATCCAGATATTGCAGAACACGATGACAGTGAAAGGCAGGACTGATCCTAACGCTAGCTGTGTGGAGTTGCCGAGAGCCTCGAGTTGAGGGTCGTCGACAGACATGGTCATCACACTAGCACCTACGGTACGAAAAAGATAATAGGGAGGTTTCGCAAGTCTGACGAAACACGAAGTACGAAATACAGTACGAAAGTGGACTTCATTCCATGACATAATACATGTATAATGTATTTCGTAGATACGAAGTGGAAATTTAAAAATTCAAGATGCACCATAACTCTCTTGGTCGTATGCTGAAAGACGCAGTAGCAGCACGGACATTTGTGTTAGCAACCACCTCCAGAAATAGGTACTTGAAATGAAGTTGATTTTCGTATTTCGTACTTCGTCAGGTTTGCGAAACCTCACTATTATTGGTGCCGTCGGCGATGAAAAAGGCAAAAAAAATTCAATCTCTTTCGTCATCCACTCTGTGGACGAACACCATGCAATTCGCGTCGTTTTTTAGTCCTACTGAGGATATGCATGGTAAGGGAAGGACTCAAACACATAGGAAAAGGAGAGATATAATGATACCAGCAAAGTAAGTGGACGAAGACATACAAAAACTTTGGAATTTTTTTTTTTAAGAACTCCGGCATCTTTGCTGATGGACTGTTACAGTTATGCAATTGGAAGCTTGTAGTATAGTGAATTTTGTGAATAAACCTTTCCTAGCAGTGGTGTCGGCTAGGTGTCTGGGATTAAGGTTACGCAAATCTTTTGTTAAGCTGATAGTGAACAATAGGTTTCCCGCAAATGGACAATAGGGCGGTTTATAAATCAAACAATGAACGTAAACTTTACGACAACGTTATTTTTCATACCACACATTAACCAGATTTCATATTGCATTTTGATACAAAAGTAACGTTGTCGTTAACGTTTACGTCTATCGTTGGATTTTGAAACCTCCCTAATAGCTTACGCACGCCGTAAAGTTACGACAGCTCTTACGAAGCTCCCGGCGTACGTTGTACGGCAGTGCCTAATCTATTGTCCTAAACCTATTGTTATGTGAGGGGGGGGGGGTGAAGATAACTGGTCCCCAAGTTATCCTACCTGTCGTTGGATCCACGGCATATTTGTAGGTAAAGAATATATACAAGTTCAGGCCAAGAATGATGAGGGCGGTGATGGCCATGATCAGACAGGCCCGGCGTGTTGTGCAGAGCCTTGGAGCAGACATCGGGAATCTCACCACAATCAATCTATCAATTGTCATCTCCGCAAGGTAAAACCCAGAGAGGACAGCAAAACCGTAGGAAGCATACCACATGAACCTGAAATAAACCAGGTGTAACAGTGTGGCCATTTTTTCCGTGTGACTCCAATTTTTGGAACACACTGGGAGACAGACTCACTATTTCTCTGTGTGTCGCTCATTGTCAAGTCTTTTTTTTATCTCCCACTGGTACGCGGGCCACACTGAAAAAAAGATACACCGGTCGACTTTTTATTCTGCGAAGGCCATCCTCTCAAGACTTTTCCTCTGTCGCTCTAGACGCAACAGCTGAGTGGGGGCACTAAAGGTACTGTCGCAGTGAGATAGTTCTGAAAACGTCCTGTCCAATCCTAAAAAAAACGTAAAACGGGCTCTAGAACGTGTAATGTTGGTCAAATAATGCCTCGAAGTTCTGTGCAGCACCCTTCCTGTCCGAGCCCGTGCATGAAGTTCGTAAAAAGACTGTAAAAAACTTGCCACTACGTCTACTCCGTTCGCACACAGTTTGAGCTCGTTCGGCAACATTTTCAAGAACGTAAGCCTGCCGCACACTGGAGCTATCTGCTGAGCAAAAAGTCATTCGAGACCGTTTGCTCAGTAGATAGCTCACCGAAAAATACGCGCACACGCGAGCTTTCTGCCTCGCGAGGCAAAAACTCACCGAAATTACGCGCACACGCGATCTGCTGAGCAAAAAGTCTCGAATGACTTTTGCTCAGCAGATAGCTCCAGTGTGCGGCAGGCTTTACTGAGAACTAGATCAGTGTGATGGGGACATTATAAAGTGTATTGCCAAAAACAACATGACGTTGACTTACTGTGCGACGAGTGCGGGTGGTTTTTCGGTTCCATGATGGTGGATCGTCATGCCGGCGACATAGTCAACGAGGACAACCGAATCAGCCACCGCTAGACCTGTCATATAGTTACACGTTGATATCTTTCGGTTATCCTTTTGGAGTGTTATACTTATTGAGAGAAAATTCCCAATGAGTCCAAATACCGTGACGGGTATCCATAAGTACTTTGTGACGATGACGAAGACCACACGGAGGGTTAGCAAATAAGAATCGACTTCTTTGTCGAGGCTACTGGTATCTTCTCCGAGAGATAGAGAACTGTTATATAACTGACGAGCCATAATTTCACATCACCATAATTCGTGCAATTTATTAACTATTATGATGACGATCTCGCGGAATACAAAATTGGCGCTTGTGGCCCTCCGAGCGCCTACATCAACTCATGCATAAGCAAAACCAAGGACGTGCGGTTGGTAGCACCACATGCACCGAGAAATAAACATGGACCTACAGTTAGGGTGGATTTTGCGACTCGCATCTCGGGTTCGTAAATCGGTCATAATGACTTGGTCGAGATTCTGTGTTTGAAATATGATAATTTAATGACATAATTGTGCATGCAAATATATTTCCGAACAGCTATTACATCGAGATAGACAACCGGTGCAACATAATCCCTTACCCTTTAGAAAGAAATATTCCATCATGCAGGAATAGGCCAATTTTGTGCAAAATATTTAGAGGCAATTACTGTTGCATCTGGATAACCAAAACTTTATAAGCGAGCATCCTTGTAAAGTTTTGACGGTAACTGTATTAAAGTTCCGCTGATTGTAAATCATCATACATGTACATGTAAATGTACCTAAACGCGGGACTAAAATGCGGTCAAAAAAACTATTGAAAGAGTAAATACAGTGTACGTGTATGATCTGTTGGTCCGCTGAATCGAAAATAACAAATCGGATGCGAGAAATACCGCAGTCTCACATCTCGACATATCAAGGCCTGTACGGTCATTTCGCCTTCGAACTTCGCTCCCTTCACCAGGCGCGGATCCAGGATTTTTGGCAGAGGGGGTCAGGGCCAGCGAGGGCTGTCGTTGCAGGCGGGTGCCGAAGATGTCCGCGCCGACGAGGCGGGTGCGGACGCGGATGCGGTGACGGGCGCGGGCTGTTGTGTTTCCACGACGGGAAACGGGCACAGACGCGGGAGATGGTCTTCGGTCGGTGGGAATTCCAGGGGAATTCCCAGGAATTCAGGGAAATTGAAAGGAAATGATGTGGGCAGCAAGCGGGCGCGAAAAAAATCGCCAGAGTCTACATAATATTATGACAGATTCGAAAAAACGCGTCCGCGCCTCTCCTGTGATCTGGTAAAACCTAGTAAGTCTCATTACGACAATTTTGAGAAAATCAAGGAAAACCGTTTTCCTACAGGATTAAGCTCCAGGAGACAAAAGGAATTTCCTGTTGCCTTTTTTAGTTGGGCATAATGGAAGGTCTTTCCAGTGCATAACATTTCATTTGGTTTGATGGCTTAATCAGGTTACAATGACTTAGAGCGTTTTTTCCTGATCAAAGTTATTTCAGTGGTTACGGTTTTCATCAACAAGAACCTTACTGAGACGGGTTTTATGCATTTTTATTTCATAATATGAAGGGATAATACCTAGTAAGTTCAAATTTGGGGCCAACTCAATTTTCATAAAAAAGTGACTTACTAGGTTTTACCAGATCACAGGAGGCCTGTCCACCCGCTCCGCAGCCGCACCCGCGTCGTGGAAACAAGGGTAGCCCGTCGGGGACGGTCTCACACGAGCGTTTTATCCGTTTAGGCCGTGCGCCTAGGGGCGTTTATGACACGCCGAAATGAGCGCATGGTAAGCGCAGGGTTGTCGCACTGCATGCACCAACTCTGCGTTTGTAAACGCAGACCTCTGGGTGAACGCATTGGTTTTCAACATCCAAAACTTTTTCGAAAACGCAGAAGAGTGCGTCTATTGACGCAAACGCTGCGTTTAAGAACGCATGAAAACGCATGAGAACGCATAAAAACGCATGAGAACGCATGAAAACGCAGCCGTTTGTAAACGCACTGCGCGTTTACAAACGCCTACTTTGCGTTAATTTAGCGCATTCTCTGCGTCAAAGAGAAGAGACGCTATACGTACCGGAAGTCGTCAAAACGCACGAAAACGCAGGGCCTGCGTTTTGAAAACGCAGGACGTGCGTTCACACAGCGTCAACTATGCGCTAAATTGTGCGCTTGTCGGCGTTTTCAAAACGCGCTAGTTGACGCCGTACTCGGCGCTCGTGTGAGACGGTTTAAGCTAGGAATCCACTGCTGATTTTCTGCGTTGCGACTTGCTTTGCAACCTGCGACTCGCGACTGAATACGAACACAAGGAACTGACACCGGTCGCCGACCGATTGCCGACTGAAATTGACCACATCTTTTCCATTGGCGGAAATCACGTATAGCTGGTCCACTACGGCGATCGAGTGCCCAGTTGCAACGCAACCCAGTTGCAAAGCGAGTCTCAACGCAAAATCAGCTAGAAAATCAATGGTGGATTCCCCGCTTTACGTAGGATCGATTTTTCCGCCCGCGCCCGCACACGCCTCGTGGAAAAGCAGCAGGCCTCACACGGGGGCGGTTTTGAAGGCAGGGCGGCGGTTCAAAACCGTGCTGAACCTCAATGACATCGCCCTAGACACCGTGAGGGTGTTCGCCATTGACCGCCGTTCGCTTTCAGACTACCGGTACGCGCCGACTGACGGTGTCCGTGAACTTGTTCCTTTCCTTATTCGAATGTGAACTAAGTTAGCTAGTTCCTTTTTCCTTTTCGAATGTGAAGTCAGAAAGGTATTTTTGAACATTTGTAGGCCTACATACGTCGCTGTAACATAAGACGTAGGCTACAGGTAAAATGTCATATTTTGCCCGAAGGCTAGATCAGTGATCTATATTAAAAAAATGCTTAGTTTGTTTAGCATTGTAAAAAGTGAGGAGAGAGGAGTTTTTTAAAGTACTTATTTTTTACTGAAATGTGGATCGTAGAGCTTTGAAGCATTACAGCTTACATCATTAATGGACAACCCTTAGGAACTCAAAAAAGGTTTTTATGTAAAAAAGTGTACGAGTCAGTGGCCCCATTGATTTGTTGTAAAATGGTTAAACTAGGAAGAAAAAAATTGAAAAAGAAAGATGTGAACAGGCGGTAAATTTCGAGCCGGGAGCTGAAAATGTGGCCTAAAATTCACTCAAAATACAAATAGGCCTACTAAATTCGTTTGCTAAATAGGCGTATCAGACTGAGCCTCTGAGGGGTAGGCCTACCATTTCAATAATTTACTGGTAGGCCTAACGTGGGATGCGTTAGGCCTACGGCGGTAATAAAAAAGGGCCGCTCCACACTATCAAATTTTTCATCGCTTTTTTTGAAATTCAGATTCAGGGCCTAGGTTTTAATATATAAACCTGCATGTAGGCCTTCATTGAGCATATTCAGAAAATTTGATGAAAAACTTTGGCGTGTGGCGCGGCCCGAGGATTGGAAACGCCCCTAGCCATGCTAGCAGGCAATCAGATCTTGGGTTGTGAGAGCACACTGGGGAATGAGGTACGGTGCGCTGATGCTGTCCTGGCCGCGAGGTTGCCAATATACAGGCCAAGATGGCGGCTCGATTTGGCTGATTGTCAGATTTGCTCGTGAAAATCTTAATTTAATCGTGCGAACAAGCCGTATCTTTGTGTCATTTACTGATATTATAAATATTTATTGTAAGTAGATCAGGATACCTCTAGAAAATCTTAAGTTATGCTCATCATTTTACGGTAGAATTACATACCTCGGCCGTCTACAAACGCCACCCATGCACCCTCGCCTCGGCCTAGCCTACCCTGCCACCACCACACACATGCACACAGCACATCATGAGCACAGCACAGGCTTGTGTGTGTGGCATTGCTCACTACTGAGAGCGCATGAGTGCATGATGATGCACTCACAGCCTAAGTAGTAGGCCTAAGTGTATTGCATTGCTGGTACTTTGCTGTTGTTTGCATGCGGCAACCACTTCCACCTTCTTGTAGCCTTACCGATGACCATCATTTTCCCATTTCTTCATGGATTCATCATAGATACCGGTAGGCCTAGCTATTTTGAAACGAAATCCCCGATCAGCGTGATGATGATCATACGCCAAGTGTCCAAAAAAGGTCTTCGATGCGGACCGGAGGCCTGTACCTGTGTACTATAATCTATCCGTGTAGGCCTACGTACGGTAGGTATCTAACCTACAGTTAGGCCCTGGCTGGGCCTCTAAGCCACATTGAACAATAGAATAGAATTTCCAGTGCAAATTTGGCATTGTGTACCAGCAGGGAGTAACATCACTTCCGATCGGGGAGGTTAGTAGCCTAGTCGCTAGGCCTATTTCTAATCTTGGAAACTCTTGGTACATAACATTTGAATTGGGCTACCTAATCTGAATCTGTCTGAGCTGAAGTAGGCCTGTTTGGCATGTTTAGAGCCAGCAGGTCCTACCTTCATCATTGAGCCATAATTTTAATTATGGCTCAATGATGAAGGTATTCTGAAGGTATAATGACTTATTTATCGCATGGGTGGGCCTTGGAGGAATTATGTGTATAGGCTACCGGGGTAGTTGACATGGGCCAAGTAACTTGAACAAGGGCCTAATTTGTGTCTTGTTTCTGAATTGAATTGAATCCCTATCTGTATAGTGTCGACTGTCCAGGAAAGTTTGTTGCATCATGTTTTCACTGAACTCGTCATTCAATTTCTATTGACAAGGTAAATTGAATTCATTCTCATCAATCTAAGGCTATATATTAAATGTTCTAGAAATGAACATTTTAAACAAATCACTTATTGATCAACAAACCAACATTTTCTTGACAGCCCCATATATGACCCTTTTTGTCAGATCATGTTGTCATAGTACTGTACAGCTGTTGAAAAACATTTCATTGACAGACAAGACTTGAGCTTCCTCCTAAAATCAACTTTCAAAATAGGCCTACCTGTACATGTAGATCTAGGGCCCAAAATCCATGCATCATGTTTAATTGAAGTGACATGTGTGTTATCTGCTGATGACACAGCAATATGTTACACTGACATTTTCACATTGTCTTGATTGAATGGTGCTGGATTAGGTGAATTGCAGGGGACTAGGCCTAGGTCAATGCATGTAGAGTACACAGAGAGAGAGAGCGAGTGCAATACAGATTGATCACCTTCCATCCAGATGACATGGCAAACTGATATCTTCCCAGGAATTGATAATTGTGTTACTGTGTCATAGAAAGGTACGGGTACTCTCTGCTGGCAGTTCTCACCTTTCAGACTCCTGTCCTGGTAGGGCCTAACATGTATAGCAGCACTGACAATCATGACCAGTTGACCTGTAAAATTGATGAGCTCATGATATGATAGTACTTGGCAAACATTTTCAGGTCTAGTCCACCCCAACTTGAATGAAACCTGTTTTTTATTGCATTTTTGCGTAACTGACCTGATAACCTTGATACATGTACATGTACATGTATACTAATGCACTACACTTGATGCCGCCACGTGGACCAGTTTGTAGATAGATAACTGATAAGTCAATGACGGGCTGCTGTCAGGCCTTCCGTTTGACGGGCGCGAAAATGTGCATGCACCTTGCAAACAGTAGAATTTCTATTGTTTGCAAGGCGCATGCACATTTTAGCGCCCGTCAAACAGAAGGGCCTGCTGCTGTGCAGGAATATCTGCGTTCAAATGCTGGAGCACCCCACACACAGTGACCACTGACAGCTGGGCGTTGTCTGAACACCCGAGTCCGACTGCTGTCAGAGTGGGATGGAGAGAATGTACATGTGCCGTGCACTCTCACTCTGATCAGATGATCCCAATGGTATGACTATTTTATCCGTGCAAAATCAAGTACAGGGCTATTGGACATCTGTTATTAGATGAACATATCAGATTTTTATCCCTTCAAGTGGTCATTGTATACTGTAAATTTTTCAAGTTACAAATGTATGTGCTGCACATACATTTGTAACTTGGAAAATTTACAGTATGCACAGTACACATCAGGTTGGTTTGGGTTGTTCCTGTCGTGTTGCATTGTTGATTAGAGTTTGTTCGGTTTTCTCTAGGGCCCACTGATGGCATTGAAAAGTAAGTTTGTCTTACATCTCCCTGGCAGGTGGCCTGTGAGTTCGATGGGAAATACTCTGATGCCAATGCCTTATTTGTTCACATGCTCTACTGGTGGAAGGGTCCTTCCACGGCACTGCCAGTCCACAAACATTGGGAAGTCAGTCTCCTGAGTTGCCAAAGCTTTGCCTTTGCTTGACCTAAGTAGTATTTAGCCTAGGTTTACTAATACTAGGCTACTAATTTATCAACAGGAACAGGCAGTACGGAAATTTTGTCTATTGGTGGTTCTGGCTTCAACTACATATGTATACATGTACATTTGTACATTTACCCGGATCCTTCCACGGCATTTACCCATACATGTACCCATTTACTACATACATACATACATACATCCATTTACCCATACATGTACATGTGTATTTGAAAGAAGAATAGACAATAGTGAATTCATTGATCCACATCTGTTGTTCATCAATGATTTCTGTCTGTTTCATTAACACATTTTCTGAATCTGATGGTTCATCATCAGAGGCCATTGTTAGTAGTTTGGTATCGGTGGCGAGGGTATGAAACCAAAGAGATCATGGCACACAATTAAAGCCTCGCTTATGTCGCCCTACGCTGTGATAGAAATAGCGTCAACAAGTTGCAACTGATAACTTATGTCACCACCGATTAGAAAAATACCGATCGGTCGCAACTACCTGGAACTAGTTTATCGCCGTCTTTTGAGTGCTTATGTCGACACTGATTTCTTTTGATTTTAAGTAAAACGTGCTGAAGTTGAACACGTGCGATTTTCTGGATCTGGATATTTGTAGTTTGCAACTAGTTGCTCTCTGACGCCCGAGAGCTTATGTCACCTAGTAGTTGTGACTGATTAGTTCCAACTACGCGCCGATTATCAGTTGCCAACTAGTTCTGACTGTACGTAAGAAAGGGCGACATAAGCGAGGCTTTAGAGGGATGGAATTTGTAATCATGGCACAACTGACATTGACTGAAAGAAGAGGGAAGAAAGAAGATAATGTTTTATATTCATGGCACTATCTATGCCTGTAGAATATTCCTCGGCAGCTCTGATCCACCTCTCTCCAGAATCTGTCCCTGAGATATGCTAATGCCGCGATAAAGTGATTTCAGCCTCCCGGCAGCCCACAGGCAAATGCATACTGATTGAATTTCTCCCACTCCTCACCAGCCACTGAGAATTAGGCACTTTATGCTGCAATATTTTTTTCCGTTGCGGGGGTCTTGCGAACGTGTTCTCATGTGGAAGTGTCGATTAGGTATCCTGTGATGAAGGATCTTCATGGCGGCTGTATTCTTTACTGGTACTTCTTCTCAACTGAATCTACCTGGTTCTCGGAGTCGTTCGCACTGGCAGTTGGCAATAGAGTGTTTCACGTGACGTCACAGCGGCCATGTTGGAGGCATACAACAAAAGAACAGACTTCCAAAACAATCGAAGTTAATCTCCATAGACCGTGACTGGCGACAAATTCTTTTGTTCATACCTCCAACATGGCCACCGGTGCAAACACTCTATATAGTCACTTGTCGCAATTCCAGTTTGAAGTACCAATCAACGATGACCTTTAGCAGTTCGTCTCCTGCCTTTATATTCATACAGATTGGCCTAGGCAAAATACTGTACAGTGTATTGATCTCGACTCTGCGAATGGTTACCAGTGCTTGTTATGATGATTGATCAATAAGACTTCATTGATAATTAATTGATTACATCGTGTAATCTGTAGAGAATAAATGTCCTGACAAACTCATCCCCTCTGATTTATCTGCTGGTAATCCACATTCGCTGTTACAGCCCCCGTGCATTGTTACAAGTCAACTATCATCTCTCGTGCGAGGTTAGCGAGTCAAATGTCATTGTACTATTATACCAGATCTTTCCGTGTAAATAAAGATGAAGTATGGATGCACTATTTATAGCTCAACACTGTCACTACATCGCTAGTAATTATTCATAATTTTCATGTAATTGTAATTGCTCGGTAATGACTTGATAAAACTATGTCAAATCTAGCACTGGCGCAAAAAATAATACCTGATTATCTGGTAATGTCTTCCACATTAATTTATCTCTGAATGGTAATTATACAGTTTAATGCTCATCTCCACATAGCTCGCCCATCTATTGTTGAGACTCACTTGGGGGGGGGACAGTAGGTCAGAGTGGGCCTTATAACATGGCGTTATTGTGTTCTTAATCTTATTGTCATTGAATAAAAGTTACCGGTAATAGGCAATCTCCCTCCCTGTTCCCTTTGCCAAAACACATCTGTCTCGAACAAAGTGAGTGTTTATGGTTGGTGTCACCCCC
>NMRB01000179.1:337535-438648 GCA_002633025.1 Notospermus geniculatus | reverse complement strand
AACTACCTATTCAGATATCCTGTGGCAGGCCACCTGCCACTGTTAGTTGGACACATGTACTGAGGAGTGAACATAGCCCATAGAGTCATTTAGGTTGCCCCGTCAGTGTTTCCGCCAGAGAGGGTACTAAGGGTACTATGCTGGTACCCTCAAAGGAACAGAAAAGGGCCATTTTCCTTAATTTCATGGGGTTTTTGCTGATTTTGAAGAAAATACATGTAGTACCCTGAAAAAAATTTCTGGCAGAAACCCTGCCCGTCTGAACTTTAGCCGTTGCACATGAACTTCCCATGTATTTGCCAGAGTTTGCCCAAGTTACACATTGGTAAGTATTACTAAGGCTGCTTTTCCGTGAGGCGTGGAGGCGGAGGGAGGTGCGGCCGGAAAAAATCGATTCAACATATTTCCCTTTAGCTGTTACCACGACGCGGGTGCGGCTGCGGAGCGGAATCGGTCATGTAGCGATTTTTTCCACGCCTGCTTGCTGCCCGTGCAGTACTATTGCGTCTCATTTTCTGGAAATTCCCCTAGTAATAAAGAAATGATGGAAGTTGAAACAGTCCACCGACCGAAGACCCAAACCCATGCAAAAACTCCCGCCGTTTCGTGGAAACAATGCCCGCACCCACCACCGCCTCCACGTCTGCACCATCCTCGTGGAAAAGCAGCCTTAGACCCTGTGTGGAAAATGGCCCGTAATGTTTCGGCAAATGTGGTTGTTGTGAAGTTCCCACGAAAGAAAACAACTTGATTATTCATTCACCAGTGTTTCAAATAGGAAAAACCACATTACAAGGATGACATTTTTCTCTGGTAATTGTTGTTTATGGCAATGTTAATTCCATTACGAGGTGATATCATCTTATACATTTGTCACTTAAATGTGTCATTTTTCCCCCTTGTGGTATGTGAATAACGTACAGTTCTTGAACAAACCTCTAGCCAAGTCGATACATTATATGTGGAGAACATATTACACTGACAGCAAGGTTTAGCCTAAAGCTTCGGCAGCAAATTTTCCTGACCAAGGTTGGAAAGGACGTGGTTTTTCCATGTAGGTTCCGCAATTCCCAGTTGTAAAATTAATGCAGCATTTCTGAGGTCATCAGTAGCATCAAAATATAACAAAGTGTAACGCAATTTTAATTTTTCAATCTGTCTTCCTTTCAGATTGCAATGATTGAGGTTCGTCAATGACAAAATGAAGCCATGGAAAAGAGAAAAGGCCGCAGGTAAGCAAATGCTAGGTGCAACCCTGGGAATGTATTACCGGTACATGTATACTGAGGTATTTTTCTTCAGTTCAACAACAGCTGATCAAATGATTCTCCACCAATACAGACACCAATACATTGTGCATAATTTGAATTTGCTCGTGTCAACGTCAGTTGCATTTCAGGTTGCAGCTGGCTCCAGTTCCAAAGGTCCATCTGTTGTCCGAGCACGATAGTTGTTTGTACTTGTTAGTACATGTATAACTGCAAGATTGATTTGGAGAAAATCGATCTTACCAAAATTTGTAGGCCTAAATTATGTCATTGAACTAAAAAAATGAGATAAATTTCAACCAAGTGGGCAGCCTGTCTAAACTTGACCACTTACTTGCTGGAAGTGTGATCCGTGTAATCAGAGAAATAAATCATGGATGTCGATCATGACTCATGGATGTGGTGGATAGAACTGGAGTAGACTGTGTAGGTCGAGAATATCACAATCAAGAATTTTCTAAGACAAAAATGTCCACTTCTAAAACAGCAGTAATTTTGTGTTTCAATTCAAGTTAGTAAAGTGAGCAGCACACCAGGCAATATCGCAAGCGATCCACTCGCCAGCCACCGCAAACTAGGCGATATCGGCATTGGTATTGTTTGATATTGGGCGAACATCGCTGGTGAGAGGATTCCACGCATCACTCTCCATGCAGTGCAAACCTCGTCCTGGTGTCAACAGCCCATTTTGCTCGCTGGCGATCTGGGCTCATATTCATAAAACCCTGCTAGCTTAGTTGGCTGCTAGTTGTGTGCATTGGCCTGTACAAACTAGGCACTTTAGCAGGCAACTAAGCCTAGCAGGGTTTTATGAATATGGGTACAGATCGCTTGTGATATCGCCTGGTGTGCTGGTTTCTGCTTTACTTGTGAAACAAATCTCAGAAAAAGGCTCAAGGTATTTTTGGTGCCGTTTGAAGGAATGGCAAAAACAGTTAGTAATCTGCTGTATTTATATCGTCACTTTCAACATCCCGCAGTCACAGAATTGACATCATCCGGTCATACTAGCCTTTCCATGTCATGCGTGTTCAATCAACATCAGTGGAAATGGATTAATGATGAGAGTTTCAATTAGAGATTGTCGTTTTTATGCCGCTTAGTTCGACAGGATGATCGGGATTATTATGTGCCCGTAATGTCACTGTCAATAGTGTCATGGCCATGGCATTTTGCCTGTTGGTACCGTACTGAGTGATAGAGCCAGATAGTGTCAATAAGTGGTTGGCAAACTTGGCCAGTTGTATGCATCATTAAATCTACACGTAGGCTAATATTTGCTTTATCAAACACTGCCGTTTCACTCTGTGGTAATGTATGAACTTAAAATTGCTTGGAATCAAAGCAAAGTTCATATTTTATTACCATCAAAGTTTAATACAGCCTCCTCTCCTGAAGCAAGCTGCAACTGTGATGGCTTATCATTGCCATTGATTGCATGTGAGCGTATTGCCAACATGCAATTGCGGCTGTATGTAAGCATTGCTGACATTGGATGGTAAGCATGAAAAGATGATGAAGTGGAAATGACAGCTAGGTTTGTAAAAAAATCATGACGTCACTTCTAGTTCATTGACCGACAGCGAAAGTGGAACATTTGTAATAATTTCCGATTCCTTTGAAAGTATTGCACGCATGGGCAAAAAAATCGATATGTAGTGCTGTATACATATCCAGATGTCTGACTGTCTTTGGATATACTTTCAAAGTGTTCATGGATTTATAAACCGAGTTGGGGTTTTACTACTGGTAGCCCATTGCCTGAATGAGATCTTGAATTCTTCATTGAATGTGGATCATCTATCCTTGTTTTGTCTTCCTTTCCATGACATGTCTTGTGATAGTTTTATGGTACATTTCGAACTTGCTTATGGGACCTGGATTGGTGTATGTTGGCATTATGAGGAAATAGTTATTCAGTGTTTTGTCTTAGTAAGATACCGGTAGATCATGAGTTTATTGCACTCACAGCAGATGACATACATGTACTGCATAGTATCCAGTTCATGAACTGGCGCATGACACACTGCTGTGTGACGTTTTGACCAACCAGAAGCATTGTCATCAGCAAACAATCAAAAGCATACTGGACCTTCACCCTCATAACGTCCGGCCAATGTATATCACAACCCATGATCAACAACTCTACAGTGGACATCAGGAGGGCGAGGGTCCAGTACATTTCCTGCTGTGCCACCAACATCACTGTCATTTTGGTGCAAATTTTGTGCTCTGTAGAGAGTTGGATGATAATTCCGGATTCACTCAGCATGTCAGCAATGCACACTGATCTAGGTTTCGTAAGCAACCTGTTTGCATCTTGTCAAAAAATGTGCTTATTGATGGTGATTGCCTGTTTGTCAGCATTGTTTCTAACCACTGTCTAACCAGGTTTCTAACACCTCGAAGCATCTCAATCATGCTATTGAAGCATTCCTGTTATTTACATTGACTAAGGAGCCTTGCCATTTTGATATTGTAACCAGATACCGCTTACACCCGATGGAGAGTATGCAACCGCATGAAGTAGAGGTCGAATTGAAGAAAGTGTCTCCACTTGCGACTAAGTCCAAAGAGTTGTTTGATTTTAAACGTGGAAAAACTGGTAATATTTGGTGTTGACTAGCAGTATGTTTCTAAATTGCACTGCTTTCAATGAAGGTTTCAGGCATGAAATTCTGGCTTTGCATGCTGTTTGGATATTCTATTTGTTGTTGTTGGCTTCATTCAGAGCTTTGTTTGAAAACAAAATGAGCAGTATTTTCAAAGTTTCAACCCAGACAAAATGAACTCATTTGCAATAGCTCCCAGATCACCATGGATAGACAGCTACAGGAAAGATCTGCCATTTTCACCTATAGCCTGGCAAACCTTCAAGAAGCCCATATCAAATTACTTGCCTTGGAAATCCTGTTAGTATTACAACAACGTAGGACATGTCTACCTCTCACTGGATGCCTTTCCCTGCAATATCAAATTATACCGTGAGAAATAAACTGGAGGAGAAGCAATTTTGCTAAAACAGTGTTACTAACTTCTTGTATTGTTTGTTTCCGTGTGGAAATGGGAGAATCAGCCTCATCTTTGTCATGATATAATTTAGTGTATCATGATTTCATTGTTTACATAATGTTTGTAAATGGATGTTTACCATGTTATTTTGGCCTTTTGGGAGATGGGGATTTGGCCTAGTGGTTAAGGCGTGCTGCCCCTGAGTGCTGGCGATGGGTGCGTTATGCGAGGATTTTTTTTTAGGAGGTGATGACCCATATTCTAGAAGCCTCCTTAACTCTAAGGTCCACTTTAATCTTTTGTATTCTGCCCTGCAAACAATAGCTAAAGGTAAACCTTAGAGTTAAGGAAGGTTCTAGAATACGGCCCTATGTCTTTCACCTTAGAATCCTTTTATTATTTCATGCCGTTTTGATACATTTTGATTCAGTATCAAAACAATTTGAAATTATACTCATAAGACACAAACAAAAAATGTAAATAAATGAACAATGATTTTTCGTGGCCCGTGAAAATACCTGTGAAACATTATCTTTAAGAAATTTGAAATGAGAAATGAGTTCTATCACATAGAGGAAATCAATGAATTGAAAGTATAGCTATCACAACACATTAGTCGATAAATTCACAAAAATTCTAAGATAAGCTGATTCTCTTTGTTTTCTGTGCGGTGTTTCCCAGCATGCTTTCATTTTGCCACCTACAAATTGCTATGTTTACATGTATATCTGCTGCCCTCCGGCACTCTATACTATTTATAAGAATATTGCTAATTAATTCAATTGATACACTTGAGATTGTGGGTGGTATGGGTTTCAGTGACAATTTTTCTCTGGGCGATGCAATTGAAAACCATGGTTTTCTGATCGATGTACCATCAGAAGCTTAAATTAATTGTTGTTCACTTCATGGAATCTCACATAGGCGACTTCTCTTTGAGGACATACATGTACATCTTGATCAGAAACACTGAAGTACATTGTACAGTCCCGAATTGGTCTTGTCTGTTCAGTAAATTATCCTGTCTAGATTCAAATGGAGTTCTGTAATCAGGACATCTCGCAATTTACGGACAGCGTCTGTCCACTTGTGAGAGGTTCGCCCGTGTTGCTGTTTTCAGCATTACAATAGTAATTTGTGACGCCATTGGGGAATTTATAGATTGATTTTCAAACTCAATAATTTACCTTCACTCCCTATTTAGGAAAATTAATACGCTCTCGATTTATTTTAATTGTCAGTGTTGTAAATACAGCTTTGTATGCAATGCTTTGTGTGTTATTGTTAGGACAGGTTGAGTGTCTCTCTATATTTCTATAAACTGCATGGATTCATGCACTCATTCAGGTTTTTCTCATGTCATTATCACATCGAATACATCCTTGTCAATAACATTTTGCAGTTCTTTTTGGCCACCTTAAGCTGCGTTTACCAGACATCCGGAATGCGGTATAGGGACGCGGAATCCCCGGCGGAACGATATGTTGTATACGAAAATGCATTGCATTTTCCGCTTCCGCGTTCCGCAATCCGCATTCCACGTTTCAGCTAAACGTAGCTTCAAAGTACTGTTTTCTCATGACAGAAGGACGAAGGTTTTCCAGCCTACTTTCTTGGTGTTTTCAATGAAAATAAACAACTTTACAAAAAGCTTTGCCACACCTCAAGTTTGTCATGGACATCGACTCCTTTCAGGGTTTCTGCCGGGGGGGGGGGGGGGGGANGGGGTATATACCCCCTTCTGTCTGCTCAGCATTGCAGATTTCTTCTTCCAAGTACCAGGAAAATGTATTTTATTTGGGGGCTTCAAAAAACGCATTTTTCTGAGGGAGGCCGCTGGAACTGGCGCTGGAGGACAGCTGTGGCACTTCGCACGCTGGTGTATCCCCTTTCTTTCAATTTCTGGAGAAACCCTTGCCTTTCATTCTTGATGATGAGAAAATGTAACCTAGGGTGACCTCAAATTCCTGCACATTACCTCCAAATATTTCGCTATATATTTCTCAAGTTTGTTGGGCAGTCAGGATGTATTTGGCATGCTTTCGAAATTCTTCATCATGTTCATTCCAAAACAGCTGAACAGGGTTTGATGGTCCATGAGGCATTTTTGCCTGCATGGTTCCCCTTGGCTTCTTTACAGCCAGAGTTGGTACACTGATTTCAACCCATGTCGCTTTCAGACAGGGTCTTGTTATTGATTCTGCTGAAACAGCATCGATGTTGGTGCACTGACTTGCACCCATATATACTGTCTTATTTTGTCAGCAGATTCATCCATCCATTGTTTATTGGTCAAGTTATATGCCATGATATGATGGAATTCTGCTTGATCTGTGTCTTATCCTTCTATTCATCATTTCCACGACGTGACTCCGACAGTGTCCGCCATTGCTGACGTCGCCGTAATGACGTAAAGCTGGTGGGCAAAATGCATTGCTGATGATGCAAAGCTGGTGGGCAAAACACACAACGTCACAGAACGATGTAGGCCTGGGCCTACGTCATGGAAACGATGAATACATTAACTCTGTTACAGTGTTTAGTCACCAGTATAAGCCCCGGTTACAGCTATCTAAAATCCCTGTGCTTTTTGAGACACCAGGTTTTTCTGAATCAGAAAAAACACGGCGTTGACATGGCAAGCGGTTATACTACTAAAAATGCAATTGGTGATAAGTTCCGTAGCCCGGCGATAGGGTCATTGCATATAGGCAACTCTCCGTAATCAAGTGGCTACTGGAGGCGTGAAATAGCCTATACGCATGCGCATGACTCATCGATTCACATCGCCGTCTGTCGGGGTGCTTGGAACTACAGGTAGACCAGGGGATTTCACGGTTACACTACATAAAATACCGGTGTCTAAAATAGCCCCGGTGTTGCCCCTTCGAGCTCGATGGGGCTAAAAAGCACAAAGGATTTCAGACACAGGTCTAGACTCAGCGATTTATAGGTGTAACCGCAAAATCCCCGGGGAAAGCACGGGGTTTATGTAAGTATGTAACCACTGCTAATAATACGGTAACATTATTGCACTATTTCAGCAAATGTCACAGAGCGAGCAAGTTCCCTGCGGTCGTGCAGGACTGCTGTGACATGGAGGACTATCGCCTCTAAGATTTGGCCCAAAGGTATTGGCATGTTAATATGATGCCAAACGGTTACTTGTTCTAGAATTCTAGATATGGCACTCAGTGTACTGTTCAGCGGGGAATCCACCGGTGGTTTTCAACCTGATTTTGCTTTGCGACTTGCTTTGCAACTGGGCATGATTTCCACCAATGGCGATCGAAGATGTGATCAATTTCAGGTCGACGATCAGGTCGGTATCAGTTCCTTGGGGTCGTCAATCGCAGGTAGCAGGTTGCAAAGCAAGTCGCAAAGCAGAAAATCAGCAGTGGATTCCTAGCTTTAGGGATGTTGATGATCCATCTTCTGACCCACGACTCTATATTCAAAAATATGCACTCACCCATTGCAGTTTTTGCTCAGATGATTGCACCCACATGATGTCATTGCATGTTTATTGGCGGTATAACCACAAATGACGACGTTACTGAATAAATACATTGTAAAGTCATGATCTGTAATGATCGTGAAGTCGTAGCTGCGAAAAGCATTGGGTGGTGATGTAGTTGTTACGATGATCTGGAGTTGCAGCTGATAATACTTTTACAAAATTATAAAAGTATAAGTTTTGATCTGCTACGACTGCAGCGCCACCCAATGTCATTCTCAGGTATGACTCACGACCATCTGCTACCCAACATCTTCCTCAGCTAAGACTCGAGATCACCTCACAGTTAACTCGAGATTTTGGGCTGTATTCTAGAAATTTCCTAAATAGCTACGTATTGTTTGCAGGGCAGAATACAAAAGCTAAGTGGACCTCCTGGCTTAGAGTTAAGGAGGCTTTTAAAATACGGGCCCATGACTTAACGTCTTTGCAAATATACACTACCATACATGTTCAGATAATTCAACATCAACATCAATTGAATTTGCCCAAACCCAATGCGTCACTGTATTTCCTTCCTTGTATGCATCACTTCCTGATTGGGCTTTACAATGAATCTTCCCACTTCAGAATGCACTTCGATAGCACATATTTTCAAAATAATCCAAGAAGATTTTTAGCTCAGCTGACCAAAGGTCAGCGGAGCTATTTATATGACTATAAAATGGTTCAAAATCTGTGTGTCTGTGTGTGTGTGTGTGTGTCGTCCGTGAAACTGGCACGTTTCGCAACCGCAAGGCCCACGGTCATGAAAGTTGGTGGAGAGGTAGGCCCTGGGAAGGACTCGAAACAGAACCAAAAATTTTTGCGATCTGACCTACATAATGCCCTCCAGGAGGCATTTTGCGCAAAATGAAATGTCTCAATATCTCAGCCCCTATGACAAATTTGTCGACCAAAAGTGATGGAATAGACAGGTTGATATTTTCTACATCAGCTCAAAGGGAAAATAATGTTAGATCTGTCCACCAGGGGGTGCTATTCAACAAAATCAAAAACAGGGGTATTTGAATTTCCCGCCCTTCAAAGTTCCTAGTGACTCTGTACCTGGTGTCCTGTCCACCTATATGTAGCCAGTGGTACACTGAGACTAGACTGGACTGATACTATGTTGAACCTTAGCTGACAATGGCCACTGTGCTTTTCATCACTTGAGAAGTTCAAGGTGCTTTTATATCGTGACTATCTTTCATCAGGTAAGGTGACATACTTCAACTCATTCTTTTATGTGGGGCAACAGTCTCAATGCCTAATTAGTAACTTACAACTTTCAAATAGGTAGATTTGAACAGTCTATGTAGCATGCATTGATCACAAGATGATGATCAACCTCGTCACCATGAATTAGTGCTAGCTGTGGTCTCACTAACCAGTGGGGGGCATCCAGGCTACCAATGCTTCTAGGGCTCACACTATCATCATGACATATATAACTGATACATTGTCTGAAGTCAAGGCCTCAGCCTATTCCAGTTTCAGTTCTCAGATGTGACAAAATTGGTATGGCCACAGGGGCTGTCTCAGAAGTACCGGTAGGCCTATTGTCTACTTGACCAATAGCAGCATCCCGAGAATATCACTATCAGGCGTTCTTAGTGCTCGCTACCTTTGTCGCCGCACACGGTGACGAAGGTAGCGAGCAGTAAGAACGCCTGATATTCTCAGGATGAATAGCATTGGGATTTATTCAGTAAGCCTAGGCCTAATACAAAATGCGAAAGAGGCATTTTCTTTTGAGATTTTTAAAATATTGCTCACCTCATCCACCACTTACTAAGGTCATCTGGACTTGTTCCCACTCTTTTATAACCCCTTACCACCCATTATTTACCACCAAATGGTTGTCAAAAGATATCTATCTCGATTCATCAAAAATTAATTGCAGGCCTATTACCCGTGTCTGATGTTAACCCCTCCTCACCCAGTAGGTCTAACATGGTATCTATCTCTATTCATAAATGATTATTAACCCCCTTCCCACCCAAATGAGTCCAGAAATAGGTCTGATATTATACAACATCATGATTCACGAATTAACCCCTTCCCACCCAGTGGGTGCAATACGACATCTAGGCCTATCTCCATTCACCGAGAGATATTGACCCCTTCCTACCCAAGTGGTCTAATATTAAGATACCCATTTCGATTCACAAAGTGACCCCTTTCCGCTGATTTTAGCGAGGAATGCTATATATTTGCTTGTGAACCATTAAAAAAGGTGCACTGTTGTATCTCGTTTCGCCTGTCTCAACCTCTTGAGTTGGCAGATCATAGTCAGCTGAGCGCAAGGCCCATGGGCCTCTTGTTGAAACTGGTTATCACTCGTCAAGACTCTTTTTGACCCCGGAGATTTAATGCATCGCAGCTCTCTGTATAGATGTATCATTACTTACAACTTGTGCTCACTTGTGCACATATCATCCATCACATGGATCATTGATACACGCTCATCCCCCTACGAACATATTACATGGTGATGAATGGACATGAACTGGTACCGGTAACCCTTTTGGAGCACTCTAGAAAGAACAGAAATGCTCGACAATTTGACAACATAGAAGAAATTTCTTATGTCTGCCAGTTAACTGGAAACTACCTGTATCGTATATTTTCTGCTTTTGAAGAGTAGACTGAGTTTAAAAAGCAGATTATCGAAAGGCCTCCACACATTTGCGCATGTGATGCTACGTTCAGCAGTAAATTGTTCCTTATTTGTGACCCGTCACATCAAATCAGGTATTAAGTTGCACAAGATGTGAACCAGGATGAACTCCAGGAGATAAAGAAAGAAATGTACATGTAACCACTCAGATTTTACAAAAGACAGACAATACGCCTAGGCCTACTGAAATTGACCAAACGTTGGTCTCAACCTGCCAACTTCAGAGCGACTTAGTACTCATTTTGTGGTGACGGGTCACATTTTCAGTCACACTTCCTCCATACAAAGGGCGAATCTGAAAATCGCACCATAGTCATGACATTGACAAATGTGTGGACACTTTATTCATAAAATTAAATACATGTATGGCCAGATCCTGATCAATAACATTATAAATATTCAAAACAAGGAAGCCACTGCAGTGTGGCATGACGACAACTAATCTTGGGTTTTCCCTTCCAGGCTACTCAATCAATGGCTTTTCCTGTTTGTTTTCAGGTTTCATGAATGAGAATCCCTTTACGTAGGAGGTTCAGTGTACTAAAGGTTATGATTTGTCTCTTCCTAGGCTAGAGAATGTCACTATGTAGTCCTGTAGATACCCACTTTATGGCAGACTGAGGCTATACTGATTTATGATTCATCTTCATCACGTTTTACACATCTTAGAAGTTTGTTGTGCAATATTTCTGTTCATTTGAACAAAGGTTATCAGTTTCAAACACTGCGCACGTTGTCATCCTTCTGGACTATCTAATTGATTCAGGTGACCCCAAGTCATCTTATTCATTTTTTTGCACCCTCTGTGTAAGTCTGTGTGACAAAAACCCATTGAATTGCAGATTCCTCAGGGCCCATATTCATAAAACTAAAGCGGCCTATCCACACACGGGCAATATTATTGCACAATATGAGGATCAAAAAGGGCAATATTATTGCCAATCTTTTTCCATCCATTATGCCAGAAGCACATGACACCCATTTTGGCCCCATATTGTGCAATATTTATTGTACGTGGATGGACCGCTTAAGTCTAAAAGTGTGGCAGGTATCCTTTGTTCAACTCAAAGGAAAAGTATCACACTTGGAATATGTACCCTGGTCCGTACCATTAATACAAGGTAACCAATACTCTGTTAGATGTTGTAATGCCTGCCAGCTGGTTGTCAGTTTCAGTATCGGATGGGGTTAGTGCACTCGAGTGGGGAAAACTGACTCCAGAATTACTTGGGTTAGCCCAGTTCATGTTTTAGTGCTCCTGTCAATATTTTATGTCATAAAAGCTGGAACCATTTGCTATTCCTGTCTCAAGGAATGCATCTCTTTCAAATTTATGAGATTGATATTCCAACAACGAGGATTTTCCTGAAAATATTGTCATTGGAAATCGATACACAGTCTGCAGATCCTAGTTATTGATGAGAATGGGATAGACCTTATCTGAGCAAAAATCTTTCATTTACAACGGAATATACAATGAGTAATTCACCTTTGGCTGTTTACGCTTTTGGAATTTCCCATATTCTTTGGCAAACTATTTATATCAAACTATTTATATCTGTGATCCGTGACAGCAAAATGAGTCAGAATGCGCACAGAAGAAGACCCAAGGTGACACCAACAGTTTGTTGATTTCAGGACTGTCTACCCATTGTGAAATTTGACTTTGTCCATTTCTGTAATTGTTCTCTGGTGTCATCTTGGGTTTTCTTTCCAGTGCATTCCGACTCATTTTGCTGTCACGGGTCAGACTTATGTGATTGCTGTTGCAGTCACTGACAGTGGGACTTTGTACCTATCAGTGTGAGTTCCTTATCATTTTCCTTCAGCCAAAGGTCCAGAGCTCAGCAAACAATGACCATTCTGTCCGGTCTGAAATGCTATCAAGGAACATAAAACACATCAATTGCTTTTAATGTTGGTGAGGAAATCGAAATGATGTTGATATAGCTCTTGATGATCCCTTCATCAGCTCATTCATTCTCTTCATTGGTGCTCTAACGATCTGCCAAGCTTTTCACCTCTCTCTATTAATCCTTATCAGGTTGCTGATGATCTATGGTGTTTACGACATGTTCACGCCATTTTCACACTACTAGGGCGTATTCAAATCCCCGTTCTTGACAACACGTTTGTGCTGACCCAGTTCATGTTGTTGTTGACTCAACTCCAGAACGGCAGTTCCAAATGCTGAGAACGCACCCCGTGTCGGGCCAAGAACGTGTTCTTCTCACTTCGCACTCAGTGGAGGGTTGAGAAGAACACGTTCTTGGCCCGACAAGGGTTGCGTTCTCGGCGTTCGAAACTGCCGTTCTCACGTTGAGTAAACAAATACATGAACTGGGTCACAGGGGCGGATCCAGAATTTTGGGAAAAAGAGGGGGGCGCATTGTGCTAAATATGGAAATCTGTGGTGAATTAAAAAATCTGTAAAATTGACCGTGAAATTCTGAAATTTGGAGCAAATCATTGAAATTTTCAATGATTTGCTCCAAATTTCAGAATTTCACAGTCGATTTTACAGATTTTTTGGCCGAAATGGGGGCCCGCCCCCTTTGGATCCGTGCCTGGGTCAGTACGAGTGTTGTCAAGAACGAGGATTCAGATACGCCCCTTGATGAACCATTGAGCATTTCGGAATTCCTTGTGTTTTTCTTGGTGCAATGCAATCACGACTGGTTTACCCCACACGTTTTTGTAGAACCTGGATCAATGGGTTCAGCTTCTTCTGTCATGTAATATCCACCCACAGATATGTCATCAGATACATCAAGAATAGGAAGCGTTATCAATTGCATCAAAAATAGAGCACCCCGCCCAACTCAGCCATAATAAGTCTCCTTTGCCAATGTATAGTCCATATGGTAGATGTATTGTCGTGCCCGCCGTCGGAAATTGATCAATATGATCTTCGTGTTCCTGCCACCGCCTACACTCATGATCCTTCAACATCATCAATCATTGACCAAATTCGTTATGCCCCGGAATATCACGTTTTTAGCGAACTTAGTGCGTTCTAGCTTTCTGACAATGTTGTCACTATGAGTTCATTCACATTTCGAAGAAACAACCTCGTTATTTTTGGCGTTCATCAATATGGTACCACTATTGGTTGCTCAACTGTTGGTAGCACATTATCAGAAGGTTGTTCCAGTGATTTACTTTGAAATCAATACCAGAAATCAGCATATTGGTAATCGAGAGATCAATGGAAGCTAAGTCCAAATCTGCACAATTTGTTGCTGTTGAGACTGACTTTATGGCTTGGTCGTGGATTCTCTCTCTTATTGATTGGCAGCAGATCAAGTTGAAAGAATTATTTTATTTAACCGATTAATCTTAATCTGAATCACATTACGATGCTGATGTGATGGATTGGAAGGGAGTTGCATATTTTCAAAAAAGGCATTGGACTAAATGCATAAGCTGTGTTTACACCTAAGCAAGTTTTCCAGGCCCGGGTTCGAATTTAACCCGGATCCATTGAATTTTCTGTCCATACCTATTATTCGTCTTACGATATTGAACGCTGGCCATGCTATTTATAGACACACCACCCATTCAATTTTAGCAGACCGACACCTGTCGGTGGGCTCAGTAAACGTTTTAGCCCGGCATTTTTCTGTCCACACTAGCTATGAAATTGCCGGGCTAAAGTATAACCCGGATCAGACCCGCCGAGCGAAAGCGGGCTAAATTAGTCCGGCAATTTTTAACCCGGATCCGATTTTCATAGGTGTATAAACACAAAAATGGAGGGTCAGGCCCGGCAATTTCTTCAGGTGTAAACACAGCTATTCATACGGGCTTTTAAAACAGTTTGAAAATGTTTTAAGATGTTAAAACAGTTCAGGTGCCTCACTTAAAATGGTTTGAAGTTGTTTTAACTTAACCAAAACGGTTCCAGAAGTGGTTTCAAAATGACCGGTTCAGCTAAAACACTTTTGAATGTGGCACTGTGTGTGTTGTACGCATGCGCAATAGATGCCCACATACTTTGGGACGACAAATGCAAAACGTGGAAAAGTTCTTCAGTTGGCGCATCCATCTTGGAATGATAGTAAATACCATTCATAGATGGCACCACAGTCTGACTTGGCTTCAATCCAGCGCAATAAAGCAATTTGAAAATGCTTTGTGACTGAGTGTGGTGCGGGCGTTTTTGGTCAAAAGCGTTTTCTGTAAAACGCTTTCAAGTCGGTTTCAGTTTGAACGCAGCTTATGTTCCACAAAACAGCATCCTCCCATGTAGCAACTTTGGTCTTGCTCCTTTTCACACACTCACACATTGTGTGAATGGATGAAGAGGAACGAGGTAAAAAATACCTGCTGTGGACGATGACGAAGAGTTCTGTTATAATCATTTTACCTGAAGCGGATGCAGCTTGTTGCTGCGCAATATTATAATAAAGCTGCGCACTGATTTGATTGGTGTGTAAAACCAACAAAAATAACGTGGTTGCTATGGTGATGGCGGTGACAAGAACTTGCCAGAGCTGGCTGTCCCATGTTTACGAAGTCCTCAATGAATCACTTCTAAACCTATTATATCAATTTAACAAGAGCACTCACTCTCCACTTTCCTCCCTATGGGTAAAATAATGTTGCTATTCCTTAATTGGGTTTTGCAGTGAAAGGGGATTTCAAAATCAAAAGAATGGTTCATTCTGTGAAAAACGGCAAATATGTAGGATGTCCTCATGATCACCTCTTCAGAGTGTGAAATGTGTGATCCTAAGTGGATAAAGAAAGAACAGGAAACTCTCTCAGAGAAAATGAAATGGCCAACCCATCACATCTACCATTACAGGGGCTAAGCTTGCTTTTATGGCCTGAGGGGGGGCAAAATTGCTTGAGTCTGGAGGGCGAAGCCAGAGGGGGTCTGGGGGCCATCCCCTAGAAAAAAAATGAAAATCTACATCCTCTCAGATGCATTTTTCCCACATCTGACACAACAATAACTTGGCTTGAAGAGGGGAAATGACCTTTTAGAGGAAAAATTTGTTTTGTCCCTTTTTGCTTTGGGGGCATTTGCCCCCTGCCCCCCTGCCAGCTACGTCCCTGCGTTATATCTTCACAAAGTGATCATTTCATCATCCATCATTTGCTGTAGCAATGGTGACTTTACAGCCATTAGATGCCATCAAGAATGGCATGCCACGTCATCCACGACACAAGGCCGTGGCTTACGTCTGTGACGTTGAATTTTGTGTTGTTCGAGGACCGCCATTCAGGCCGCGGCCTCCACTCTATCTCAGGAGTAATGACCTTACAATTCCAATACCTCCTATTCTCTAAAATCCCATTGCAGGTCCACAAACATACTCAAGGCAAAAACTGACGACCTTGGCCCCGTCTTCTATTCTAAGACCTTTTCTGTTTACTTGCTTCAATAATGAGCTTGGTATTTCTGTATCCACCTGGAGATTTTGATTAGGTGTTCTTGATGGAAAGTCAAGGAATGTAATCAAAGCAAGGTATGCAGCAGTGAGTCTCCTGAAAGCTTACCTCCTTCAGGGCAAGTTTGCCTTTGTCGATCAGAGTTTACTCCACAGATTGGCAAAGAGATATCTTTCCTTGACTATTCTTTATATCAATATCATACTTTGGCAAATCTTGTTTGTTTCATCATGGAATTCCACGTGTATTGGCAACGTCATAAGACTACAAAGCGTAGTCGTAGGACGTAGCGATGTTAAAAAAGTTACATACAACATACTTTTTGGGGGGTTCTGATGGTAAAAAATTTGGTCAAATGACCACGTTCTTCCATCGTGCTCTGTAAGATGAAGCCATTAATAAGGCTTGGTTTTCCATTTACTTATCGCCTCTGTCCTAGATCTTCTGTTTCGTCAGCTGCGGGATTGCTATATATAAGTTCAGACAAATAGACTAGCTTTTGATGTGAAAAAAGCTTTTCTTACTCTCCATCCATGCATTCATGAACGATCTATTCACATACCTGGCTTGCGAGTCGTATGCATTTATATATACTTACCGTAGGTAAAAAGTTTTTTTTCAGAGGAAGTGCATAGTTCCACTTCACATTGGAAATAGTTACATGTAGGTGGCTTGAAGCTTTCTTGAGAGCTTGAAGCTTTCTTGAGAGCTTCCATAAAAGATGTTGATGTGGATATAAGATGAAGCCATTTCAATGGAATTGTGTCTTTCAATCAATTTATTATCAATCACACCATATGTTTTTTCATCCCACGAGTCGTACCTGTGTCAGTCTTGATCTCTAGTCTAAGCGGTATTTTGATAGCCGACATGGACATAGAGGAAGCCATCTAGCGGCAGCAATACGAACTACAGTAAAACCATTCCAAAATGTATGTAGTACATCGGGTCCATTCGCCAACAATGTAGTTCGTCACTGAGGTTGGAGAGTGCGCCACTCTCCAACCCCAGGGACTAACTACGGTGATGGTGGCACCGGCTGTCGAGAAAAAGTGGCAATACTGTGGTCCTTTAAGATATTTTTCAACCATCGGTCTCTAATCCCCTACTGTATTCAATCAGTTCACCTCCGTAGGAATCAATACGTATATGTTGTATATCTGCACCAAGTCGGTGGTGGTAATGGAAATTCTGTGTTGGTTCATGTACGTTGTCAGTTGAACTAAATACGAGACAAGCTTCAGTAAGTGGTGTCATCTATGAAATGAGAGAAGAACTGAAATCTGTCATTCACTGTAAAAATGGAAATTCTCTCGTAGGGTGTGTTTATGGTTGTCAACAATACGTGTCGCTGATGGTCATTATCGCCAGTTATACAGCACTAACTATGTCAGCCAAAGAGGATTTTCTTAGACAGAGTGGTTGGTGCGGTTGGTCTCCGAGGGAGTATTGAACGTGGTCAGTAATGGTAATTGGATGGGTTCAATGCAATATCGTTGGTGGGAGTAATTATGACAAGTTGTTGTCTGCTGGTCTATCTCTAACACCATTAATATCAGACCACTAATGAAGACACGCCCTAAGTTAATAGGATCAGAATTGGAGATCAAAGTATACCACAATCAGTGGTTGTTTATTAAGCAGAATTGATATTTGCTGTCTCTTCTTCAGAACAGACTCCTGTTTGATCATTACTTGAGTCTTTATCTGATTGGGTAGGGTTCAGAACATGTTCAGGATCATGACATTTGCACCTGACATTCAATATCATGCAAATTGGGCCTTGAAATCCAGACAATTTTGCAATTACGTTCAACACATAAAATGATAACTTAGACAATTAAAATTGTGTATCATTATTGAAATGAATCCTGCAATCAATCCTAGGGAGCTCAGACAGCAGTTTGAGGGGCTCTGCAAGTCTCCTCAGGTAGGCCTACTTATAATTTTGTTCTGTGACACCCACATCATGATCCTTTTCATCCTGGATTCTGCTGGAAAGTGGAGGCACATGCAGTGTTCTCAACAGCTTTTGAGTTAATGGTGTGCTCATCAACTTTGGGAGTGGCGTGGCTGTAATAGGGGTGGGCCGCCCTTTATTTAACTGGTGTGGAGAATACTGTATCCTTGTTCGATCTCATCTCTGATAGAACCTGGGCACTGATTAGGCCCGAGGCCCCCATACCGCCCGGATCATGCAATCCAGGTGGGGTATGAGCGAGACGCGGTCGGTTGCTCATGTCGCTTGCTGTGCATGGCTCTTGGCACTTTTGCGACCCTGTCAGAGCCCTTGTCCAGCAGCGTCTTCGCCTTGGCGGTGTTAGTCGACGGCCAGTTCCTGAGTACTCACTGAGCAAGATGGCGCTTTATGGTCATGGCTGAGCCAAAGATGGCTGCCCTCTGTATCTTATTCTATCCTATTCAACTTCCTTCCTGTTGCGTACTGCTCAGCCTGGAACTGAACTCAAGAAGGAAGGTTAAGGCAGTGTTCCACTTTCTGGAAGTTGTTTCTATCCTTTTCAACTTCCTTTACCACTTGAGCTGGAAAGTGAACTCAAGAATGATGGTGATACCAATATGTACTTTATATCTGGAAGCTCTTGCTGTTCTTTTTGACTTCCTTCCTGTACTGCTCGGCCTGGAAGTGAACTCAGGAATGAAAGTGAAGTGACTAGTTATCGTGTGCCATGTTTCTGAAAACCTCCTCCTGCATGTCCTTTTCAACTTTCTTCTTTTACCGTTCGGGTCAAGTTCATTCCTGTCAACTTCAAGATATCATTACAGCACGTGAAAACACTGTGACAAAAAATTGTGTTTTCTTGGTAGAGATTGAGGTAATGGTTGACTAGTTCAAATCAATGCCCAACAAGAGAGGGACATCGGAGCGATGTCAATGGTTTCCGATGTTTACTGTAGATGCAGGAACATGTATAATGTATAACAGGGATATGTAGCTGCTGGCTAATTGTTGAAGATATCAACCAGTTCTGGTAACTGAGCTATTTTATATTGACCGTGACCTCTGACCTTCAGGAGGTCATTGCATAATCAGGAGGAGCATCCTCAGTGACGACCTTAGTATGTTGGTCCATAGTGCCAGGTAGACTTCTAGACTGTAGTTATCATCATGAACATGTTTCTGTATCGGGACTGTTTAAGCTTGACCTTGACATCCCACCTTCATGGTCATTGCAAAAATTGAAAGATTATCCGCAACAGTGCTTGGTTTCAGGTCACTAGCAAGTTCTCTGTCGACATTATTGACTATTCCAATATTACAGCTATATTTTAACCGTGACCTTGACCTATGAACTCCAATGTCATTGTGTAAATGAAAGAAGGATCCTGGATAATCGAGGTATATCACTTGGATCCATGATGCTCACTGGTCTTCTGTCAGTTCTTGAGACGGCCATAGGCCTACTAGTTCAGTTTGAATTTGACCTTGACCTTGACCTCAAACACTCAAGGTCATTGCATAATCTGAAAGAGCATAAGTGACAACCCCTTAGAGGTAAAGGTTTTATGCTTCCTCCTACACCAGCTGNCTGTCGGAGAACCCCTACCTTGAAATGGGAGACTTTTTATGTTACGATTTTGTGGCAGATATGCTGTTTCTGTTGTTGAGTTTGAGGCAAAAGGAAGAATTTTGTCGATTTACGTCTTTTTGGTTTGTAAACAGCTCCTATTGCAGTACAGTGGAACCTCTCTATTAAGGACACCTTCAGGACTGGTAACTGCTGTCCTTAATTAAGAGGTGTCCTGATTACAGTAGAAATGCCCAATTTTGGACTGAACTTTGGTGTCCTTAATAGAGAGGTGTCCTCCTGACAAAGGTGTCCACAAAGAGAGGTTCCACTCTGTTTTTCCAGAAGTCACTTGAAAATGCTTCAGTACAAGGCCTTGATTGTGTTTAGGTCCTACCTGTGTATAGGGCCAAGGCTGCTGAGAATTCCTCAGAATATGTTGAAAGCTCTAGCGTTGGCTGTTCCTGTTACTTTGAACCAATATCTCAGTCTCAATAAATCAGCACGCTGCTCTCTTTATAGCTTTACATCAGGTTTCCAACATAATTAACACAATCTTTTGGAATTTTATCATTCCACGAAATGTTGGTGGATTCCGTCAGTGTGTAGACCCCCTCCAGTACCAGTGAATTTCGACTGGGCAGTATGACTATCAGGACTCACTTTAGTGAGATATTTTGATATTTGCTACTATATCATGCAGATTTTCAGCATCTATACTATGTCTCTACTTGCCATTACACATCCTCTACCTTGTAAGTAAGCTAGGCCAGATATCTTATATAATGACTAATATTTCTCAGAAAGTTCTTTTTCGAAAAAATCAAAGTACATGTACTGTCTGTTTGTTCATAGGTTATCCTCGTCACTTCATGTCTGAGTCAAATTATCTGTAAAACACAGGCGCAGGAAACCAGCATGAATTACCCATTTTGTAAACTTTGGTTCATGTAGTTCTATGCATAAATCGGGTGGAAAAAAATATTTTTCAGTCTTTCCCATTAATCTAGTTTCTAGTATAATCAGTGGGCTTTTTATGGTAAACACGCTCAAATTTCTGTCTTGGGCTGTTTTATCAGATGTTGACACCCCCATTATGTTGCAAAACGTGACATTCTTTTGAAATGCCTCTCCCATTAATTTACATTCCTTGGATATTTTCATATATTTCAAGTATTTTCGTGATACAACTTGTATTTCTGAGCTATTCCAACAGTTGCATTTCACCCCACTAGAATCGTTTCCGACATGTCAAGCACATTCTTGAAAAAACTGAATGACCTGGCTAAAATCGTCAGATTTCAGTGATAGTGTCTTCGATATGCACTTTTCTGTGTGGAATGGACAGGATATGCGATACAGTGGTATCTGAAGGTTGGTATCCGTGGCACTCCTGCCCCTGTACGGGCCCCTGTAGAACACAAGTAATAACATGGCAAAATTCTCATAAATTAGCCCATTTCCTCAGACTCTTGAGAAATACCTCAAGGTATCACGTCAAGTTCCCATGGTGGAATACGTTTGAACAATGTGCCATCAAAACAACTCGTTACTCGGCAAATGCCACAATTTCCTGTACAGTAGGCCGAGTAAAGGGCATTTTTCTTGTCTGTCAGGGAATGTCGGCCTGTTGAGAAATAGCTGCAGGACGGAAGGCCTCTTTTCTTCAAATCAAAGTTGTGAAATTTCCGATTTCTGCCAATATCAGGATTAAGATTTTTTTATGGAATTCCACTTGTGAGAATCTTTGGCATTGACGGCACCACCATGCAGTGTCCCCTCTTTTCCGTGTCCCTAAATTCTAGATAAGTTAAGGGACACCTCTGCCATGGGGACACCTTGATCTACTCATTTTGACCTCCGTACAGTGGAACCTCTCTTAGCGGACACCTCTGCAAGGAGGACACCTCTCTATTAAGGACACCAAAGTCCAGTCCAAAACCAGTCATTTCTATTATTCTGACCTCTGTATCAGGACACCTCTCAATTAAGGACACCATCTGTCAGTCCCGAAGGTGTCCTTAATAGAGAGGTTCCACTCTATATCAGAATACCTGTCAGTTGTTAGGGACAGCACCTGTTGTTCCCAAAGGTGTCCTGTATTAGGCACGTTCACACCAAAAACTGGATTCCGGTGTATTCCAGTTTTGGTGTGAACATCTCAGGTTCCCCAGTATTCTGTGTTCATCACGTATACAGATTTCTCAGGACTAAATATGGGAACAAACGCAAGACTTATAGTTTCGACAAAAATCACACCGGAAATTGCTCAAAATCATTGGGAAACAGGAAATTTAGTTTGTGCTGATTCAAGAATGCATAAAACAAATTTTGTGAATCATTCAATGTGTATGGGAATTAGGACAGGAAAGTTTCCGTCAATCCTGAAAAAGCTCACCGAAAACCACACATAATATACAAATTATACCATCCTGTTAATAAAACTTTGGGAACAATTGAAATCTCGGGTGATTACATTTAGCATATCTGGGTCAGCATATATATTAGAAACCTCGAACTTTCATGTAGTGAACTTTAGACAAATCAGTTTTGGCAGTAAACAAGCAGTTTTCTAATTCTGGTTGATAAAAAGGTCAGATTTTTGTGGAATGTGGCCTATTTTGTTATATATCTCGGCTGTGCTCAGACATATCAGAAACGTTAGTGTTGCGATGTTATCTCAGTGACTTCTGATTAGGGGATCACGTTGATAGTCTTCATGAATTGTTAAGTATGCTCCGATTTGCAATTTCACTTTATCCATTTTGAGTAGGCCCTATTGTGTCTTTCCATTTTTCCACTCTTCTTTGATACATAAACATATGAAGGCTATCAGAGAGGGCAATGGAAACAGCAGTGCCGAGGTATATTATGTTACGAGACCAGCGCATTACTCCGTGGTGTGTTATTAGGGGGTAGGTGCTCCATGGACCTCTAAAACACACCCACCACCCCTGCAATGCATGCCTCGAGCCCCTGTGTAGTGAGGAGGGCCTGTCGGCAAATTTCGTTGAATCCAACCACTGACTAATTGCTGATCCTAAGGTTATCAAAGGTTCTCACTCCTATGTCACCTCCCCAGAGATCTGAGCACTGAGAACTCTTATCTCAGATGTAACAGGCCAGTAACCTCATCTTCTGGAGGCTGGAGCTGCGAGCAAAGATGCTTTAAGTGTTGCACAACAATGCAATGACGTGACATCAGTGACGTCACATCACGACGTCCTTTATGCTGTGCAGCACTAGGCGATAAGCAGGTCACAGTGCCACATGGCAGTAGATGAGGTTTGCGGGTTCCTTATTGCTATGAAATCCAAAACATTTTCGTCCATGGAAGCAGAAAATGATTCTATCTGGGAAAACTTTGCCTGGCCTGAAACAACAGAGAAAATTGCCCGTCATGTTCAAAATAGTTTAGCACGAAATCTTATAACAAGGTTAATTATGCTAATTATAAGAGCATTTACATCAGGGCGTACTTTTTCTTACTAAAATTATTTTCTTTTCATCTAAATCTATCCAAGATTTCCGGGTGAAAATATGAATTCCAGGCCTGTTTTATTTGAGCGGTATTTATATTTCCAGTAACAAGGCTATTTATATTGTTGCATACGTTAACCCTCAGATAAATACATTCTTGACAGACTCGGGGATCTTGGTGTCGCAAAGATGACGCAGTGTGGGAGGGCATCGTCTCTTCCATCCTCCCACAGCAGGGGTTTTTTACCTTGCTCCTCTTCATCCAGGGAGAGGAGCGAGACCAAAACCCTGCTATGGGAGGATGCGTGTCAATTCCTGTATTCGACATCTGGAGAATGGAGCATCATTAGGGAATTCAGCAGGAGGAAACCGGAACCTCCAGAAATGAACAATCTTAGGGAAGACATCCTCCCACAGCAAGGGTTTTTACCTCGCTCCTCTTCATCCACTCACGCATGTGTGCGAGTGTATGAAGAGGAGCGAGACCAAAGCCCTGCTGTGGGAGGATGAGGGAAGACTACCTTTGAAATCAAAGGCTTCCTCTGCAAGCTCCTGGGCCCAGTTTCACAAAGAATCTTAAGTCTAAGAAAAAACGTAAGTCTGAAATGAAGTCATCTGATTTGCTGAAACCCTGGTCACATGATGACTTAAGTCCAACTTTAGACTTAAGTTTCTTTGTGAAACTGGGCCCTGGTAGTTATAACAAAAGCACTGGTTTTCTCTGGGTCCTCCTGTTTCCTCCTGCAGAACTCAATGCTTGATGCATTTAAACCACTGAGCCAAGCGTTACAACCCTCAATCTGTAGGAAATTCAAGCTATTTTAACTTGGCTTTACCATACATGCAAGTACAGATTCCAGCTCTACCTAGGTCGGGGAAATAATCTAAAAGAAACATTAGGTGTGAAAGTGTATTTTGTAATCTAACCTCCAGATTCTAATGTGTGCCCTCCGTAAAACGGCTGTTAATGCATATTATACAGTATGTAATTTCATATAAAAGTCGGAATTCTTCTGTATCAGTTCATGTGTGTGCACACCAGGTATACACACTTTCAAAATGTTGTATTTGGTTGGCAGAAGCTGTTTATTTATATACACCTATTTGTGAATATCATATCTTTCTATTATTATTTGCAAGGCAGTTAAGCCTATCTCGGTTTTATGCCAGATTGTCTGAGTTGCAAGTGTGCACGATTTTCTGGCAGAAAGTGGTTGTAGGCCGAGTGGTAAGTGTTCAATTTGACATATCCCCGATTATTCCTACCTTGCCTGTCTTTTTCAGTTCACGAATGATAGGCCTACCTGTTCAAACTTTGCATAGATGGTAGTATTTGGTGAAATTTGGAGGGGGGAGGACTCTAGCCATTGAAAATCAGTCCAGTTCACGACATATGGGTCAAAGTGGGTATTGAATCCCTGACTCCATTAGTGTCTCGTTCCTATCCAGTGTTGTTGCATACTGCAGCACTCTGATATTAAATATGGAATATGAGCAGCTTGAGATGGCTTCTTCCATACTTACCAGGGCCAACCTAAAATCTAATACAAATACAAATACCAGTACACCATTTTTTTCCCCCACCGATCGTGATATAGCCTACACCGGGGCTAAGGTTTAACGAGTTAAGTGATAATCACTTAGCGCATATCCTCATTCAATTTAGAGCTAATCACTCTTTTATTGTCATTTTGTGGGGATGCTGCATTCATCATCGTCATCACTGTTCTGCCAGCCTTCTCTCGATCGCTATCTTTGTCAGATAATGGCTCAGACTCTTGAATGCCATGGGTGGAGACACACCTTTCTTAGCTACAGACGACGATTTTTCACTGCTGGGTGTGCGGGTAGGGCCAGCACCATTTAGGGGATGTTCGGAAAGGGGTTGTTCGTTTTCGTCAATTGAGGAATCTGAGTTGTGATCCTTGAGAAAATGGAGAAAGCTATGAAGCTGCAAATTGCAGTGATTATTCTGTACAGCACAACAAATAATCCCTGCAATTTGCAAGTGCGTAGCTTTTCCCGTTTTCCCAAGGATCACAACTCAGATTCCTCAAGTGACGAAAATGAACAGCCCCTTTGAAAATGAATGTTTCTTTAGTGCCAGGTTCCACAGAAGTGATCGGTAACACTCCCCGAATACATGTAATAGCAAGCAAGGAGGTTTTTAGGTGCCTGACAAAAACAGTGGTGCTTTTTGCAGCCTGGATGTTTCTTGTACAGATTTCACTCGCGTTCTAAGACACAAATAATCTTCTCAATTTGTTTTGTTTCAGAATTATTTCAAGTGCTTGTTTCGTGGGAATTCACTCCAAGAAGAGCCTTCGCTAATTGTTCTCTTGTTTATTTCTTTCCAGAATACAAACTATGAATGTCTAGACAGAACAAGAGACGACTTATTCCTAGACTAGGTGCCGCTGCCGCAACTCTGCGAACAAGATGGCCGCCAAGATTGGCTTGCTCAATGAAATATGTGCCAAATTAAAGACTGATGTCAGCGAGGTGGGCGAAGATTCGGCATCGCCGAATTCCAACGGCAACAAATATGGCAGCCAAGATACACCTCACTCCTCTTATTCTGGGAGTCCTGTAACAGTTCAAGATCTTTCTACGCACTCGCCGCTTGTCGGGACTCCAGCACAAGATTCACCGCGGAAAAATCGGCGAAAGGCTGCGGCGCCGAGATGTTTGAAATCGTATAAGGAGGAGACGTACCAGAAGGACGAATTGGAGGAGTTTGAGGTGAATAATCGGGATGTCGATTTCGCTGCCTACGCGGGTGATTTGGATGAAAACAGTAATAAAGTTGATGAGAATGCCAGCGAGTTGGGCGATGGTTCGGACGGGAGTGGAAGCTTTCCAGTTGGTGGTACTGATGATGACGATGACGATGATGATGATGATGGGTACTATGACAGGGATGATTCTGACGTTGAACAGGACCAAGATCCCTCCGTCGATGAGAATGCTAGTGATGGGTACGATTCAAGATTTGACTACGATAAACAAGATGTTGATGACGTAGGGGCTATTGATTTGTCTATTCCTAAAAGTCAGTCGAAAGTCTCACAGAACTTTCCGCCTGTGCAAGAAAGTGAAAAACGTGCAGAAGCTCCAGTGAATTTGAAAAAAGAGCGCCATCTTTTGACCAGTACGGGCAAGAACTCTGGCGAGGCAGCCGATTTGAAAGACTATGCAGAAAGTACAATGAATGAACTGTTGAGTATGTATGGTCTATCCGAGGATGCCGGCACCATCGCCAAGAATGTCCCGCTGCAGAATTTTTCTTCTGGCAAGATACTGGAGCATAACGTCAGGGGTCATCCAAGTGGACGGTCGGTACAGGGGACTGAGCAAGACCATCACACTGCCAACTTCTATGCAAAATATACTGAACGTCTATCCAAAGCTGGTTTCAGTTCAGAAGGTATGTTGTTTTCAAATCGTGCAGTGTCCTCCTCTTGAGAATTTTTCGTGCGAGTTTACTAGTGGCACAAATGATTACCCATGGCTTTCTATGGCCAAATCCCCATAGAGAGCCAACTTGCCCAAAGAACTCACTGTGGAGGAGCGCCTTTAGAAAGTCTTGGAATTGCTTTATGGTTTATGCCTTGACCAGTGTCACAAGATTACCCATAGCTTTCTACGGCCAAACACCCATAGAGAGCCAACTTGCGCAAAGAAACTACTGTTGGAGAAGTGCCTTTAGAAAGTCTTGGAATTGTCTGAGAGGAAATAGAATCAAAGCAAACCTGGCTGCTCTCGATTTTCATGAAATCATTTGATTAAAACTGTGAGCACCTGTTTCCTATGATCAATTCATGATGGGTTGTAGGATTGACAAAACTGGTACACAGTTCCTGCCGTCCCTCTCGGCTATCTACATATGCCAAATATCAATTTTATACAGCCAGCCACGAGCAAAGCATATAATATTGGCTTAGATGTGAAATTCTGATCGATTCATGACCAAATTGATAAAGTGATGGTTTAATACGTCAATAATTGTGGCCGGTCAAACATTCTTGTTTTTGCACCCGATGTTAATGCACTCCATTTCGCTATTACCAGGTGGCCCGTATGGATTCATTGGACGAACTGTTTATTCCCAATACCATGGTTACCGATTCCATTTCCTCCCCCCACAAATTGTATTCATGGATGCTGTCATTGAAAAGATTTGCATATTTGCAGGGTTTTAATATTTTTCCACCTTTCAGGTAATTGCAATATTGGCTGCAACTCATGGCGTGAACACAATCAGTTACCCGGGCAACACTTTCTTTGATTTCAATTAAATTGATATGGGACATAAACAGACTGGGGTTTTAATCAGTCGTCGTGGCAACCAGTCTCCAGGCCTTAATCAACCAGTGAATGCATTGTATTTTGATATTGTTTCGGCTGTTCTGTGAACCGAGTCCCCTCTCAGCTTCGGTGCAAAAAATTGATTTGAAAGTCATGGTCTCTCTATTTCAGAGAAAAGTTAGTTTTCAGAACTCAGAGTCCCAACTCAGCCAGTAAAATGAAATACTTAAATATTAAATTAGATTGAGAGCTATAATTTCAAATATGACATAAATTAGCTATTACGAAAGTTTAATGGACAGCATGGTCCATATTAAAAACATACTTAAGTCGAAGTATGATTATCTTTTGTGTTGAACAAAGGATAAGTGTCACACTTACACTTACCGATAGTTTTATGAATATGGGCCCAAGATGAGTATCACAGACACAGCTAAGGGCTGTATGCTTGGGTCGGACTTCAGCCAGACTTTCATTTAGTCAGACTTTTCTCAATGCTTCAAGCAAAGAGAAAGTCTAACTTCAGCTATACTTTACGGCCCTTAGACTTAAGTACCGGTAGTTTTATGAATATGGGCCCATGAGAAAACCAGTGGACCTGGAAGAAACCTGCACTGTCAAAGATTTCCCTCTCTATCACGTGAAGAATGGGATCAAGCCCAGGGCCCATCATAAAACTATTTAAGTCTAAGTGTGACACTTATCCTTTGTTCAACACAAAAGATAAGTGTCACACTTTGACTTAAGTATGTTTTTATATATGGACCCTGACCTTTAATATGTGCTGCATTTTCACTTCCTGACACCTGACAAGTACAAGAATTTACATACAGAACGCCGAAGTGGGATGCTCCCATATGTTGGAATGACATTTGAACAATTTCTACATTGCTGCAGAATTCACATTACTGCGCTATTTGTGACGTCAGGAGCAATAATACAATGTTGCGAGGGCTTGTAGTTACAGGGCTGTATCCTAGATACTTCGGAATTGACATGGTCCGCTGCATCAGGCTCACACGCTAATTGAGGATAGGGCAAACCAATTTATTCTTAAAGATTTAGAATTGATAGAAAGTTCACCAGATTGAAAATATGTCCGAAAACACCTCTATTAAGGACACCAAACTGGTCATTTCTATTCATTTTGACCTCTGTAATCAGGACACCTCTCAATAGACGATATCACTCCAAATGAGTGCAGCATCTGACGCATCCAGCGTCATGACGTCCCGCACGTCATTTCTGAATGCCATGACGTGACTTGAAAAAAATCCATTTGTTTCAGCGATCATGACGTCGGGAAATAATTTGACTTTTTTTTCGTCTCACGTCAAGATATCATGAAATGATGTGTGGAACATCATGACGCTGGACCTGTCAGGTGCTGCCCTCTTTTGGAGTGATATCGTCTATTCAGGACGCTAACTACCAGTCCTAAATGTGTCCTAGGTTGCACTCTACTTCATTGTGATTTAAGGAAAAAACATTTTGCATGGCCTAGGTAGGGAAATGTTTCACGTTTCTATGGAGTTTCCTGCGGGATTTTGATTCATTGCCTCCCGTCCCGAGGCTTTTACACCGCTGTTACATTAGGCGTGAGTTTTGTCTGCATTTATGCGAAACCATGGTGATGTCATTAGGTAAAATCATCAAGGTTTATTGGGACGTTTACATCAATTGATTCAGAAATACCACATATTATTGTAAGAGGTAAAAATAGATGCGCGCGAGTGCTTAACGGATGTGGATTTTGAGTGGATGGAGGGAAATAATTTATGAAAACAAAAAATTCCAGTGTTGACAGATATTAAGAAATATTTGTTGAATTTTTCTGCAAGAAGTGAACATCTTGGATGTCGTATCTCGCCCGTTATCTTTTGATTGAATTGGAATTTCATGATCCTGGTTGTCATCTACGCCTACGGAGCCCAGAGAAAGTGTCCCGTAAACAGTAGAAATGCTACTGTTCAAGAGACAGTTTTCTGGCACACCCTGTAGTTATAAAGTCCTCGTTTTCCTACGCGATATCACCTAAGCAAAATGGTCCAATCAGCCAAAAGGAATGTGATATGTTTCAAGATGGACAGGTTGTTATGTAATGACTTCCCATTCAAATTCCACCACTGAACTGTCACATTCATAGAAGAAGGCCGTTCTAGCCGAATGATTTTGTCTACGTGAGGGGAAAAAAGGAATTCACAATTAGAACAACAGCCGTGATAATGTTGATTTTGCGAGCACCGAATCCAGGGTTGAGTGATTGATTATCTCCACACAGTGCGGCTGTGACGCTGCAAAAATTTGATAATTTGAAATATAATCCTTGAAATCGACTCTTGGCAGATGTCCCGCGTACCTCATCGTCATAATTCCACCTAAAAATGTGTAGTAATCTGTAACAATCTGAGTCGTATCAGCTGCAGGGGAATTGTCTATCTCTTCACTTTGTAAAATTTAACAAGGTAATTCAATGAAAATTTCATTTGTCTGATGCACTGGAGACAGACAGGTAGAAGCTGGAGTTTGGGGCTGTTGCATTCGATGATCGTACTTCAATTGAAGTCCACTGGTGATAGGGAAACCACAGTTGTCTTCACATAAAGTCAGTTTGATCCGGATCGTGGCCAATCATGCCAGTTCACTTGCTTTTTGTACCGTGAAATAAGCCATACGACCTGTACTATCCTTCCCTTTTCATGGTACAAAGTAAGTCAACTGGCCTCGAAGCGGATTGAATCGACTCTGTGTAAAAAGGCCTCATGGTACGTAAATGTCATTCTCCAACTCATTATTAATGAACTATAAATTCCTGGGCCCATTCTTTTGTCAACACGGTTCCTTGGGGTGGAAGATCGTTACGTAACAACCAGTCCGCCATGAAATAATACCGCGTGCTGTTTGGCCGTTTGGCCCACTTTGGGTACAAAAAACAACAAACGTTAAAATGCCTCAACAAAGTATCCTCATCATTCATTAGAATGACCACAGTTGACAGAAAAACCCACCAAAAGGGGTTAAAATCTGGCCTCGGACATTTTCACTCTCGTGGAAGTTTTGCTTGACAAAACCCATATTATACCGCTAACAATATGTTCTAATAGGTTTGTTTCTGTCGGGGATAAATGAAAAGAAATTACCAGTGTTCAAGTAGCGGCTAATTAATTTGATGCGAGTGGTAGGATTGACGCCGTCCCGTCTTGATATGTTCGCTATCAAAATCAGTCTAATAATTTCTGCGTTTTATCAGGAAATATTCTCCACTAATGCGCCTGCAATCGGAATTTACTTTCTTGCCAATTTATACATTAACTTAACGCAGTAGAACCTGGCATAAACTCTTTATTGTCTCCGAGATAATAAACTGGAATATTGCCATGAAACAGTCCTTTATGGAATCCAACTGTTGCCATGGTTACACGCGGGGTATTTTTGTCCCGGTTTGATTTTGGTAGCAATAAGTGAAAACGGTATTGATTGGTTGGAAATTTGCGGGGATCGTTTAGATATCAGCGCGGGGCATGCAGAGGCTATTTTCTTGAAAAATTAAATCGTTTTCTGTTGGTTGTCATAGTAACGCCTAAGCTCCTGGCCAGGTATGGCATCGGAGGTACAAAGCTCTTTATTAGAATTAGCTTCTTAATTAATTTATATAATTTTCTTCTTCTGAATAATTTAATCATGAGATAACGAGGGAAAGTCGCACGTGACTGTTGGGCCGTCAGCATCGAACTTTCATGACTCGGTCATTGTTCGTAACAACATGAATATCTCATAATTAAATTTCCATGGTTTCAAACAAAAACAATATGCGGACATATAACGTGGCGATAAAAAATCCATGTATAAATTATAAATGGCATGTGTGAGGCTTTCTCCAGCAAACTACAGTATGTTATAAGCACGATGTTGGAGCCCTTGAACAAAGAAATTATGCATGTGTAATTAGGCCATTGTGGGTCGTCTAAACAGTGCCCGTTTCCTTGGATCAGGCAAAGACAACTTTGGGCCGTTTCTAAGGTTTGAGAGAATTTATTATTAGAGTACTTATGCATATTAGCATAATACTCCCACTTGGCCCGTGCTGTGATCAAGTCTTTTCCAAATTTAATGCTGTCTGCTGGTATTTCTTCTGTTTTGTATTTTTTGTTGAATTAGCGGTGTCCTATTTGGTGTAAAATGGAAAATGTTGATCAAAACAGATTAATGCATTCTTTGTTGGTGGATTTTGGGGCATTACAGATAAATGTTGGCCTTGTATTAAATGAACTGTACAGGCAATTTTTGTCATATATTCATGTAGACGTCGATAACGGCCGGTATTCATAAAAGTTAGCAAATGCTTTTACTTACCGGTAAGATTTGCACAGCGAGGTCCAATGTAAATGCACTACAAAACTTGAAGTAAAAGCATTATGTAGGCCTACTTTCTTATCCCTTTTCATTTGGGGGGATGCTGGAATTTCGATTTCATGATGTTCTAAACAGTTAGATAACTGGTAAAATTGTGTATAAAAATCTAACAATCTGATTCTGAAGGCACTGTTGAGGCGGACTTGCTGAGGACTAAGTCGGGACATGCTTGGGTCGAGTCTATAGTTCAATACTTACCCAGCACCATCAAACTGGTTTGATTTCTGGCCTAGAAAACTGCTCTTTGAACAGTAAAAAAACTTGCCATGCACACTGCAGATCTCAAAAATTACTGAACACAGAGCTTGTGCAGATGACGTCATCACAGAAAAATCTGCCATCTTGATGTCAAATTGACGTCAAATTATGTCGTCGACTGACATGCACACTTTGTCGTCCGCACAAGTGGAATGTGTGTGACTTCAACCATGACGTGACCTACTGATGGCGAACTTTGTCATCGACATCAGCGTGGTGGACGGCCGGTCAAAAGTGACGTCATAGTGAGCCACTGCACAAGCTCTATTGCCCAGCAGAACCCCGAGTCCTGGCAGTCATGTTGCTCTTCCCTACAAAATGAACCATGATATACACCACAGAACAAGAATATGAAAACGAATCCATATAAACGTTTACGACTAATTACTCCACCAATTATACCCTCGGAAATGCTATTTACCTAAATGCCAGAAATTCTGTTACATTCGCTGAAAAAGAAAATTCGTGAAGCACGCCAACACTTTGTAAAACGTAGCGCATTAATTTTAAGACATTTGATCTATTTTCCCAGGCGTCAGTATGTGACCTCCATCGTCTTCAGTTCCACTTATGCGAACTATCTAAATATCTTTGGATAATTGAGAAACGTATAAATGGGCTAATGTCGGTTTTGCCATCATATCAAGCTCTGACTTCTGTGTGGTGTATATTCTGGGGGTGGTGAGCTCAGAGCTGCGTAGTGCTCAGACCGGTTGTGCGGTTTGCAGACTTGTTGATTGGAAGGGTATTCTCGTTGCCAAAGAAGATATTCGACTGTGGAAAGAGGTGTTGCACAGGAACTCTTTTGGTCTCAGTGTCAATTTCATTAAAGCCAGGAATCCACCATTGCTTTCAAGCTGATTTTGCGTTGCGAATTGCTTTGCAACTGGGTTGCGTTGCAACTGGGCACTCGATCGCCATAGTGGACTCGCTAGACGTGATTTCCACCAATGGCGAAGATGTGGTCAATTTCAGTCGGCAATCGGTCGGCGACTGGTATCAGTTCCTTGCGATCGTATTCATGCGCAGGTAGCAGGTTGCAAAGCAAGTCGCAACGCAGAAAATCAGTAGTGGATTCCTAGCTTTAAACTAATAAACCTACTATTCCTTCAATTTCTACAGAAGCCATCTCTCAAAGTATTCATTCATTGGAAAGCTTTATAGATACATGTAGGCCTACCTACGTATGTGACGAATTTCAGACCTTTGAAGCCGTACATATTTTCATGTTCGACAAAATTGTCCTTCAGTGGAAAGGTTTAAAGGGATTGTTGCACTCTAATGCAGTAATTTTCCACTGTTACCATGAGGTACACTTTCTAGTTGAACTAGATCAACTTTTCTGTTCCACAGTGACAACCCTGACGGCCACACCCACCATCAAATCCCCGGCAGACTTCCATATTGATGAACAGTGATATACAAGTAGCAATGTTACGGAAGAGAAAATTGGTTCGCTTTTCAGCTACCCTGACCCTTGGGGGCTCCTGGTCTATTAGGGTGAAGCTTTTCATGTTTGAAAATATTCTTATATTTCAGCACATACACTCAGTAATCTTCAATCGTTCGTCCCAGGCTTGCAAGACTGAGTTAGTGTTGGTGTAGATCACAAGATGGCAGCAGTGCAGAGGGTAGATTTCTTTGCAAAATTTGTGTGCATTGTCAATTCCATCGTCTTTTCTTCCACAGCTCCAAGAACAATCACAAGTGAAGTGCATCAACTCCACAAAGATGATGAGAATGCAACTGAAGCACCCCCTAGTGCTGACGCCAGCTGCCATTCCACGCCCACGAAGACGGGACCCACTGCAAGCAGCACTGGCATCAATGGTCCAGGTGAGCGCATCCGCCAGCATTCTATTATGAGAATATTCGCAACCAAACAGTTGTCAAGTCTGTTCTATTCGACCTGGACTGATTTCCAACATGGCCGCTACAGCCACCATTAAAAAATGACCCTTTTGAATCCCTTTTCATAGGCAATGGCCAGTTCGTTGTAATTGCAGCATGTATCCAATTTCCAACATGGCCGCCACAACCACCATAAAAATGACCTTCTTAAATTCCTTTTCCTAGGCAATGGCAAGTTCGTCGAAAGTGCAGCGTATATCCGAGCCTGTTTCAATAAAGAGTTGACGCCATCATCAGGAACCAAATCTCCAGCTGAATCAGCAGCAGGAAAGTTACTCCCCGACTATGCAAAGTATATCAAAAGGTAAAATTTCTGAATGCTATGACACTGTCAAAATTCAGGAAAACAAACAGTCATAAACCACCTCTCAGAACAAGTTCCAGAACTGGCCATTTTACTTGTCAGAGAACAAGCAATGGGAGCTGAAAATCTGGCCGAGCTGGTATTTATTCTGAGAGGTGAAACTGCTGAATTACCGGTATGTTGAGGCAAAAAGGACTTCTCAGCACTTACTCCCCACACGCAGTGATGTAGGGAGCTTACTCCCCACACGCAGTGATGTAGGTAGCGAGTGCTTAGAGGGCCTGATATCATCAGGATTCGACTTAACACAGTGACCCCTACCACTGTTTAACCAATGTTTAAAAGCCATCTAAGCATAAAACTCATCTGTATTGAATTTTACGGTATTTTCAAAGTGTTAGGAGAGTGCAGGTACATACTTCAAAGAATCAAGGCCTAGTTTTCAGCACACACTGAAAAAAGTGCAAGCAGAGCTCTAATGTATTAAGGTAGAGCATAGTACATTTTACACTCCATTAACATCGGAGGACGTAGCACTTTCTGAATTCAATAAAGTGTGGCTTTAATTTGGCCCCTTCCCTTTGAGACATGTTTATTTGAAGCTCCTATCCATTCATCATCACAGGTTTACTGGGTTTGAGGACTGTAAGGGCACACACTGTCAGGATATGATGTATCGTGAACACTATCACTGCATGGACTGCAGTTTCAAAGTCTTCGTCAAGAAAGAAGAGATGATAAGGCATTTCAAATGGCACAAAAAACGTGATGACTCGCTGCAACATGGCTTCATGCGGTACAGTCCACTGGACGACTGCGAGGATCGATTTGGAGAGTGTACCCATAATAAGAAGCAGACGCATTATCATTGTTTACAAGTGAGTTTCTTTCCCAGCAGTCACAAACCTCTCTATTAAGGACACCTTCAGGACTGGTAGTTGCTGTCCTTAATTGAGAGGTGTTCTGATTACAGAGGTCAAAATGAATAGAAATGACCAGTTTGGAACTGAATTCTGGTGTCCTTAATAGATAGGTGTCCTCCTGGCAGAGGTGTCCACTGTATTTTGAATATCGTTTGATTTCTCTTTTGGAGATTGCAAGACAAAGGGCCTAAAGGATGTCTTGCCAGAACTATTTTTCATTATGTTTACCGAGTTGATCATGTTTAAAAAAGACGAGGTAGGATAGGAATGATGGAGAGCTCAAGATTTGGAGTTTTAGCTGTATGACCACTGAATCTGACTCTAGAAGCATGAACAGTTAAACCAGCAGCACACCAGGCGATATCGCAGGCGATCTACTCACTACCGATCTTGTTGCCAGCCACCGCAGACTAGGCGATATCGGCTTTGGTGTTGTTTGACAATGGGTGAACATCGCAAGCGAGAGGATTCCATGCATCGCTGCCAGCGCACACCTGGCGTCAACAGGTGATTTTGCTCAGTGGCGATTAAATCGCTTGCGATATCACCTGGTTGTTGCTGGCTTTACATAATATAGATCTACGTCATATCATGAGCTGGTGGAGATATTTATTGGGTTCCTTATGTGTGGGTGATGATGTCATGGTTGTGACGTCATGCTCAATAAATTTAATGGTTCTAGCTGACTCTGTGTCATATTGAGCCACTATCTTAAGTATAACATCTGCTTTCAGCCTGGCTGTAACAAGGTCTACATCAGCACCTCAGATGTCCAGATGCACGCCAATTATCACCGCAAAGACTCCGCCATCATTCAGGAAGGTTTCCAGCGTTTCCGTGCCACAGAGGATTGTGGGACGACAAAATGTCAATTCTACGGCCAGCGTACAACTCATTTTCATTGTCGGCGTCAGGGGTGTGAGTTCACGTTCAAGAACAAGGCTGATATGGGTAAGGATGAAACATGCCCAGTTCTGCTTAGAAAGAATTCTGAAACCTTGATAATAGGCATCACTCATTTGATATGACTGGCTTCTCACTTCATGCAATATTTTCTTCCATTTCAGAAAAACACAAGACGTACCACCAGAAAGACGAGGTCCTGAGCAAAGACGGCTTCAAAAAGTTTATGAAATACGAACATTGTAGCTACAGCGGGTGCAAATACAGCAAGATCAGTAACCACATTCACTGTATAAGACCAGGTATGAGGCAGATAGTGATTTGTCACCTTGGTTTTTTGCACCAGATTTTACCCTAAAATGCTGCCATCTGATGAAATACTTCGCAACTAAAGTTTCCACGAGGTTTCTTCTGAGAGTTGTCACTCCTCCATTTGAGAGTTTCCTCTAGTGCCAGTTGGTTCTAAATGGGCAATTCACCATAATTAGTTCCCTTACAACTGAATTGCCCATAGAGAGCCTACTTACGCAAGAAGGCGCTGACGTAGTGGAGTTAGATATCGAGCTTGGAACGCTACAGACTCATTTTTCTCCCCACGTGCTCTTGTGCGACTTTTAACTTTTCCAAACTAATGAGGAACCGGAGGAACTAATCCGTGACGTGATGCTGATGAACAACTCAGTTAAAACTGTGACGTCGAAAAAAAGCCAACGTTATTTGCCATTTAATTCTGAAACTACACCCTACTTCCAGCCCTAATATACCTGAAGTAGCCCACTGAATTTTGAATTTTAAACGTTCATCATCAAGTAAATGGCTGACTCAATTTGTCTGAGTGTTTTCAAACGAAAATTCAAGTGGGAACATGTTGAATTTCATCGATAAAATTGACTATTTTAGCGTAAATAACAGACCGAAGAGCAACGTCATTGATTCTGAATGACATATCGCACATAACATCACGGACGATGTGCAACGTCAGTGACGTTTTCAACGTCGCAGAGCATGCACTTTTGTGTTAAAACTGATTTGTTCCCCAGCGCCTCCTTTGGGCACTCCGGTTCTTCATTCATTTCTGAGCACCTTGAATGTGGCACTGTTGAACATGTTCATTCACATAACTGATGTCCCCTCCATTTCCAAATGGAATGTAGGCTTCGATTCAAGTTTTCTTCCTTTCTAACAGAAAGTTTCTATTTTCAGGGTGTAACTATGTCCTCCATTCAACTGGGCAGCTCTATTCCCACAAACGGAAACACGAACGTCGTGACTTTGAGTTCGCGTACAAACGTTACAAGCAGGAGAGCAGTGATGACAAGGCCGGATCGTCCAACGATGCTGGCTCGGTTGGACGCCAAAGCGGTGCGCCGAGTCCCGCGCCACCGACACCAGTGAGGTCCATCGCCCCAAGACTCTGTCTTACCAACCAGCTCCCTCACGGACTAGTGCTTCCGCAGGCCCTATCTTTGCCACTGGAACAGCAGCAAGCCATGTTCAACCACGCTCAGAAAGCCCTCATGACAGCGATCGGTCTACAGAGCAGCGACAAGCCAAGCAATGTAGGAGAGCAAAACAATCCAGAATACATGGACTTAGAAGACTTAAAACACTTTGATACCAAGACTATAAACTCTGGTACCTCGACACCAAATTCTGTTTCAAGTTCCCCGCCTCCAGCCACAGACTCCCTACCACATTCCAGATTCTCCCTAACTGCTGAATTGCGTCAGCAGCAACTTCAATCTGCCCTCGCAAAATGTGCCTCCGTCCTAAAAAATGCTGAGTTAAATAATTCCCTAAGTCTTCCGATACCCAGTTTTGCGGTGAAGGAGCAGAATGAAGATGTTGCCACGCCGACTGGTTCCCATGGTGATGTGGCGATTAAGGAGGAACCGCAAGAGAGTCAAGTCCCGTCAGCAAGTTCTAGTCAAGTGAAGCGGGAAAAAGATGTGATGTCGTCAGCGCCACCTATTAGTGAACAACCGCTGCTTAGTCGACCATTGCCAAAGATAATGGAGAAGAGAGAGAGAGATGAGTCGTGGAAAAAGTACATGATCAGGTAAATGATCAACACAATAACGGAAGTGTTCTCCCAACAACCTGTTCAAAGTATGGGCAGGAAAACAGAATTTCTTCGACTCTGGTGGTGTTTTATTCTTGTGTCATCTTGTGTCATACTTGTACTTGTATATTGGACAGTTGCACTGTCAGTGTCAAAGACCTTTTCCATGCTGGATGCTTAATACTCTTTATCTTATATTTGACAGATATACTGCCAATGACCCTTGCCGTGCCCGCTGCTCAATGCTTTATAAGGATCATTATCATTGTAACGTAGAAGGCTGTGGTGGCATGTTTTACACAAAGGAGCGTGTTAGAGAACACGCCAGGTGGGTGAATGATATTCAGTGTCCTCCCAGTCTCAGAATTCCTGCTTTGCCGGTAGTTGCCATTCAGCAGCTCCTGTCCAGGGGCCTGTTTCAGAAAGTGGCTTTAAGCTAGTGCTACCTTAACCAAATGTGAGCCGCTCCATAGCACAATGGTAGACCATATCCTCGTCTTGTTTCAGGCTACATGACCAGGATGAGAAGGTGACAGAGCTGACGTTCCATACATCAAATGCTGATCATCCATGCTGCGTTGAAGGATGCTCAGTCCAAGGAAAGAAACACTACCATTGTCTATGGGTAAGTTTAATACTGTGGACTCGCATAGCAGTTTGAAAACCTCCTCCCACTGAAAGTGTGAGGCAGATAAACCCAGGAAGTGACTAATCCTTCTCAAAATCCAGCAGATATGTGTGGCGGTCTAGAAAAACCCATCAGATGTCGCATTTGAGGAAAGTGTTAATGGCCTTGGTGAACCAGCACATTTCAATAGCTGAAATGTACTTCGCAACAGGTAAACAGTAGTAGATCAATGCACAGGCAATCTGACAGCCCTTGTTGATCATTCAGCGACATCTGATGGGTTTCTCTATACCCTGCCTCACATATATTTTCAAATAATTTATCCAATGTTTTAAGAGTTTGAACAATTAATGTGCCACAAGTTGTACAAATCTAAGAGTAAAACATTTTTTCTTTCAGCCTGAGTGTAGTCAGGTATTCGACGCAGCGGCGCCACCTTTGTCACGTCTCAAACATCATCGGTATCATGAACAACAACGGAACAAGATGACCACCAAGTGGCGCATAGAACAACCAGTGGTTCCTACTGATGGTCTTCTCCGACGGAAACGTGGACGTCCTCCAAAATACCCAAAGGATGAAATCCCATCGGTACCGAAAGTTAGTGTAACGGAGAATGCACTGCATGAGACAAGTACACCGATCAGTGTAAAGCTTACACGGGAAATGTTTCTGTCCAGTTCGTCGAAAATTGTGAACGGATTCAAGATGTTTGAACCTGGTCTTCCCTGCCCTGATGAGTTGTGTGAATACTACACCAAGGAACATTATCACTGCGTGCGGCCACGTTGCCATCATGTGACCAATTCGACAGAAGTTATGAACCTTCATGCTCGAGAGTTCCACAATTACGTGTCGATCATGGAGGGGTTTGAATTCTTCGACCGCGGCGTGAATTGCCGTCGCCCACATTGTCAGAACAACAAAAGCAACCGCCATTTTCATTGCGTTCGACCACGTTGTGATTACGCGTTCGTCCGCCATAGTACGATGTTTCAGCACGATAAGAAACACCATGATAGACCAAAATCGACAAAACCCGCAGAGGAGCCGGAGAAGAAACCAGGTTCGCCACTCGATGATTTAAAATCCAAAACCATCGTCAAAGCGTCCGGAACATTCTATCCTATGTCAACAATTCCTCATAAACCGATCGCTCCGAAAACATCGTCAGATATTCAGCAACCTATCCCTGTGAAGCTGGAACCGTCGCTTGTTCGCCCCATCGCTAGCATTCCTCCGTTCCTGACCTCATCTGCAAATTCACCCATCTTTGTCCCCATGGCGAATGCAGCGCCTATGTTGGGTGTTGCTAGCGTACCTAACGCCCTACCCATCATCACGGCACCAATCATGGCGCTTCCAACAGCAACCATGGCGACCCCTATCATCGTAGCTGCAAGTACTTCTACCTCAAATCTGACATCAGGCGAGATCACCCTCCAGCAAGCAAGTGCTGCAGCCGAAGCTCTTAAGGATTTAGAGTCCGCTTCAAACCTGGAATCCAACGGCAACGGATCGCAATCCGAGTCCACACTCGATCCAACCAATCCACTCTCAGGACAGAAATCCTTACCGTTGTCCGTCTTGCTGCAGNCCAATCCACTCTCAGGACAGAAATCCTTACCGTTGTCCGTCTTGCTGCAGCAAAAAACGGCCCATACACCGCCGATGGAAAGTTGGCATTCACTCAGATCCAAGATGCATTATGTTATCGACCAGAACTGCGGTCGGCCATTTTGTAAGCTAAAGAAACGTGACCATTATCATTGTTTTGACTGTAATCAAGCATTTTCTGATCCTGAAAGACTGAAAACGCATGTCGGGCGTCATGGAATAAAATTTGAGAGAAATAAACAACCCAAGTTGATAGCGAGGTCACCTGGTTCATCACGTAATGGTATTCTCGACGATGAGGAAAGCTCTTCTTTTGCGTCTGATTTGAATTCTTCGCTGAATCTGAACGGTGAAGAATTCTCTAACATGATGGCGATCGCTCAGAAGAAACGGGATGCTATGTTGCACATTGAAAACAGCGAAAGCATTGATAATGACGCGACTAACGACAGTCTGGAGGGTAACCTTGAAATCGACTTGGATAGCTCACCAGAGATGTGTAGCTCATTGGATGATTCTGGTTTGCGTCGTTCTGGAAGGAAGAGGACCTTGACCCAGGATCACGGCGATTACGTCGATGCTGATGCTGTCGTTGTGAAACAGCGCCGTGTGACGAGCCCACGTGTATACAAAGATGAACCAGTTCCAGATGGATATACACGGTACTGGGCGCACGAGGATTGTGGCCGCCGCGGCTGCTCGTACCGTCAGAGTACAACACATTTCCACTGTAAACGGAAAAGTTGTGGCTTTGGTATTTGTAGCCGTATACGTATAGAACAGCACACACTACGCCATGAACGTATTGATAAGATCACAGGCAATGACTTTGAGCAGTACCGGGCAAATCTTGATTGTGGATTTCCAAAGTGTCTGTTCTCGAATCAAGCTACGCATTTTCACTGTCTCAAGTGTCCATTCACATGTACGGACACGATAAAAGTTACCACACACCGCAAACAACACAATAAAAAGGATTTCTTCGTCTCTCAGGGGTTTCAGAAGTTTTCGCAAAGCCAGAGTTGTAAGGAGGACTGTAAGCATAATCAGAGACAAACACATTATCATTGTATCGTGTGTGGTTCTGCCGTTGTTGGCCAATCGCAGATGGCCCCACACAGATTGAAGCATGCTGGGCTCGGACGCTTCACTGTTGTCAATATGAACGATTCGAGTGGCGCACAAGTTAAGAATCCATCTTCAAGTGGTGTCTCCCTGTCTTGAGTACTTCAAGTCTTCATTCAATGCCATTATTTCATTGAAGAGTGGATGACAGCTACTTGTTACATAACGCTGTACCTGAGTGGCTTTCTTGGCTTGATTTATGATATTCACCACATGCAATATGAGTGTTATATTCTGAAGTGACAGGAAGCCAGCTGTCCTAGCTGCTCGCAGGAGATAAATTTTCACTTTTCCTCCAGTTATACTATTTGGTATGTTTACTGTCCCCTTCAAGAGGTTCTCCTAAATTTATGTTGAAGATGCACTCTTCACCGTGGTACAGCAGTTTTACATTTTACCTGAACTTCAACTGACCTCATCTGCCCCAGAATCCAGCAGATGGCATAATCCGTCAGTTTTCTCACGTCCTATGGAACTGATTGAAAAATATTTGTCACCTTAGTTTCACAATCAGAGGACACGCAGAGTAAATAACTAACCATTCAACCACGATTTCCAACCATTGACTTTATTCAGCAACCAAACGTATCACAAGTTTGTGTATATACTTTGTACAGCTTATACCTTGTTGATTTTTATACAACCTGTTCGGGGTTAATGCGGTAATGTTTTATATTACCATACATATATTTTGCCATATTATTTAACATTAGAAAACAAAACCATACTGTGTTTATTCCTATTTAAACTGCTTGAAACTGTTTACCCTTTCTTGATTGTGGTATGGGTCGTGTATTTTGGCCAGATGAATGGTTGGTAAGGTCAGTTCCTTCTTGCAATGCAAGAAAATATAGCTCAATAGACGATTCTCGAATCCGCAGATCTGTGCACTTCTGCCAAAATGCAACCACAACCTCGATCTGAAACCGGGTGACGTGATGCAGTCCATGATTCAGCAATGGTCGACATCTTCGAAGTCACTGTCGTGGGGTTGTCTGCGTCGCGTCGTTCAGCTTCAGATCGAGGTTACGATTGAGATTTTGGCAGAAGTGTGCAGATCTTTATTTGAGAATGGTCTTTAGCATTCTGCCAATTTAAAGTTTGTTGCATGGGGTTCCAAGCAAACAATTGCTGCAGAAATTTAGGAAAGGGAGAGGTAATTTTGTCCAAATTGACCGCTTTGGTAGATGCCAGTCGGCCCTATTGTTTAAAAAAATTGAAATTCGTCAAAAACAGTTACCGGTAATTGAACATGGTATTTTTGGCAGAGTGCTATCAGCAAGTTTCGATGCAGTGTTAGTGGAATGTTGTGTGGGGAATTCATTTAGCCTACGTAGTACCGGTACCAAGTGGTTATCAGTGTCCAATGCTGCTGTGTGACAAATGACTTGAAAAGTTGTGAAAATGTTCAGAAGGAATATCCAATCCCAAAATGACCTTAAAATATACATTCTCCATATTTCACTAATTGGTGGAAACTTCAGCTTTCAGCCTTATGGTGAGAGTATACTTCCAGTATATTATTTTACTAGAACATACAGGAATATACTTCCAGTATATTGTTTTACTAGAATATACCGGAATATACTTCCAGTATATTGTTTTACTAGAATATACCGGAATACTTCCTGTATATTGTTTTACTAGAACATACTGGAATCTACTTCCAGTATATTGTTTTCTTGTACTGCTGTCCTTGTAATATCTTCCCCATACTTGAACCATTCACCTCTTATACTGACTTTACATCGGATGACACGTGACACGAACACGCAGGCGAACAATGGCTTCACAAAGGATTCATCCCCATGAGACCTTTCATTGTTCGTCTGCGTGTTCGTGTCGCGTGTCATCCGATGTAAAGTCAGCCTTAGCTGTAATGCACATTTGTTTCACGCTTAATCAAATTTCTGTGAGAAAGTTTTGTCCATACAGCTATCACGGGTGTGGAAGGTCTAGAATTCTGGTTTTCAAACTGCTGTTTTTGTCTGTACATTATATATATGCATTGTGTAATGCATGAATGCTGCTGTTAAAAATTTTAGAGTAAAATCCGCCCATATATGGAAGTGGATGGTGGAGGGAAAAATTGGATGTGTTTTGAGAGGTATGTGGAATCTGAGGAGTAAGCTCAACTTGTGTTGTGCCATTTCAATCACTATCGGACTTTCTGTGCGGTCAGCCCAAGTTTTTCAACGGGTCACTCATTTGTTACCTTGTTTCAGTCAAGTTCTACAGTGAATTAATCAACTGTTTGAAGGTCCTACATGTCTTACTAGGAAGTTATTAAGTACCGGTACAGTACTGTAAAGCAGGAAAATTTCGCGTGCAGGAAATTTTTGTGAATTTCCCGAGAGTGTATGAGTCGCGAAAATTTCCTGTCGCGAATATGAGTACACACAAGTGATAAATACGGTCCTTGAAAAAAAACTGACAAAAATGTCAGAGACTCGCGAAAATATCCTGCTGCGAATATGTCTATAATTCTTGATTCGCGAAAATTTCCAGCCGCAAAATTATCCTGCTTTACAGTAATTGCACTGTTAATGTTCAGATGATAGTAATTGCTATGTACCTTTCCATGTTTTCTTGGTCTTTGTCTACAAATATTCTTACTTTGTGTGATACATGTACAGCCTGAAACGTGCTGAATAAAGAATTCCCTACTGAGCATTGATGACTTAGGGTTATTTGCGTGCGTTCATGCGGAACTGTAATAACGTCTTTAAAAAATGCACATTTTGAACAGGGGTTATTCGCGTGCGCTCATGCGGAACGTTAATAATGTCTTTAAAAAATACACATTTTGAACAGGGGTTATTCGCGTGCGCTCATGCGGAACGTTAATAACATCTTTAAAGAATATACATTTCGGAGAGGGGTTATTCGCGTGCGCTCATGCGGAACCGTAATAACGTCCTGAAAGTGACAGATGTTATTAAAGTTCCACATGAGCGCACGCGAATAACCATCTCCGAAATGTGTATTTTTTAATTTTAAAGACGTTATTATGGTTCTGCATGAGCGCACGCGAATAACCCTAAGAAATAAAATTTTCATTTTTTAAGCAAGACATTTAACACCTGTTGTTGAATGACTGAACTAAGTAGACAGAGTGGGGAAGTTCTTTTATTCAGCAAGTACATGTATTTGTAGAAATAAGACAAAGAAATCATGGACAGATTAATTGCAATTATTAGTGTTTTTAAGAAACCATATGTTAACGCTAACGTTAATGACATCATTTTGATGTAACATTGAATGAATCTGTTGTATTTCTTCTGGGGGTGACGTCATTTTGATGTAATTATCATTAGCGTTAATGTTAACGTATAGTTCCTTAAACTCACTATTATCATAAAAACATTAAACAGTGCAACTGAACTTATAACTTCCGAAGACATGCAAGACATTTAAACAGTCGATAAGACATTTAAACAGTTGATTAACTCATGGTACAACTTGACTGACACAAGGTTAAAATTAGCTTAAAGCCCTAATAAAAGGAAGCTGTATACAGTTGCCAATGATAGGAAGTTTGGAAAGCCAGTTGACTGAACATTTTGGCAATTTCTTGATTCCACCAACATTAATTTAACATTTATAAGTGTAGAAGCAGGTCTCTCAATGGACTTGGTAATGTATCAAGAAGTTCCCATTAGTAAATATTTCTACTTGCCTCCACCATCACTTTCATACAGAAAATATGCAATAAAACCATATTGTTATCAACCAGTATAATTATATCATTACACCATGAAACTGCTTTCTGGTATTATGGGGTGTTGCAGAAAATGTGTTAAATACCATGGGCCTGTTTCATAAAGTGACTATAAGCTAATGGTAGCATTAACTTCAATGCATTTTCCACTTATAGGTACCATTACCGTAGCTTGAAGTCACTTTTTGAACAGGCCCCAGGTAACCAATTATAAATTTTCATTCACATGCAACTGATATTTAGGAAGATGAGATAAATTTTCAGTGAAATTCTCCTGTTATTTGTGAGGCCATCTAGGAAAACCCGTCGGATGTCACATTTGAGTTAAGTGTTAAAGGCCTTGGTGAACCACACATTTCAATAGCTGAAATGTACTTCGTAACAGGTGAACAGTAGCAGATCAATGCACAGGCAATCTGACAGCCCTTGTTGATCATTCAGTGACATCCGCCGGGTTTTCCTAGACTGCCTCACATTTAGTGGTGTTTGTTCAGAGAGCTATCTGCAACACTCAGTAACTGCGTACATAACAACTGAAAATCCTCAGAATTATACATTTACATACGTATTTCTTTCTACCATAATTGTCTTAAAATAATCTTGATAATCTTCCTGGCCATGTTTTTCATGCATACATTTACTGCTGTAGAGTTGACTTTCTGCTGAAGTGTTTCATGTTCTGTGTTCACTGGTTGTCAGTCGAGCTTATGTTTTGTAAAAACCCTGTGTGTTTCACATTACTTGTCAGTGGTCTTCACTTGAACCATGCATATTGCACTTCAAATAAAGCCCGATTCACACTATCAAATCTCTGATCAAACTTTCTGAAGCGGAACTGTAAAAACCCGTTTGCTAAAAAATTTCGGGTTGATCGCTCAAAGCATTCTCAAGTTAACTGCCAGGACCCATATTCATAAAACACTGCTGGGCTTAGTTGCCTGCTAAAGTGCCTAGTTTGTACAGGCCAATGTAAACAACTAGCAGCCAACTAAGCTAGCAAGGTTTTATGAATATGGGCCCAGAAATCAAATGTTAACGGACACCAACACCAACGCACAGGCCCAAACATAATGCCCCCAACCTTCAGAGGTTGTGGCCATAAAAATAAATAAAGGCGCCTATCCATCTGAGAGTTTTCTCGCAGAAGTTGGCTCACAATGGGCAATTCACCATTGTTTGTTTCCTTACGGCTTACGCTGAGACCAATGACACGAACAACGATTCGCAGTTGAGTTACCCATTGTGAGCCAACTTGCGCGTGAAAATTCTCCCGTGGACAGGCGCCGTAAGGGTGTCACATGTTGGAAGTTGCATCATACATTTCAAAGAGGATAATATTTAAGTGTCACATAGTTCTGTGTAGTTCCGACTTGCCTTAGTAATGCTAATCATTTTTAACCATGATTCCTATGTTCATGTTCATCTTTGGATGTAACAGTTAGATGTGCATTTTTCTTGTGGTATTCGAAATTTTTGGCAAGTCCGCCGAGGTTTTATGTTTGTTATGTTTAATTCAGTACTTTATCTGTCTGGGTGGGAAGGCAGACTGCATCCTGCCGATTCTGATATGCAATTAGAGGTGTTGGTTCATTGTTTATCCTGATTCATCACCTGAAGATTTGAATAATTTGTAATGTTGTTCTCGATATCTTTGATATCTTTAAGTGTACATGTATCTTTGAAAATGTGGGGCGGTCTAGGAAAACCCATCGGATGTTGCATTTGAGGAAAGTGTTAAAGGCCTTGGTGAACCCGCACATTTCAATAGCTGAAATGTAGTACGTAACAGGTAAACAGTAGCAGATCAATGCACAGGCAATCTGACAGCCCTTGTTGATCATTCAGCGGCATGAGACATGTTTTCCTAGACCGCCACACAAATAACTTCCTTGCTTTGTAGCCAGTAACGTTTTATTTATGAAGCAGAAGCCTCAAAACCTAGTGACTTTTCTTATTTGAAAAAGATATAGGTAATGGAGTATAGACATGTGCCAAATATCTATTCGTAATCATAATTAAGTATATTCCTCTAAGGATTATTTAATCTCTAAATTAATTTGCCACTTAATGTGGAAAGTATAGTTTTGAAAAAGATTTCACTGATTTGAAGTACGCATCTTCTTTGGTAGGGAGCTTACAACATGGTTTTAGAGTCGTCGAAACTACATGTAGGCTTTACTGCGTTAACTGTGTTATTTTTTTGGTTAAATTGCCCCCTATTGCAAAAAAGTCAATTTACACACAAGTTTCTAGGCGTAATATAACGTCCTATGCACTGTGACGAGCCCATTTCTGCAAGGTGTACTATCACGTTCTACCCATGCTACGATCCTGGGGTGTTTCCCCGGGTGCCACAGTGACGTCGTATTACGTCCAACCCAGTTGACAGGTTAATACTGGTATCCACTAGAATCAGGGTAACATTGCATGTGCATGATCACTTAGATTGTGTCAGATCTGATCCATGTACAGGTAAATGCCATGCACGAAGTTCATGCTGTAGTAGTGATACAATGTAGTTAGTTACTGACAGGATTGACAACTAGTATGACTATGAGGAAACATGGGCTAGAAAAAGGCCCAAAACCAAACAATTTTCGTTCAGAATAGCTTACAATACACATGTATAAATCCACAATTACGACATATGAAAAAGGGTAACGAACTACTCAAAAAGATTATTGTACTGTCTATAAGGCTGTGTAAAGAGCCTGTGCACGTTGAGAGAATTGTACTGTGTGATAGTTTCACCAGGCGATTTGCCCGATAGTAATTTAGTCATGTATTCATTGGGCACGTTTATCAAAGGACAGGCCAAATATTTGGAAGGTTTACAGTAAAAATACCATTTCAGCATTGAATACACTGGGTCAGGGCCCAGAATACATTATGCAAGTGTTATTGTAGGCTCAGAAGCTCAGTTGTATTGTATTGTAAACATTCATCAAGTATTTGGGCCTCTACGTCAAATTGTTTAGTTACCCTGCATCATTTTTTGTGTCGACAGTTATAGCAACCTTGCCGAGAGCATCTTCACTACCCTTTGGGATTGGAATATGTTGGATTTTAGGAAATAAATTGTATGATTAAAACATAACTGTGCCTTGTTGAATTCTACCCACATAACATCCAGAGTGATAGGAACGTGTGAAGGATGGTTTTTGGTTGGTGGGTGTGTGCAAAGTAGCTTTGAAGTACCACTGCCCACACCCGCCAGCTNTACATCAACAGGTTGATCTTTCCACAGTCGATGACATAAACAATGTCGGGGATTGTAAGACTAGAAACGTGAAAATGATACAAGTAAGAGAGAATAACCGGTAGTGCGAGATATTTGTGTATTTGTATCTTTCCATCAGGGCCGAAGCCATAGCATTATTGGCCCTGATAAGTATGGAAGATTTTTGGCAGAGGGGGGTCAGGGCCGCCGAGGGCTGTCGTTGCAGGCTGGCGCCGAAGATGCCCGCGCCGACGGGGGGTCTGGGTGTCTTCCCCAGAAAATTTTGAAATCTAAAAGGCCGTAGCTGGATTTCCTGGCATCTCAGTATGAAAACAGAAGCTTTATTCTTGCGTTTCTTGCTTATTGTCGCAAATTTTGAAGAAGAAAAAACATTGGTGGTGGCGAGCAGGGGGTCACGGCCCCTAAACCCCCCCTCTGGATCCGCGCCTGAACAGATCAATGCACAATTTCTCTACCTACCTTGTCTCAGCAACATTTGTAGCAATGACAACTTTTCTAACGCCTGGTGGTGGTTCGTCAAAAGCTCTCTGAAGGTCCTCCGTTGACATGAGTCCATGAGGTGGAATGAGAGTCAGTGACCCGTGGTATTGATTTGTAGCGCTTCGCGCATTTGCCGCTACGCGGCGTTCAGGGTCCTTGCGTCAAGCGCTAGGGGAGGCCATATTGGACAAAATTGCCGATTTTGGCGATACTAAATTTGGTTGGCCGGAGTTGATTATGAGTGCGAAATTAGGTTTAAACATTACGCTTACAGCGTTTGAATGTGTCATTAACAATTTTGAACACCCACTTTGATTGTTTAACACATGATTTTCGATACAATTCTAAATAAATTATAGTGGAGCAAAATTATTTGGCACAAAGGTATCACAGAGAATTCAAATACTTATTTACAAAGAATGAAGCCATCAAATAGATAGGACCAAAACCATTAAACATGAAAACATTCACTTAAATCCCCACTGCACTGCAGTGTAAATATGCTTGAGATACCGGGTAGCCAAGTCCACAGCATACATGTAACAGTCAATTCACAATTTGGGTGCTGGTGTGTGATTCACTCACTGCGAGGACTACATATGTGACCCGCTCTGGCAAAACCAGTCACATGTCGCTCAAAAGGTGAGCCTCAATGAACTGAGATGACACCAGGAGAGAATGGAAGAAATAGATCGGTTAACTCATCTCCCCCTGAGTCCAGCAGACGGCATCTTCTGTCAAAGTTTTCTAACACCCTATGGTATTGATTGAAAATTATTTGAAGAAAGGTTGTTCCTGTCAACCATCTGAAGAAAGTTTCTTCAAATTTGTTCCAATTTATTTCCAAGGATTTTAGAAAACTTCAAAAGAAGATACCGTCTGTTCAAACCTGGGGGCAGATGAGTTATAATTTCATTATAGACAGACAATATTGAAACTCAGGCCTCTCCATTGCATGAAGAGCACTACACCCTGTATTTTTTACCCTATTTTGGGCATCCCAGTTTTTCTCTTTTTTTGCATAGTGACGATATGGCTACGTTTTAATCCAGAATAAGAACATCGCAAATAAATTGGCAAAACTCATTTTTCCCAAGAAATGTGTGATAACATGTGGATTTCCTTTGATCATTGTCTAATAATGGTATATTTTCAATTTTTTTGAATTTACAGATTGTATTTTTGGCACTGAACCCTATTTTGGGCATATTTTTTCAGGGCTTATTTTGGGCATGTGCCCAATTCACTACACCCTTAAACGGACTGAGAAGCATGTAATGGAGAGGCCTGCAATATTGAAACTGACAAACATTTGGTCTCAACTTGCCAAGGTAAGAGTGACATGCGTCTGGTTTTGCCAGAGTGGCTCACATATTTGCTTGAGGAATCCACAACTCTACAGCCAATTCACAACATCAGTTCAGCCGTGTGTTCAGCTCTCTGCGTTCCAAGAACACCTCTACACACTTGCATCCTCCAACTCGTCACCAACGACAACCGACTCGTCTGCCGTGATCAATCTAAGAACCTTGTTCATGATGAGGCCCTCTTCTTCTCTTTCTTCCCAGTCTGTTGGTCCTGGGTCGTCAAACTTCCTCAGCAGAACTGTCCACATAGCATTTCGAATATTCTGAAAAAGTGAAATTTTCCTTAGCATCACCAAAATTTTCAGCGTGTTGGGAGAAATTCAAATTGGATGCACAGGGAGCGTGCAGGTGACGTCATTGCGCCATATGATCAGTCTATAGACCATTCTCAAATTGATGTAAACGACAAAGATCTGTGCACTTCCGCCGAGTCTCAACCACAACCTCGGTCTGAAACTGAATGACGTAACGCAGACAGCCCCACGACAGTGACGTCGAAGACGTTACGTCAGACTCGATCATTGCTGAATCATGGATGGTGTCATGTCAGCTGGCTTCAGATCGAGGTTCTGATTGAGATTTCGGCGGAAGTGCACAGATCTGCGAATTCAAGAATTGTCTACATCTGCCATATTGGATGGCAAATGACATTATCGACCCACATGGTGCATTTTGTCTTCAGTGCAAGTGGAGTGTGTGGGACTCCAAACCATGACGTGATCTGGCACACTTTGTCGTGGACGTCAGCATGGTGGACCGCTGGTAAAAAGTGACGTCATAATGAGCCACTGCACGCTCTTTGTACATTAGAGCATAGATTTATCACCTGTAAATCCAATGCTTTCTCCGTTGTGGTTTCAAAGAACGTCCAGTTATCAATTGCCATTTTGACATTTCCACCATCAGTCAGTCTCTTGATTTGTAAATCGTCACCGAAGAATATGAGAGGATTGAGAGAGACTCCAGTGGAGTCAAATATGTAAACCTGAAAAGACAAAAAAGAAACAATTTTTGCCTAGCAGATACAAATTTATCAGGACCGATGTTCATAAAACTACTGAAGTCTAAGTGTGACACTTATCCTTTGTTCAACACAAAAGATAAGTACCCGGTATCACACTTAGGGCCATATGTTTGGGTAGGACTCCAGTCACACTTTCATTAAAGTATGGCTTTTCTCAATGCTTCAAGCAAAGAGAAAGTCTAACTTCAGCTATACTACAGGCTAAAGTCCGACCCAAGCATACGGCCCTAAGACTTGAGCATGTTTATGAACATGGACCCTGGAGTATGAGATAGTCCGATCCATTTCAAGTAACAATGCAGTGAAAGCAATCAACTGACACAGTATAAATATACAGGGAATCCTCATCAATACCGTCGTCCAGTGCTGGTGCACATGTACAATCTAAGGAGTCACTAACATTTCATAGGACTGCAAATGTGTTGTGGTATAACTGAGCCATCTTGGAACTCCACGAACGTAGTTGGAGGGGTGTAACGATGTCACAACCCATGGTGGTCAAGATGACCTGAGCAGGACCTGGTTGAAGGCATTAGGGAGGTTTCGCAAGCGCCCGGTTAGGCCCTACGACGACGTTTATCTATTGTGTGAGTATACCCAAACAATAGATAAACGTCGTCGTATGGCCTAACCGGGCGCTTGCGAAACCTCCCTATTGTCCCATACCCCCCTCCTATCATAAGCTGTATTTCCGCCTATCCCAAACCCACTGAAAATAAGTGTACCGGTAAGCACGTGGCGGGTTTTTTCAAGTCAGGGTAAGACCCGGGTCTCAAAAGACCCACAAATTTGGGATAGGTGGAACCAAGGCTATAATCAGAGTTCCATTTAAAGAGCTCAGTGAAAATTGATCATTCATCATTTCTAACACTTCTAGCCTACTGGCGTGACGGCAAACGTCCAATGTAAATTGTGTTCACCCCTGAGCCCCGTGCAGCAGGTCTATAACAGGCGTTGCCTTCCATCTTGCCTTTGGCCTCCTGCAATAGAATTAATTCTATACTAACCATGTGGCAGTTACTGCCAATCATAAATGCAATACAAGTTATCCCTAAAACCTATGGCACTGGATGACAGCATTTGTGAGGATTCCCAAATATAATTCTTTACTATCCCATGTGCATTGATTAGCAAGCCCACACTACATGGTCCCACCCTGACTAAGGTAAACTACCTTTATTCGAACGGCACTGGAACAATGGTACATTTCACTGCCGTTAGAGGCCACCACCAGTTAGCGGTCCTAGAACGTCATGAAATTTGATGTCACAGAGAAGAAGTGCGCGGCACAACGTCATCCATAATGACTTGGAGGCCATGGCTTACGTCTATGACGTCAAATTTTGTGACGTTCTAGGCCTGGTAACAGGCGACCTCTAACGGCAGTAAAGTCTCCCATTGGAAGAATTAAGACAAAAATTAAACTAACCTGTGAGGTCTTCATTATTTCGTAAAAAATTACGAATTGAAAGGGAAATAAGGGGCACTCGAAATTGACTGACTTCTCCCCAAAGTCAACTTCGTTACCTTGCAGGCCAATATTGTAGTAGTGCTGGCTGAAAGCAGAGAAAACAGCTCAATTTCAGAATAGAAATGGAAAACGTGCACCACGGCTTATACTGCCCATGTAACGGGCCTGGAGAGCCGCTTGCTGAGGGGACGTGATAACCACTCGCCTATCACGGCTCCTCAATGAGGTCATCACCACTTCTCCACGGAAAGATGTCGCTGCAACCGTATCAGGCCTTTTCATTGTCTTCAGGACGTCATCTCCGTGGCAATACGAGGTGCGAGCATGAAGCCACAACGTCACGGTAGTGTGACGTTGATGTTCCTTACAACGTCACAGTGGAAAAGTTCATACGGTCGCAGCGCCACCCCGATGATAAAAAAAGAATGGCTACAACCCCATTGAATGAGATTCATGACAAATCATTTGATGAACTTACCAGTAGCCAGCGACTTCAACTTTACGTGTTGTGTGGATAATGGCAACGTTTGGGTACAATCCAGCACACAGTACAGCTCGAAGAAGGTTTTCATTATCTACGTGAGCATTTGCGGTAGCGTCGTCTGGACTTTTGACCTCGAGGAAGCCCTGCTGGCACAGAAGCCCTGCGAATTGCTCCCGTCTTTTCTTGATTTCCTGGAAATTCAACACATCTCATATAAAAACTAGATGTAACGCAATCGGGGCGATTGCAAGTATGCCCCCGCTCTGGTGCATCACGCTGAATATCGGGTCACCTGTTCTTGAGTCACGATCCGGAATGCAAAAACAAAGATGTCTTCCTGGCAGCCATATTGAATATTGGGTCACAACTAAAATCGATAGGGAACCTCCCCCGATCCAGCCCATTACACCATACAAGTATGGAATAAATCAGGCAACCCGTGCTTGAGTTACGGTACGGAATGCTAAAACCAACATGTCTTCCTGGCGGCCATATTGAATATCAGGTCGCAATCAAAATTGATAGGGAACCTCCCCCGATGGACCCCATTACACCATGCAAATATGAGATCAATCGGGCATTCCATTCTTGAGTTATGGTCCGGAATGCTAAAACCAAGATGTCTTCCTGGCGGCCATATTGAATACCGGGTCGCAACAAAAATCGATAGGGAACCTCCCCCGATCGACCCCATTAAACCATGCAAATATGAGATCAATCGGGCATTCCGTTCTTGAGTTATGGTCCGGAATGCTAAAACCAAGATGTCTTCCTGGCGGCCATATTGAATATCGGGTCGCAACCAAAATCGATAGGGAACCTCCCCTGATCCACCCCATTACATCACGCAAATATGAGATAAATCGGGCAACCCGTTCTTGAGTTACGGTCCGGAATGCAAATTCCAAGATATCCTCCTGGCGGCCATATTGAATATCGGATCGCAACCAAAATCGATAGGGCACCTCCTCTGATCCACCCGGTTACACCACAGAAATATGAGATCAATCCGACAACCCGTTCTTGAGTTATAGTCCGGAATAGGATGCGGCGGCGGCGGCGGCGGCGGCGGCGGCGGCGGCGGCGGTGGCGGCGGCGGCGGCGGACGCGGAAACCAACTGAGAACATAATGCCCCCATCTCAACTTCGTTGAGCGGGGGCATAATTATGGATAAACTTTCGGGTAAAAACACCCAGTAAAGGTGGGCTTACACTTTGATTGAATGATGTCACTCGCCGTCAGCGGTCGTTGTCATTGACCCCACTGAAGTTGAGCTTTGGTCAAATTGAATTTCTTGCTTCCGTCAACATCATCAGACAACAAAGTACCAAAGAATGTAAACCATCGCAGCATCTACGTCTGTCCATTCAGCATTATTTATCAACCAGAATTTGCTACGATTCAACGCTAAAATTCCACAAGTGCACACTTACTTTCAATATGCTATTTGAGAGAAAGAATTCTTTGCAAAATTCCTTGGCATTTCCATTTTCCTTAGCTTCACACCACCCGTTGTAGGCATTGATGAACATCAGATGGTCACTGTACGTATTTCTTGCTAGTGCAAGCTTCTTCCTTGCTGCCTCATTCCTCTTCTCTTTAGCCTGAGAAAAAATATCAAGTTTATAAGTGCACATTTGATACTGTCATATACATTAGGGGCCGTATTCTAGAAGCTTCCTTTACTGTAAGGTTTACCTTTAGCTATTGTTTGCAGGGCAGAATACAAAAGGTTAAAGTGGACCTTAGAGTTAAGGAGGCTTACCTTGGGTGTGTAGCATGGTGATTTATAATCCAAACAAGCCGCAACCGTCAGGATAGGATCAAGACAGCCGAACACTGCAGCAAACAGGATCATCCTGCCGATGTGTGGGTTGACGGGAATCTGTGCCAGTTGTACACCAAGTGGGGTGAGCTGTTCATCACCGTCAAGGGCATTCTGAAATATCAAGAACCATCTTGACTTAGGTCTTTGTGGGTTTTTCCTAAAAGGAGATACTATTTGAGCCTGCACCATGTCGATCCTGCACCTTAATGAGGGAAAGGTTTAACTAGGAAATCTGAACATAGGCCTATCCTACAGGAGTGATTACTTCCACTTTTACATAGTTCAGTTCTGATTTGACAACGACAGATGTTGTAAAGTGATCAAGGAATAGTTCGTATTTGCCAATTTTGAAAAATTCTTACCAGTTTATACAGGAGGTCTATAGATTTTGCAAGGATATCTGCCCTTGGAGGCGACATGGCTTTTTGAAGGAAGGGCTCTATCTTTACCTCATGCCTCAACAACTGAAATGTTAAAATAACGGCTATTATTCTCATCTGTTATTAGGGAATGATGATATGAAGACATCACCCCTGGTGGCCATATTTTAAATGTCTCTTGTGCACTAGCCACTCTTGATGTCTCAAATCATGGTGTGAACACACTGTTGATGTCTCAAATCATGGTGTGAACACACTGTTGATGTCTCAAATCATGGTGTGAACACACTGTTGATGTCTCAAATCATGGTGTGAACACACTGTTGATGTCTCAAGTCATGGTGTGAACACACTGTTGATGCCTCAAGTCATGGTGTGAACACACTGTTGATGTCTCACCTTGATCTGCAGGCACAGGTCTTCCAAGCGAATGCGAAGAATTTCAGGCTTGTGGAAGTCAACAAATCTGTCGTGCTCGAATTGTGTGTACAGGTAATAGCACTTTCCTGGACCAACTCTTGAAAACAAAAAGTATTGTATATAGAGAACAGGGAGGATAAGAAATAGATAGATATTTTGAAGCTTCATAATCCTTTTGGATCTTAAGCTTATACTACGGTGTGGAGTCCACGACAGGCTACTGTCCACCTGTGTGGGGTCTTTTACTTGCCCTGGCATAGACACTCAGGTACAGGGGACCACGGCTTTGAGTCTCATCTGACAGACTCTAATTGGTTCACAGCTTTTTTTCACTTACATGTCCTGGCCGGGGATCGAACTCACGCACTGACCCTGTTAGAATTGAAAGTCAAGCGTGTTAGACCGCTCGACCACCAGGCCAAGACAAAATCTTCCTCCAACTGGACTCGAACCCACGGACGTCGGAAACCATTCATTTATACCTATATGCTCTAAACAACCTATATGCTCTAAACGATTGACTTTCAAACGTAAATGTTAACGACAACATTGTTTTTGTACCAAAAATGCAAAGTTTACGTTTATTGTTCGAGTTCTTAACCTCCCCTAATTTAATCAACTTTCAAAACAAGTTGACAGCTCACTGCTGATAGTGTAAATTGGCTTAACAAATTAAAGCCTACCGTAATTGTGGAGGGCCATATCTAGGGTTTTTTCTACTTTAGGGGCAAGATCTCTCCGAGGCTGGGGCAAACGATATCATTTTGACAATCTCATCCTAAACCCTGCATGATTTTGTCGGTCCTGGTGTACCCTTCTCCCTGTAAAACATGGCCATGGCCTGGAATCTTTTTTACCACGGAATGAAAATTATTACAACTGCTTACCTGCCAGCACGTCCCTTCCTTTGGCGAGCGTTAGCTTTGCTGTTCGGCATAGTCTTTAACTCCGAAAGGTCTCTTCTTGCCTCGTACATCAACAGGTTGATCTTTCCACAGTCGATGACATAAACAATGTCGGGGATTGTAAGACTAGAAACGTGAAAATGATACAAGTAAGACAGAATAACCGGTAGTGCGAGATATTTGTGTATTTGTATCTTTCCATCAGGGCCGAAGCCATAGCATTATTGGCCCTGATAAGTATGGAAGATTTTTGGCAGAGGGGGGTCAGGGCTGCAGAGGGGGGTCAGGGCCACCGAGGGCTGTCGTTGCAGGCCGGCGCCGAAGATGCCCACGCCGAAAACAGAAGCTTTATTCTTGCGTTTCTTGCTTATTGTCGCAAATTTTGAAGAAGAAAAAACATTGGTGGTGGCGAGCAGGGAGTCACGGCCCCCAAACCCCCCCCCCTCTGGATCCGCGCCTGAACAGGTCAATGCACAATTTCTCTACCTACCTTGTCTCAGCAACATTTGTAGCAATGACCACTTTTCTAACGCCCGGTGGTGGTTTGTCAAAAGCTCTCTGGAGGTCCTCCGTTGACATGAGTCCACTGTGCATAATATGAATCACAAATGCATCCTCAGACCTGAACAACTGCTCTGCCAACATCATATCCTGGAGTGTAACAATCGGCCGCCAGCCAGGCATAAAGACGAGAATGGCGCCATCGTCTTGTGTCATGGCGATGTATCGGATGAGGTCCTTCACCAGATGAAGATCAATATTTACCATTCGAGACAACAGGTCTACCACATCCTTTGTTTTTCTTGAATACCTAGAGATCAATTTAGAAAGAGTTACTGACCATAAAAATAAAAAAAGCACAAGTCATTGGAAACACCCAGATGTTGTTTTTTTAACTCAAGGTGAATAAATTCCTACTGAACTTTCTTCTCCATGGTGCCCCTCTTTTTCCAGCTCTATTTCTCTAAGGTTCAGAGAAAACGGGTTGCCATCATATTGTGAAGCAGGTATAAATATTTGTACTTCATTGCAAAGGGCCAGAGGCCTGAACCAGAGATTAAATTTATAAATGAATATTTTGCAGCTAACTTTTCTAACGTAAGAAACCTCACAAACTCTGATATCCTGATTGTGAAACTGGTAGCTGATAAATATTTTGCAAAAAGTCAGGGTATTATGGTTCATGACATACCTATCTGGGTCAAGATTTCTTAGCCAGGCTTCAAACTCCATTCGTTCACGGTTTCTAGGAACTGGCTTCAGCTTTCCCGGCCTATCGGGGTTTTTATAGCTGTCGAGTAAAAAGGTTTTTGAATTGAATGGCATGACCTTTTGTAGCAGAGTCAAGAAAGGAGCAAAAACTTGGGAAAAAACAGATATTTGGGGCAAAAGACATACTGTATTTTTAAGATTTGATTAATTTTTTGTTACATCATCCTCTATAATTGTCGTCAAAACAAGATGAAAATTCAAGCTTGAAATCTCAAAAGAAACAGAATAACAAAAAATATCATCTGACCTTATCAACTCCACTACATCTTCCACATGGTATTCTTCAATTGGGTGGATTATACCAGGTATCTCCAGCCTTGGACAATTGTCTGAAATGATGAAAAGCACTCAGTTTGAAAGAGCTCATGGTATGTGGGGAGAAAAGTTGGGAGAAAACAGCGGGCGCTACGAGGGCGAAGATCCTGTAGTAAAAGTGTGAGAGACAATTTCGTATTGAGCATTACCAGGACAAGCTTGGCTAGCAGATGTACCGGTACGAAAAACCCTCTTGGAAGGGACTGAACAAACTTGCCATAGTACTGTGAGAACAATTCTGCTTGCAGGGTAGCACTCATCAAGATAAGCTTAAGATCTGGACGCTCGGGAAGAATTTCCTTCATTAGGATTATGATGAGCTCAGAGTAGATATCTCTCTCATGGATTTCATCAAGGATCAGATGGGATATCTTGTCTAAATTGCTGAAACATAAACAAAGTACATGTATTAGAATTTACAAGTGACATACTCGGTCAGGGAAAATTAGTGAGGCAGTCTAGAAAAACCTGCTTTCCTCTAATGCGACATCTGACAGGTTTTCCTGGACTGTGGATAACTTCTGCTTGTCTTTTGATACACCCTTTACTTACGGTTGTGATTCCATCATTTTCAGTATGATCCCTGTTGTACAATACAGTATGGATCCTTTCTCTCTTGGCAGATTCCTAAAAAGAGAAGGAGTTTGGATAACACACGTACCAGAGGCAGGGCCACAATCCAAGTAACGAGCAGATCAACTGGCCCTGCACGATTAAAAATTCATGGTCAATTTTGAAGAATTTTGCAAATTTCCTGGTAGATTTCAAAGATTACCGACAAAATAATGGAGGCCTAGGCTGGGTGCCCCCCCCCCCCCNGCCCCCCCCCCCCCCAGATCTGCTTGTGTTTACTTACGACTCAAGTCTAATCTGGTATCCAATGCTGCTATTTGGACCCCCGCATCGTTCTGCCCTCTCTTCAGCTACCCTGTGTGCCAACTGAAAAAGAAACAAAATCACAGAATAAGTTGCTTGTCAATTCTTTTTCCATTCGGAACGACCTGAGGCGAAATGCTTATCTATCCACTCTGCGGCGCATTTCACCTCGGACACAAGTCCAAGGCAGCCATGTTGTTATCAACAAACCCACGTGACTGACCGTGGGTCTATTTTCGCCGAATTTTGGCCCGCTAAGATATCCAACCTTATTTCCTGGATAAGTTGAGGCATATTATATATAAACTTACCGATATCTCACCCAATCTGCCAATTATTGATCAATAACGCAACGTTTTTGTGTGACCTATTTCGTTCATGCGCAGGGTGTGATGAGGCGACCGCATCCAAAGCCACAGAAACTGAAGGCAATCACTGCGCATTCAAGATGGCTGCCTTGGAATTGTGTCCGAGGGGAAATGCGAGCCGTCACGGAAATTGCCGAGCAGTTGCCTTCGGAAGTTCCGAATGTTCTTTTTCATTTTACCATTATTTCATACGTCACGTACGGGAAGCTAACTTCAGCATTCCACCATGAGTACTTGCTTCAAGGTTTGTTGCACCAAGGGACATTTTATACCAGCGTTTGACAACCCTATAGGCCTAGCAAGAATCGACACAACTGACTCATGGTGAAGATGTCAACGCAATCACTACATAGGCCTACTGCAGTGGTACAGAACAATATTAGCAGAAACTGACCTTACGGCAAATGATGCACAGCGGTGCCTCTACCTTGCACATAGGAAAATAATAGACAAATCACCAATGAGGATATCTCACGCACCTCATTTGAGAAATATGGGGCCAAAGTGGCGAGTACATGTACCCCATTCTAGTGATGTAACAGGACGCTTAGGGTTAAGGTTAGGGTAAGGCTAGGAATACACCGAATGTGATATCGTGTGCGACAGGGCAACGCGTGCGATTTATGCTTTGAAAACCTTTGTTTGGATGAATTGAAGTGCGGCGAAAAATAACAACGCCTTTGCCGCACGTGTCAACGCATCGTATTCGGTGTATTCCTAGGCTTGGGCTTAGGCTGTGAGGGGGCAGGACACTGGCACTCACATTTATAGTACTAATCCTCCTTGGCTGGGTGCACAGAATACGACACTGCGATCCACGACCTTCCATGATGTACTCATCAAGAATGTACTGGGGGATCTGAGTACTTTTCCCGCAACCTGTCTCACCACTGATGACGACAACCTGGTTCTCACTGGCGGCAATGGTCCGACACATTTCCTGAAGAAAAACATATGAAAGTTTTTTATTTCTTTTTAAAAGCTTGTGGAATCTGATGAACTCATATTGCCTTCCTTTTAGTTCATGGATTGTCCCGAACAATAACTGCCAAAGTTGGACTGGTACGAAAATGTCGACAGCCGGTGCCACCAACTGTGATTGTGTCATTCTCCAACACCGTAGTTTTGCCTTTTGCCCCAGTGTTGGAGAATGTATGACAACAATACAATGCATACGTGGATACCCTAGGAACGAGAATTGCTCTACATGGCTCGAGGTTGATAAGTGGTAGTTGAACAACATTGTCAATAGAGGTCACCCTTAACACAGGATAGGAAAGGAATACATGTACAGTGCCTCTTTAAGCCTACCTCCTTGTGGGCATACACTGGTAACTTGTATCTCTGCTCTTGCATGCTCTGGTAGAAATCATCTGACACTTTCTCCTCCAGTTCTCGTTTGAACCGGACATCTTCTTCATCTTCTGGTGGCGGTGACGGGGAATCTGCACGGAGCTGCTTCAACTTCTCCAAAACTGGAATAAATAGCCAACAATTAGAAATGTTACAAACAATCATGTAGGTTGCATCAACCCTAAAGGTACTCGACCAGGACCCCATAATAGCCTACGGTTATCACGTCTGCTTAGCAAGTGGCAGGTCCCAGGTTGGAATCCAGCCAATCCCCACAACACCCTATTTTTGCTGGGGGATCACAGGGCTAGAACACTAAAATTCAGCAACTTCAAAACAAAACTGATTATATTTCAACTTACGACGCTGTTTTTGAGCCATGTTTTCCTTTTTAAAACAACGCCCCTCAGCAGAGATGCCTCAAACTTGGTCCCAGGGCTGATTCACAAACGTTTCTTCTGAAACAAGCAGGAGAAAAATTGAATGAAAAGTGAGACTCCTCAAAGTTGGTCTTTCTGCTGAAATAAACACAAACACTACGCTACTCCAGAATGCCAGAGCAAAACTGAACAGAGATGAAACTGGTTTTGTACTTATTCACAAATGTTACTTTAGAGAGCAGGAGCAGAAATGAATGCAGAATGACTTCAAGGAATAGAACTTAGAAGGGGGAATCCCCAAGTTTGAATATGATAATGAGGATTCAGTGAATCCACCAATATTGCACAATACAGTTGTGGGAATCCCTTGCTTTGAATATGATAATGAGGCTCTGTGAATCCTGCAAAAACCTCGATATTAAGAACACAAAATGTATACAGCCACTTTTGGCTAAAATTTATAGCTAACATTATCAATTTGTGGAAATACCCTGGGAGCCAGACGCTGGGTTCATAATATCCGGGAGTTCGTAAAATTGAGGTTCGTAAGAGCGAGGGTGTACTGTATTCAAATTTATGACATCTTTAACTTGTGAAACCTCTCTAGCAGGTACACCTCTCTATTAAGATACCTACTTCATGGTATTGTCAGCTAAAAATTGAAAATTGTCATTCCTCAGTAGGTCAATTGTATTATTATAAAAGAAAAGAGCCCCATTTAGATGTCGGCCAAGAGCAAAATAGAATTAATACAGATCAATCTTTCTTTGGGGGGATAATGGACTCGTGGTTAAATTTTTCATTCAACATTTATTGTAACATTTTTTTACAGAAAACGGTGCAAAATATGCTGTGGAATAATTTAATACATATACCGGTATGACCGTAGATAAAAAAGGAACTGATGATATGTATAAAGTGCCTGTAGGGTGAAGTTGCCCATCCTGTAAACAGATTTTCCAAGACCGATATATTTGGGTGTGTTGTCTTCAGGGTCTGTAGCTGTTTGCATGTTGAGCATGAGCTGTTAAATGAGAGATTAAATTAGAGCAGGGAACCAAGAATTGCAAGTTAATTCTAGCCACAACAAAGGACTTTTTTTTATCACAACATATTTATTTCAAATAATCATGCTTCATTACAATAAGTATACACTTTGAATTGTTCTAGCATATCACATGTGGAGGCTACATTTCCTCGTGTTTCTCTCTAAATGATGTAATGTTTGGGAGTGGAGTTGGGGTATGACTCCAGAGAGGGGGATACCACATTCATAAATAAGTCGTTGATGGGAAAACTACAGAGGCCTATTTCATAAATTGACTTGAAGCTAAAGATACCTTTAACCAAATGGAAAATGCATTGAAGTTAATGGTACCATACCATTAGCTTAAAGTCCCCTGAAACAGGCCCCTGATCTTAGGTCCCTCAAGCAACTCAAATTGCACCACCCCATAGACTCATTGGCCATATATACATACAGATTATGACATACTACATGTATTTAAAATACACAATTAGGTATGATCATGGAGGTATCTTATTTTATACCTCCATGGTATGATGAACAACACCTGCAAACGTTCCAACAAAATTAATTTGCAACTGCCTTCGTTGGTCATCGTGTTAATGAAATATGCTTGACAACCATTATAGATATTTTAAAATTTCCCATTTTACCCATGGAAGTCTTACACATACATGTACTTCCATATTTAATTCATAAATACTTGGGATGTAAGTGCTCTGTGTGCCCTCACAATCAGGCGCGAATCCAAGGAGGGCGCACCCGCCGCACGCCCCCGTTTCGGCCAAAAAATCTTTAAAATCAAGCGTGAAATTCTGAAATTTGGAGCAAATCATTGAAATTCACCGCAGATTTCAATGTTTCTAGCACAGTGCGCCCCCTCTTTCCCGAAATCCTGGATTCGTCCCTGACAATGTACCAAAAGCACCATTGAGCAGGCACCTTAGCACTAAATTGGGCAAGTTACATGAAAAATGTTGGACAGAAATGTCTTCCAGGGATTAGAATTAGAATCTGCTTCACACAGAGACAGAGTTCAAAAGTAACATGCAAACTCATTCCTCCCACCAACAAGAGAACCACACCACCTCGTGACTGAACTAAGCAAGGAATCCATGGTTTACTCTTTGTTAGCTTTTATCCACGGTTTACTCTTTGTTAGCTTTTATCTTCTTGACAATCATCGTCATCACTCGGCCTTCTTTTGTGGCAGGAGACCAGTCTGTGGGGCCGGGGTTGTCATATTTTTCCTCAAGAACCTCGGAGAATTCTTGCCGTACCTCCTGGAAAACCATGTAATAAATTGCACATAAAATGTTTTCAATGTTCCGGTACATAAAAAATGTTGAGATTTGCATGGCATTTTGAAAAGGTGAACTTCAAGAACATCAAAATGGTTATTTGCCAAACCACTCACGTCTTGGTAACTGGAATTGTTATTAATTTTTCAATGATTCTGTGATGGCCCTCACATCCAAATTTCTTAAAAGACATAGCAAACGATTTCATTCACTGTAAATGTACAGTACTTCGATGACCAAACTACTGTGACGACGTTCGAAGGTTTTCATGAAGTAGTAACTGTTACCTTGAGACGTTGGACTGTTTCCCACGGGACTGCAAACTGCAGGTGTGGATCTGCCATAATGACGCATTGCCCATCAGGCTGTTGTTTCACCTTAAGATTCGTCGCAAACAGCAACAACGGGAAATAGCTGACTACGGTGGAATCGTGTATATAGACCTGGTATAAAAAGAATACAGGACATTAGGATTTTTTTTCTTAGGCGAGACTTTTTTTAGTTGGTGCTCAGATATTTTGCCGAAAATTGAGAATATAATTTTTTTTAAAAGTTCCTTGGTCTCAAAAAACAGAGGAAAGGATTAACGGCTTTACAAAACAAGAGTTGAAATGTACATCTCTGCAGGCTGACAACAGTAGTGGACAGCAGTGACAATAGTAAACTGATGACCAGTGATGATCACTTGCGACATGCACCTATTTTTGCGAGATCGGGCCACATGTGTATTCATAAACCAAGAGAAGAAGATTTGTTTCAGAAAAATGACAAACCTTAGATGTATGCATCTTCTCGAAGTAGACTAGGTATTTTCCATTCACTGGTTGGCCACAGTTCACAGATTTTGGATGCAGATGGATCTCCTCCTGGGCTGTTTCAATCTTGAAGTCATGGCCCCTGAAGGAAAGACAGAACTCTCTTGTTGGATTACTGAGTCCTTTAGGGGTCATGAACCATTGTCAAAATCTTCGCAAGTGTTCACAGGTATCCCTCCCCGTCCTAAACGTTTATAAAATGTTTTCTGGTGCCACAAATACTGACACATTTTACAGCAACCATGATGTCATTTTGACGCATGCGAGTATACAGTACGCTGGCTGGAAAAATACTCCTCATTCTAATGCATTTTCTAGATTGTATACTTCACATAGCACTCAGGATGAAAATTTTTGCTACTTACAGGACATCATTCATCATAGCATCAAAAAATCCCAGCATGCCCAGTGTGTTGATTTTGCCCACATTGGGGTAAAGCCCTGCACACACAACAGCCTTCAGCACCTTCCTGTCCTCAGAGTTGATGTTTGCTTCAGTGTCTGAAGGTGATTTCTCAGCGATGAACCCAAGCTGAAAGAGCTGATCAGCCAAGTGCTGCTTGTTTTTCTTGATTGTCTGCAAAAAAGAGTTAGAGATTTAAAACATTTTCTGTAAACTGAGGACCAAAATTTACTACCCAGCCTCAGTTAAAGTGATTCAGAAAATCTGACCTGCAGTTTAACTCCCCAAACTGAGGGATCAACTGCAATCTTAGAGACATCTGAGTTGAAGTTAAAAGAAGTGTAACCGCATCCTTGGTTCCCAACTTACTTGCAGTGTTTCCGCAGAGAGGAAGTTTTGCCAGCAAAAATCACGTTCATCCCCTGCCCTCTTTGCTTCAAGCCAACTGTTGAATGCATTGATAAACATGAGGTGATCACTACATGTATCTTCAGCAAACTTTCTTTTCTTCTCGTCTGCTTCCTTTCGTTTTTTCTATAGAAAGGAATAGAAAGAAAACTTTAGCCTATAAGTATAGCCGAAGATCGACTTTCTCTATGCTTGAAGCATTGAGAAAAGTCAGACTTTAATGAAAGTGTGGCTGAAGTCCGACCAGAGCACACGGCCCTAAGAATAAGAAACTTCTGACTTACCATTGGAGAGAAGAAGGGGGACTTGTACTCCAGGCAGGCAGCAATCGTGAGGATCGGGTCCAAACACCCAAACAGGGCAGCAAATATGATCATCTTTCCAAGGTGGGGGTCGACAGGCATCCGAGCAAGGTGGTACCCCAGAGGTGTGAGCTCCTCTGCTTCATCAAGAGCGTTCTGTAGAAACATGGTTTGGAGACATTGTATAACCTTGTAGTGGTATCAATTTATAAACCCATCCTCAGCTAAATGTAGTTATAGGCCCAAATGGGAAAATATCTCTAGAGACAAATGACTTCAACATGTTGACCGATTTCATTCCTTATCCATCAGAAATCTTAGACAGTACAAAAACGTTACCGTACTAACCAGATTGATGAGATGTTCAATGGCCCTTTCCACAGATTCCTTTTCAGGTCTTTGCATTGCCTTTCCAAAAAATTCAAGAATTCTGCCTCTGTTGAGCAACTGGAAAAAATATATCAGATTTTAAAAAGAGTCACAGGGACACTTATGTAGTTCATCAGAAATTTTCCTCCCAGCACTAGCTCTGGTTAAGAAAATGAAATCAAAGTACAAATGGACATTATCCTTACCTTTATCTGCAGAGAAATATTCTCCAAACGCATGCGGAGCATTTCCGGCTTATGTTGTGGCACCAAAGTATTGTGATGATACCGGGTGTAAAGATGGTAACATACCCCTCTTTGCACTCTGAAGAAAATGAGAACAGTGTACATTGAGAAAAAGAAAAAAACTGAGAAAAAGTTGAAACTTGAACCCATTTTTGCACTCCGAAGGAAATGGATGGGTTACAAGTACATTCGACAAGTATATAGCAACATGAATGTTTTTTAAAATGCAGCCAACTAACACAATAACAGACACGAAACTTACCTTCCTGCCCGTCCCTTCCTTTGTTCAGAGTTGGCCCTGCTGTTCCATTCAGCTTGTAATGTTGAAACATTCCTTTTGGCATCGAAATTCTTGATCTTTATCTTCCCACAGTCTATTACATACACCACGTCATCCATCGTGATGCTGAAATGTAAAATAAGAGTCTTAGAAAGTCTGTGGTGCAGAGACTCAACAGGTTGAAAGCTCGTCCATGGCAAGCCTTAAACAGGGCGGATTCAGGATTTGGGAATAGAGTGTACACCGTGTGCTAGGAACATTGAAATTCGTGCCAAATTCCAGAATAGGAGCTGTCAGCGAGTTGACCACTAGGTGTCACTAGGGCCCAATTCAATGCATCTAGCGGACCCAGTCATTATCGATCGAGCAGCGATCATAATAGATTTCCTGTACATTTGGTCCGCTAAGACTGTGCTGCCATCTGTTAGCAATATGCGCGGCTGACTGCTCCTATTTCACGGTCAATTTTACAAATTTGGTGGCCAAAAGGAGAGGTCAGGCAAGTGCCCAGGGCACCACTCTGGATCTGCACCTGAAATTATGGGGGAAAACCTTACTGGTACTAACCTGGTCTCAGCAATGTTTGTTGAAATGACTATTTTCCTGACCCCCTCAGGAGGATGTTCAAAGACCTTCTGCTGATCCTCTGTTGACATCATTGAACTATGCAACGGTAGAATCCGAAAATTGTCCAACTGGAAGAGCAATTGTTGATTCAACTTGTCATGGACGGCTGAGATTTCTTCCCACCCTGGCATGAAGACGAGAATCGCCCCTGCAGCCTTATTACTTGAAATATGCCGTATCAGGTCTACCAGAAGATCGAGGTCGATACAGCGATTGTTGTACAGGGACTTTAAGACAGTGCGAGTGTTCACATTATACCTGAAATACAAAAAAAATTGTTATTCTGATTAATAATGGAGAATTTACTGCCGTAAGAGGCCACCACCAATCTGTGGTCCGAGAACGTCACGAGATTTGACGTCACAGAGAAGAAGTCCCCCATAATGACACGAGGCTGTGGCTTGTGTCGTCAAACTTCGTGATGTCCTAGGACTGTTAACAGGCAGCATCTAAGACAGTGCACTGGTCGCTGTGCCAAAACAACAAGTGGCAGAACTGAAGTTTCAGAATCTTGTGTCAACAATCTTTGTCCCTGATGTTCTAGGGTCAATCAATTTTTGATCCTTCGGTATGCAACAAAATTCAGAATGGCATCAGTTGAGTAGCAGACCTATTTATCTCATCTGGTTTTCCACAAATAAATGAACGGTGGCACAAGAATTATTTCAACAATGCTTACTTTGTTGGATTCAAGTTGGAAACCCAGGCTTCAAATCTTAGTTTCTCTCTTACGTTCAATCCACCTGAGTAATTCTTTCTTGGTCTGTACCTGCAAGACAAAGAAATAGTCATTGACTACTGTACTCATGCATTGAACATGATCTAAAGTCATGTACCGCATAATGGCAAAGCATTGGGTAAAATCAGACTTACGAGAGTTCCTCCACAACATCCTCCAGAAAATATTCCTCAACTGGGAAAGTGCGGCCTGGAATTTCCAGTATTGGACAGCCACCTGAAATTGAAAAAGAAGAGTACCATATTGGATGTCCATTCAGTTAATTGTCCTAGTACGAAGGTATAGGCCTACCGCTACCATACTGGAAGTCCCGAAGTCAATTCTTCACAGGGAAGAAACCCTTACTAATGTGTATTTGATTGTTCCATCAGTGCCGAAGCCATAGCATTATTGGCCCTGATAAGTACGGAGGAGGCCATCTCAAGCTACTCATGTTCCTCACTTGGATGGGGTCTTTTACCTACCCTTGCAAAGGAACAAGGTACAAGGCACCATGGCACATTCCTACTCCTGCATGAGGAGGAGCACTAAATTACCTACCATAGTACTCAGAAAATTGGTGGGTATTCAATGTTGCACTCATGAGCACGAGCTTTAGATCTGGTCTCCTTGGAAGGATATCCTTTGTGATGATCAAGAGGAAATCTGTGTGAAGCTCTCGTTCATGGACCTCATCCAAAATAAGGTGAGAGACACTGGTGAGGAGGCTGGAAAAGAAAGAAATCTGCCATTTGACAAGGTTCAGCGAACATTTAGGTTCCTGACTGATCAAGCCATCCCTCTGATAAGAACTGAGACAGGTAGGTTATGTAACAATCATCCATGCCACAACGGTGTGATAAATAAAACACGGCCTCCTGAATTGTATGTGCAATATCTGAGGACTGCATGACCACCCCCATGACAACCCTAAATAGCACCGAAGTGTTTGTGAATGCTGAACAGGGAAATATCCACTTATGGAAGTGGCCATAGCTGAGAGCCAAGCAGATACCAAATCATCCTAGAACTCCACTTGTATTGGCTATGTCAGACGACGACAGCGTAGTCGGAGGGCGGAGCGACGTCACAACCCTTGGTAGGCGGGATGACATCAAATAGGTTCCACAAGGACCGATAAAAAATCTGTCATCAACTTACGGATCATTCTCTAGCCACTTGAGCACAATACCTGGGGTGCAAAATGTGATGGATCCTCTTGGTCTTGGCCTTTCCCTGAAAGACAGTAATCACATTTATCAGACACATATTGAATTTTGCAAGGTACCGGTACATGTAGACACCAAAACTGACATCAAGTACTTCGAGTTTCGGGTATACTTTCTGTGTTGCAGGAAAACTTGGGTTAACTTACGATTCTAGCTTGATCTGGTACCCTACTGTGTTGTAAATCCCTCCACATTTTTCAGCTCTTTCCTGGGCTACTCGACGTCCAACCTGGAAATTACAAAATGAAGATCAGGACCAGTTTGAAGATTTTCGTCCACCTAAATTAACAGTCAAATGTTTGGTACACAAGCTGCCCTAAAACGAAAGGTACCCACATGATTATCTGTAATGTAGACCAATTTATGGGATGGCACAACCAAATGAGAGATACTGGTAATTGTTTGTAACTTTGACAAAGTAGCGTACAGTAACTCACCGTAATAGCACTGATTCTCCTCGGCTGGGTACACACAATACGACACATTGACCCCTGACCCCTGGTGATGAAGTCATCAAGTATGAACTGGGGAATTTGTGTAGTCTTGCCGCAGCCTGTCTCGCCCTCTATAACTGTCACTTGATTAGAGTCGATTGTCTGACAAATATTCTGAAATTGACACAACATGTTCGGGTCAAATGAGAAAAATACACAGCCAGGGTATCAGTAAATGAAAAATACTGAAACAGAGCAGAGCACTAAATACACCTTTTTTAGCTCTACAGACAATGGGCAAATTAAACGTAGAGCAGGACAAAACTGGAATGCCAGAAAAAACGAGCCTCTATTATATGAAGAGCCAATCTCACTGGCGATTGAACCCAGAACCTCAGAGGTGGCAAGCACCAATGATTCCACTGAGCCACTCTGACAACTGAATCATCAGGTCAACGTGTCACAACATGTTTCATTGAAAATTCTTGGACTTCGGTTAACATACCAGCTTTGGAAATGGAAATCATAGGCCATCAGAAATTCACCTTAGCTTCTTCATAGGCAGGCAACCTCCGTCTTGTTCGTTTCATCTTTTGATAGTATGGTGCCCTCTGCTTCTCCTCAAATTCCAATCGGAATGCTAGATCAAGTGAAGGGTCACTGGTAAGCCCCTCAACCATCCACTGGTCACCAGCATCTGAAATCGACAAAGAATGATAAAAGTTTGAAGTTCATCATCTGAGTCAACACTCTACTTAGCGTATCACCCTACCTGAAAACTATGCCTGAAGTCTTTCCAGAAACCTTTCAGGGGAATTCAAGAATCACTTCACTTGGTTCTTTCAGAGCAGTTGAGAGAAATAAACTGGCAACCCCATGGGTATGAACCCATGGCCTATTGGCTATGAGTCTTGATGCCAGTGCCACTGCACCACTGGACTCTCCATAGATGCTAGACCTGAGTTTATACCCCAGTGAAAAATCTTCTGTTTGATCTCCTAGTGAAGACTGCCGGCCATTGTCTTGGAGTGTTTAAAAAATACCCTGTAGAGCTGACTCACCAGTCTCCACATTGGCTGGACCATTGCCAAAGGGCACCTGTTTCTTCTCATGGCGGCTAGTGTCCTTGTAGGTTGTCAACGGCCCTGCTCCTGCTTTGGATGAGCTCTTTCGGATGATGCTGCTCAGTTTCGTGTCGAACCTATTGGGTGCTGCAGTAATAGCAGCACCAGTAGCACCACTCGGTCGAACAGCACTGTTGGATTTAGGTACAAAACGATGTGACCATTCATCCGTTTCTGGATCCCATCGCGGCTTACCGAAGTTACGGAAAATGTCTTTCACTGTCGCAGACCATATTTTCTGGTCTTCCGAACTTTTCCCATTAGATCCACTGCAAGATTTTAATGTAGCAATCTTTGGCTTTGCACTGTTCTTTTCCAACCAACTTTTAGCGCTTGACACAGTTGGAGCAGGTCGACTTGACTTCAATTCACTATCCTTGGTGTTGGCATATGGATCAGTGGGAGTTGATTTCATTTTGACATCTAACCCTAACCCTAACCCTAACCCTAACCCTAACCCTGACCCTGTTGACTTATACTTTGATTCAGTATTGGGAAGGGGGTTGACTTTGGATTTGGCAGTCAGAGGACTGGCAGCAGGGCTACTATCAGGTTTGTGTTTGGTGTCAAAAATCGAGCTGCCCTTTGGAGGTTCATAGCTAGTAAGTGGTGTCTTGCCAGGTTGAGTCAGCTTCGAGGACGAGGATGTTGCGGGTGATGCCCCTTGGAATACAGATTTGCCATTTGATAAGAACGAAAAAGCTGTACGTTTGTCACTGCTTGATGAACTTGCAGGACGAGGAGAGGGCGTAACATTGTCAGTGGAATCAAAATCTGAAGACTGTTTTCCTTGTGATCTGCTGCTGGATGGGGTGGTTGCAGGTTTTTCCAACTTTTGGCTAAAATCCTCACTCTCTGCCCAGGCTGTCCAAGAAAATCCATCCGATCCTGTACTCACGCAAGCAGTATCCGTTCGCCTTACGACCAGTTCTGAACCAACCGACTTCCCTTTTTTCAATCTTGCACCTTGATCAGAGAACACATCATTGAACTCCCAAGCAAGACGTTTCACCGGGTCAGACAAAGTTTCAAAGGCACGTTTAATTTCTTGAAATCTAGTCTTTGCCTCTGGAGACGCATTTTTATCAGGATGCCACTGCCTAACAAGTTTTCTGTATGCTTTGTATATTTCCTCATCCGATGCTCCATGGGGGAGATCAAGCGTTATGTACGGGTCAGTCATTGAAACGATGTTTCAGCTTCACATCAAATTCAGGGCACTGACTGAAAAAAAACATCAATTTGGTGAATGACACAAAAAATACTCAATCAAACATCAAATCTCAAATGTCTCCCAATGTGTGGCGGTCTAGGAAAACCCGTCGGATGTCGCTGAATGATCAACAAGGGCTGTCAGATTGCCTATGCATTGATCTGGTACTGTTCACTTGTTACTTAGTACATTTCAGCTATTGAAATGTGCAGGTTCACCAAGGCCATTAACACTTTCCTCAAACGTGACATCCAGCATGCATATATGAATATATAAAGTACTGTATGGTTATTAACAGTAGGCCAAGCAAGATGCAATGTGAAGAGCAGGCAAAAATATCAAAACTGCACAAAAGGCCTAAAACTGGGCCTAACAAAAACAGCAGTGAAGCCTACCTTTTCCTCTTTCAACTGCTGTTGATATTCTTTCTTGTCCTGCATCTGAAATGTTCCTCCCAGTTTCCTTTTCACTGATTAGAAGAGTATTCCAGACCTCGGCTTAGTATCACTTTTGATTTTCATATCAAGCTCTATGACGAGATTGAGTGAAATACCTCGTCTCAGTCGCCAGAGTTATGTTGTGTCACAATCAGAAATAGAACACAACCTGGTAAAGATTCAATGAATCTAGAAACCACAACATGGAAAACCCAATGCTATATTTAGATGCTTTTAATTTATTGAACAGCCTCGTTCTAGACCAGACATCACATCAGCTGTTTTCTCTTTCAGTAAATGCCCATCCTCCCATAGCAGGGCAGCAAATGAAGAGGAGCAAGATCAAAGCCCTGCGATGGGAGGATGACAAATGCCCAATACTTGTATCATTTAATCAGGCCTCCATGAAAAAGACACCTCTATGCACACAACACTTATTTATTGCCCGACTTAATCAACAGCATGGAATGGACTTTGTGAAAAATATGACACATAATCGACCCACAAATCATATAGTGAATAAAATCATTTTTTGTTACAAACCCCCTTAACAAGAACAACTGTATGAGAGCAACGATCAAAACTTCCTTTAATAAGAATGTCAATAGCACAACATTTCAAGCTGGTTGGCTGATTTCTAAGGAGGTCTGAACTGTACAGTGGTGGAGAGGATTGCCATTAGAGTCCCTAGTTTTTTTAAATTATTTAAACTGGTCTATTTGTGGAGCGCAACTGAGAGGTCTGAGAGATCATTTATTCACAAAACAAATGCAGTATTGTTACACAGGTTTACTAAGTTATTTTTGGCTTACATATACATATACATATACATATACATTACAGATGAAATTAGACCATGATTCCCACGAAATCTAGTTGCAGATTTCAGGAACTAACACCAATAATCTAACAAACTCATAAACATTATCTTACAGTATTCAACAAAAGAATGTTCAACACAATAACTACAACTTAGTTAAAGTATGATTCACCCAAACTTCAACATGGGATATTAAAAGTGAACACAATGATTAAACCACAAACCACAGTATTTACCAGTTGACTGAGCACAACCTTGAATTTGCTATAGCCTCATGGAAAGTGAACCAAGTTACCCTAACTCATTAGATAACTGCGACATGGATTATCTACCACTGACCTGTGCACATTTCCAAGCCTGGCACTTTGCCATGTTGAAGTCAGGGTGAATCATACTTTACTACCAAGTTTAATAATAACTCTTGAATAATGATAACAATCCATTGATTTAACATTGATTTAAAATGAGCAGCAGCACGTTTGCTGAACTGAATCACATACATTGTAAACTGCAGGCACATAAAAGGACAAAAGGACAGGGAGTAAAATAAAGCAATGAAACAGACATTTGAGTAAAAAGATTGAAAAAGAAGTAGTTGAAAGAATAACACAGCATTGCACAGGGCTTTTTGGCACAAAGTGGAAAACACATTTGGGAAAACACGAATTTCAATGAAATGCGAATCATCGTATTTTGTACAATTTGAACTATATCTTGCTAACACTTGGTATTGGAATATCAATACAGAAAGACAACCCTGCTGGTCTGAAATTATGACATCATCACACAGCTGTCAGCAAGACTGCAGCACACTGGGCATCAACTTGCCGTCCAGGGCATCAGATCCACGACTGACGAGTCCTGACAGGATTGGTGACCTAGGCTGACCACACATATACTGCTACCGGCGCCTATCGGCAGTTAGTTATAATGCATTTTCTCATTAACTAAACTGCCACCGAAAGCACTATCGGACTTTCTGTGTGGTCAGCCCTGATTATATAGAATGTATACAGAATGTCAGAAGTTAACATTTGGATTTGCTCACGGCATCCAATGACCATCACAATAGACACTTCAGTTCATAGAAACAGTTGCATCTTCGCTGATTTTTCTCAAGATGGTTTTCATTATCCAGCTCTCATTATCATCATCAGACCACACAGTAGGGCACGGATCTTCAAACCTCTTGGTTAAAATGTCCCAAAGTTCTCGACGGAGGGTCTGAAGAGAGAAAATGTAATTGTAAGTTGAACATATCGGTGATATCACAAATTGTCTTGTAAAGGCCGATTTCCACTGCAGAGGATTCCGCAGCGGTTTCTGGTTTTCACAGGGTTTTGGATAATCCTTCAATGGTTTAACAATGCATGGCATGTTAATCATCCCAATGCCTGTGGAAACCACTCCGCTCGCTGCAAGCTGCTTCGGAAACGTCTGTAATGGAGGTCACACTTCTAGGAAATAAATAAGGCCGAATAAAATGGAAAATCTGAGGACAGCAAACTGTAAGTCTACAATGGAAATTACCTCAAGTTCATTCGCCTTAGCAGGAGATGTCTTAAGGCTCACCAAACGGTCAATGACCACGGTCGTCACATTACCCAATGTGTTTGGGTACTCCATCTTGAATTTACTACCGAAGAAAACCAATGGTGTGAGAGAGACGCCGGTAGAATCAAATAAGGACAACTGAAAAAGAGATTTCAATATCGTAAGTGAAGATACACAGGAGGAACAAGAGCATCACAGAGTGTGTGTATGTCACCGACTGGTATGTTGTTTGTGGGCATGGCCCAGATGGTACATTTGGGGGAAGCGATGGTGCTGGTCATTAAAAGGAACCTTCCCCTCATAGAGACAAACACTCACAAAAAATTTCAGGTTGACAGCTCAAAGCATTCTCAAGATAACTTACAAATACTGAATTCAAGATGGCCACCATAGCCGCCATCTTGGATGGGCGGCAGAGCTGGTCATTGAAAGGAACCTTCCCCTCATAGAGACAAACCCTCACAAAAAAATTTCAGATTGATCGCTCAAAGCATTCTCAAGTTAAGTGACGGAAACCAAAATGTTAAACGGACACCGACACCGACATCGACACTGACACCAACGCACAGGCTTCGACATAATGCCACCAACTTTCGGAGGTCGAGGGCATAAAAACTCAGATAGATCCTACCAGAATAGTCTACTAAAAGGAGTATGTAAGTCAGTATTTAAACTCAAAAGTAGGAGGTGGACACAACCACCATCAAATAAATTGGGAGTTTCTGTGGAACGATGACTGACGTTCTTTGTCTTCATCTTTTGGAAGTACACAACGTAGTCATACGGCATGGACTGCTGATGGTTGACCGACTTGATATGCATTTCAACTTCCTCGTCACTACCAATGTCTATCTTGTAATAATGAGTGCTGAAATTTAAAAGATTCCCACATTCAGGCTAATATACNTTCTCTGCGAACAATAACAAAGAAAAATTGTTGTGAACTTGGCCAGAAAAAAAGAATTATTGAAGTGATAGTGTTATCTATGTCAACAAATTTGCTATAAATATGCAGAATGAATTAGAGCAGTGGAAACTAAAAATAAAAATCAGAAGTGCCATGTGACAGTCAGAAAAAACTAACCGGAGGTGTCGAAAATGGAGTCTTTGTTCTGTAGTCGAGGGTTGCTGCAATGGTCAAGATGGGATCCAGACAGCAGAATACAGCACCAAACAAAATCATCTTGCCAATATGTGGATCAGTAGGCATCCTGGCCAGCTGTGTGCCGAGAGGGGTCAAGTTCTCGTAGACGTCCAAAGCACCCTGAAAATATAAAGGATTTTCCATTGGCAATGAACTACCGATGACAAATGTACACAAAATGTTCCACACTCAAAGCAAGAGGTAATTCTCAAATTCCATTGACTCTATTTCCATGGATAATGCTCGAATTCAAAACTTAACCCAAAAGAGCCCATGCCGCCCTAAACTGCCCTGCCGTGACCCGCCTAGAAGACCACGCCCACTTTTTGACAAAGCACCTCATCACCCCTAATGTAGAAATCAAAATCATCAATTACTGCCGACAGTGCCACAATCCGCCATGTTGTCGACACCACCATAAACCACCTCGACTCATTACACGTCTCTCTATTCAGCTTAATGCAGTGGCATTTCAGGGCGGTGAAAGGTACAGATGGAAAGTGCAAAAAAAAATAGGCAGCTCTATTGGGTTCATGAAGTGAGTAGAATTATAACAAATAATACATATCATGCTCTACCCCCCCCCTCGCCTCATTTTGAAGTCTCAGAAAAAATTCAATTCCCCTACCCACCCAACCCCTCATTCAGAATTGCATCTCCTTACCAGTTTCTTCAAGTGTTTGATGGACCTATCTATAGCTCCCAGATGTGGCGTCTCCATCGCTTGGTCAAAGAATGCCTTAATATTTCCACGATTCAGCAACTAGAAAAGAGAATATAAAATTAGGAAGGTCCCATTACCAGTACTGCACATTCAAGAGAATCACACCAACAACATGTGCTTTGATTTTTTTCATCACCCAGACCAAAATTATTGTGGGGCAGCAACAGGTCTTCTAGTATTGAATGTCGGTTTACTGTATCTACCTTTATCTGCAAACCCAGATTCTCCAGTCTTGTCCGTAACATTTCTGGTTTGTGAAAATCCTTCAGATGGCTGTGTTGGAAACGGGTGTAAAGGTGGTAACAATGACCAGGCTTCACTCTGAAATAATGATCATGTGGAATGACAACAGGAGCACAACATCAGTCAAGGGCCAATTTTTGTCAAAAGCCGCCACCACCAGCGGTGACTGCATCATTCTCCAACACCGTAGTCTTGCCTTTCACCCCGGTGTTGGAGAATGTATGATTACAATACAATGCATACGTGGATACCCTGGGAACGAGAGTTTAACTCTACATGGGGCAAGGTTGATAAGCAGTAGTTCAACAACAATGTCAATAGAGGTCTCCCTTAATGTGAGTATGCTTGGCGCAGGTTAGGGAATTAATACACTGCCCCTTTAAATTGAACTACTGCATAAACACGACTGTAATAACAATGGCGAACCTTGATTAAAAAGCCACACCCCTTATTTCTTACCTCCCGGCCCGTCCTTTTCTCTGCTGAGAGTTCGCAAGGCTGTTCCACTCATTTTCCAGTGTAACGAAATTCTTCTGTGGATTGAAATGCTGCAGTTTCCCCTTCCCAGAATCAATGACGTACACAACATCATCAATGGTGATGCTGAAATGGAAAAAAATAATGTAACCGACAGAAGTTTATTACTTTCCAGACTTTAAATAAGAAAAGAGTAGTGGTCCAAAATGTTCCAGGTCCATTCCCCATCATCACCACCACCACCATCACCACCAAGGAGCAAAATAATGCAGATAACAATGCACAGGGCGCTAGACTTTTTATAGCACATTTTTACAAGGCGTCTCCACTGCATGTATTACCCCAGCTTCTCCAGAAAGTAATGGGGAACTCAAGGAGCAGACAAATCCGTGCTCCCTTGAAACTTTGGATGAGTTCAAGCTACAAAGTCGCAACTGGCCAGGAATCGAACAGTCACAGTCTCTGTGGCATCTCACACCTCAATGAGCGGAAAACAAACCTTGTTTCTGCAACATTCGTAGAAATGACAATCTTCCTGACTCCCCGCGGTGCAGGAAGAAACACTTTTTGTTGTTCTTCCGTGGACATCATTCCACCGTGAAGTACCAGGATTCGAAACCTGTCCGATTGATACGTGTAATTCGACAATAACTTGTCATAGAGTCGTGTGATTTCATCCCAACCCGGAAGGAATACGAGAATGGCCCCTTCTTCTTTCACAACAAGGATGTTAATCAGCGACACAATGAGGTCAAGGTCAATGCTGTTGTCATTAAACAATGCCGTCAATGTGTTCTTGACTTCATAGGAGTGCCTGAAAAATAAGTATTATCATTTAACATATACATGTAAACAGAGTGTGGCCTACGCCCCTGACTGGAATGCTGTTTGTGGACATGGCCCATATGGTACATTTTGGGGGAAGCGGTGGTATTAAAGCCCCACTGTATTGAATTGGAAAAGCACAAATCATTGCCGCGATTCCTGACGTCAGTGGACGACGTCATTGTAGTGTAAAATGTACTACGCTCCATCTGAATACATTAGAGCTCTCCCTGTCGTTTTTTCTAATGTGTGCTGAAAACTAGACCTTGATTCTCTGAAGTAGGTATGAGGCAAGCATTTTGGGGACCTACAAGAGGCCATGAGACCTCTATGTGAACTCTCCTAACATTTTGAAAATATCGTAAAATTCAATACATCGTGGCTTTAAAAGGAACCTTCCCCCTTAGAGACAAACACTCAAAAAAATTTCAGGTTGATTGCTCAAAGCATTCTGAAGATAACTCACAAACACTGAATTCAAGATGGCCACCATAGCCACCATCTTGGATGGTCCTTAAGGGAAATTCTGACTGACATATGACCCATCTATCATTGCCTGTATATTACACAGCAAGTTGGCAATGGATATTGGCAACTCCTTCCACCAGAACCAAAATTAACCGAAATACAAAAAAATACCTTTGGGAATTCAACCACTGCTGGAACATCAGTTTGTGATGCCCACCCTGTCCTCGGAAGGTTCTTGCCGGTCTGTACCTACAAAGATCATAGAAGTTGTTAAATCAAATGGATTTGACAAAATACTAACAATATGGCTGAATCTTAAGGCAACTATTCTGCCCTCCAAACGAAGACTGCAGTAACTGCACTTACTGCGGTCTTGCATTTTATGCCATATCTCCCTTGTTTTAGGTGGCAGTTCTGAATAATTTTGCAAGAAAGGAGAGCAGTATCTACTGATGTTATTACACACCTACATTGTCCACTTCATTCAATAGGAAAGGCTGCAGAGGCTGCACAAGGGAAGACTGCAATATGCAGATACTGCAGTCTTCCATTGTAGGGCAGCATTTATCGTTGATGGATAAACATGAATTTTGTCTATTTTTTAAAGTGACAGGGAGGGGCTTAACTGAATTATGTTAAATATCAGGTGAGTCATGGATGACAGTGGACCTACAACACCAAATTAATAACACTTCTTCCAGTGGGACCTCTGTATTACAGATACGTCTGGTCCTGACAAATGATGTCCTTGTGTTTCCTGGTTACAGGTGTCAAAAAGGATAGAAACGACCAACTTGGGGCTGTTTTGGTGTCCTTTAAAAAAACTGCCTTTCTGTCAGAGGCGCCCACTAAAAGGGAGGTTTGTCTGTACTGCTAAAAGTGCCAAGGGAAATAGCTTCAGCAAAGTACAGTACGTTACACTGATACTTACAAAGTCATTTCCACAACGTCTTCTAAAAAGTGTTCTGTGACTGGATACAGAAACCCAGGAATATGAAAGATCGGACAATTATCTAGAAAGTGGAACATTATTTTTAGAATACAAAATTCAGAACTGCACTTTCGATACCAGTACAGCATCATTAGTAGTATGGGCGATATTTTCAATTTTTTAGAGGCAGTGGTGACAACTTTGAAATTACCAATTATCAAGAGACATGGTCAGTAATGACATTACATACCGTAATATCGAGAGAACTTCTCAGTATTCAAAGTGGCACTCATCAAGACCAGTTTCAGGTCACGTCTCTTGGGAAGTAACTGCTTTAAGATGGTCAAGAGGAACTCGGAGTGGATGTCTCTCTCATGGATCTCATCCAGGATAACATGCGACACCGTTGACAACAAGCTGAAATGGGGCACGGTACAAACATACCGGTAAGTCCGGATCCAGTGAGTTTTTTATTTTCAAAGATCTGCAATAAATCAGCTTTCACTTGAGAACGTCAAATCAGTAAAAAAGCCGAACTTACGGGTCTGATTCAAGCCATCTAAGAACAATTCCCGGCGTACAGAACAGAATGGACCCTTTCTCCCTGGGACGTTGTCTGCAGATGAAATAAACAATGTATTATAGTTGATAGTTGAAAAATTACACTTGCACCAGTGCTGTATGTATGTCGAAGAACAGTAGACTACATGGCAGACGACCTCATGTTTACCTAATTTTAGGAACTTCAGCATTTTTTTCAACAGAGAGATTTCTATATCCAGTTTTTACAACTTACTGTTCCATTCCAATTTGGAATCCTACAGTGCTGTCTGTTCCACCGACTCTTTCTGCCCTCTCCAAAGCAACACGATCTGCCACCTGAAAATGAAACAAATGCATTTCGTATTAAGGTAGGCCTGCCACAACCTGCCATTTAAAATCCAGAAGAAAAAATGTCGTTTCATTGCAAAGTCATAGCCTGGAAGGGATTCAGCCGGCCAGACTGATAGACAGACTGACCAACCCTTTGCCAGCCTACCGGTCGGATGGATGGATGGATGGATGGATGGACAGACAGACAGAAAGACAGACAGACTGATTGACAGACAGACAGACGCACAGGGGTTTCTCTATGGTAAAACATGTGATCACTCTGCTTGAATGAAATGTGGATGAAGTGATACATACTGATATAGCACTGATCCTCCGAGGCTGCGTACAAATAATACGACATCGTGACCCTTGACCTTTGGTAATGTATTCATCAAGGATAAACTGTGGGACCTGTGTAGTTTTACCACTTCCAGTTTCTCCACTGATCACTGTCGCTTGGTTATTCCTGTTGTTTTCAATACTATTACAAATAGCCTGGAAGAAGATAGGCGATATTTAAACAAAGTTTCACATGGGGGGGGGGCAGTAGACACATCTTGCCCTGACAAGTGTTCCTATCACCCCTACTCTCGCTTGAGCGTAGTTTGAATGGCGAAGTGACGGTAGGGCTTGATATGTCAACACGCAGTAGACAACCCTACAGACAACGTCATAATGAACATAAACGGTACCTGTGCTTGTGGAAAGATCGGCAAAGTTTGTCGTTTTTCCTGCATTTGCTGGTAGAAACTGTTCGTCTGCTTCTCATAGTGCAACTTTTTAAAAAGTTCATCCAATCCCTGGTCAGGTGGGATACCTTGCCTTGCATTTCCAGCTGAAGTAAACAACAGAGTGAAGATACGCAAACCATTTTGTGGTCTCAAGCATTGACAAGTTACAGCTCTCTTTTCGAAGTCACAGCAAGGACTGCCCATTTGCCCTGGGGGAGAGCTCATTTCATGTCGGTAGGCCTACCGGCAACTTTTCGTTCCAAAGTCTGGCCCACATGGAATGGTGCTCCAATCTTTACGCCTCTACATTCCTATAGGCCGATTCAGCATCTCGTAAACCCAGGGCCATATAGCTTTTGTATAGGGGAGGTTTTGTATAGCTTTGGTATAGCTAGCTTTTGTATTGTATAGGGGAGGGGCAAAGCTGCACTTTGGCCAACAAAAAAAACATATTGGGCCGTATTCAAGAAGCTTCCTTAAGTGTAAGGTCGACCTTAATCTTTTGTATTCTACCCTGCAAACAATAGCTAAAGGTCGACCTCACACTTTAGGAAGCCTCTTGAATACGGCCCATTTACTGGTGATTTATGAGGGCATCTGCCCCCTGTCCACGACTGTTAGAAGTCAATGCATGTAGTGGAAAAGGTCCGGAACGAAATTTGATTGGTTGGTGCCCTATTTGGAATAGAATAGGAATTCCCTGACACATTAAGCCATGCACGTCGACATGGTCGAGGCCTACAAAAGGAAACCACAGTATTAACGAGACGTTCGTACAATACAACTATTTGGTTCCTACCAAATATGGCAAACAATGGTTTGAAGACAAAGAAGTTAACATAGGTATTTTGGGCGAAGGGATTTGGTGAAACCTGTGACAGGATTCAAGATTCAGTAAATTCAGTAAATTGCATCAACTCTCATGCTTCCGAGCTAAACTGCCGGAATTTTAGTGCCGAAGGTTGCATTTTTCTCAGTTGAGTATTATAAAATCAAGATAATGTCAACGTCTTGCAATAGATAAACATGTTTAGAACAATTTGAACCTATTGGTAATCTGAAGTTCGATCTGATGGCTTCAAAAAATGCATTTGAAGTGTGATAAATTTACAGTAGAGGCCTCCTGCGCATGCCCAGATTGATTTCTTCCGGTCGTCGATAATATTCTATTGGCTTTGCTGTGGAGGTAGGCGTCGACTACGCCGGTTTGGCTGCGTCACCGTACTATTTTTAGGAGGGCTTTCCCCATGTTGTGGCCGTTCTCCGAAAGGTGACGCCTCTATAGCAAATTCCCTTCCTAACAGTCGTGTGTCCCTATGCTAGGCCTACTTGCTAGCTATGAAACCTCATAGGCCTAGGCTTAGGCTTAGGCTACTCCAATCAATACAGCCAATTTCACAATCAGCCTAGGCCTAGGCCTAGGCTATCTAATAGTTTCTGCATAGCTATTGATAGATATTTCTATCATACATGTACTTATTTTCAAGCTTGCAAGCTACAGCATATACCGATGGAAATCATCAATACGGTACCGGTAATAAGAAGGGTTTAAACTTACCATTTAGAGACATCTTGACTCTTGCTGTCAGAAGCTCTCACCGTAAAATGTCGCAATGGTGAGTCATCGGACAGAAAGCTGCACAGAATTTGATCCCTGAACGAATACCCGTATAAATGATGGGGAAACCCCACTTTCTTGGTATGGATTCAATGAATGCAAGCGGATTCAATGAATCCACATTCACGTTTCAGTTTCGCAATTGAACCATTCCAATGATATACGCCCAACCTTATGTATCAAGGGTAATTCTCGGGCAGTCACCCCCATAACAAGGATGAAAGTTTAGGATATTTGGACAAAGGCACGATTTTTTTACCTGTTCCACCTTGGACAATTAATCCTCCTTTATCTATTCAATTTTTTGGTAATTTTTTAACTATTTTTATTCACCAATATTTTCTACATACATAGTGGTATTCTTTTAGGAATAATCAACACATGAACAACATGACAATTTCCTGTAAAGTAGAACACAACAAGACACTTACCTGAATCGTGCAGACCTTCAATCCTTCATTTCTTCACTCGACGTCAGAATCCAGCTCCATCCCTTGTTTTTCAACTTGAACGCATTCCAATCATCAGCTCCATCCCTTGTTTTTCAACTTGTACGCATTCCAATCATCAGCTCCATCCCTTGTTTTTCAACTTGTACGCATTCCAATCATCAGCTCCATCCCTTGTTTTTCAACTTGTACGCATTCCAATCATCAGATCCTATCCCGTGACTTCAACCATAACCGTATGATTGCTTCCACTGCCAAATGATCTCTTGTCCAAACTGTCCTTTTCTCCAAATCTGATTTGATCTCGTGGGCTCCTGGGAGGAAGGCCCTGATGAGAATCAGGGATGCAGACAGTGGTACAAGAGCATAGTCCAGTTCACATTTGGTACATGTATGTACTGTATATCCAAAGAAAACTTCAGTTGAACCTCTCTATTAAGGACACTTTTGGGACTGGTACGGTGTCCTTAATTGAGAGAAATTAGCAGTTTGGGACTGTACTTTGGTGTCCTTAATAGAGAGGTATCCTCCTGGCAGAGGTGTCCGTATGAGAGTTCCACTGTCCTTGATTTGTGGGGGAATGAGCAGGGACAGTTACTCTATCCTATCATTTTTTTGGGATGCAATTAGAGAAAGCTAGGAAGATTCTGACCAAGGATCGGGGAGGGGGCTGTCGTTTATCCAGCTTTTTAAAAGTCTTTGCGATTCCATTGTTCTCATTGCTCACTTTCAAATGTTCCAGTTTGCCATAAATCCATATTCCCGATAAATCCAGTGACACACATCTCACTCCGACACCACTCTACACCGTCCAGTAACGACCACTTTGTCCAATACGAACTTTCTTGAGATATTGAGAGGGTTCAGCTTCCAAATGTGATCTTCAAGTCAAGGATTTATACACTGAACGAACATGAAGGACATGCCGTTCCGTACAATCCTGTCGTACGATTCACATCTTGTTCATCATCACCCGATCTCATTGAACAGCTCGTTTAGCATGTTTAGATTCCCAATCAATGAAGGAAATGGACCCAAATGTAAATCAAACTGTCTTATCTGATGCCCAACACCAGGGGTTTGATTCACAAAGCCAACTGGACTTGCTGCTTTCTAAGTCAACGGGCTCCTTAGGGGCAGATCCACGATTTCGGAAAAGAGGGGGCGCACTGAGCTACAAACATTGAAATCTGCGGTGAATTTCAATGATTTACTCAGATTTCAGAACTTCATGGTCAACGTTACAGATTTGTTGGCCAAAAGGGGGCGCATGCTGGGTGCACCCCCCCTTGGATCCGCAGCTGCTCCTTGTCCTTCCACCGTGCTGTAGCCATAGGCATGATAGGGACTGCATCCACTCGAAACAGGGTCTAAATCTCCGCGGTTGTATCCTTCAGACTGTTCCATTCAGCGCCATTTCAACGTGGAATTCCCATAGATAAGGGAGGCAATAGAACCGAGCAAAATGACGTGAATCTCAGGATTTGGGGACGAAGGACAAAGCCAGTCATGAAACTGGTCAGAAATCAGGGCCGACCGCACAGAAAGTCCGATAGTGCTACCGGCGCACCTATCGGCAGTTACATGTAGTTATAACTCATTTTCCCATTAACTAAACCGCCGATCGGCACCGAGAGCACTATTGGAGTTTCTATGCGGTCGGCCCAGGGCTTGAGGTCGACTGCCTCGCATTCAGAAAAGCTGGGAGGTCCAGTAAGGAAAGGGAGGGGGTCAAATACAGGTTCCCTTGACTTGATCCTGTAATCCCAGGAACCTGTACAGTACCCAGAGACATTGGGGTTGGGCTTCTTTATATCTGAATAGTCAGCCCAGTCAGTCATTACAGCAGGTTTGCAAATAGGGGGCAGCATACGGTTAAGCCCCCTCTTAATTTGCTCCAGCATCCCTGCAATGTATTATGGGGATGCTGGGGTAAACTTAAGAGTGGCAGGCCTAACCGTGATGACTCTTGTTGACCGTGATGAGTCTTGGAACAAGGATAATGACTGATATTCATAATATAGCTCGCAAATGCTTTCACCTCAGTTTTGTGGTACATTTACATTGGACCTCGCTGTGAAAAACTTAAGTAAAAGCACTTGCTAACTTTTATAAATACCAGCCAGTAACATGTACAGACAAGGTAATTTAACATAACGGGAAGTTCTTTGAGATAGTTTGCAGGTTTGAGATAGTTTGCAGGTTCCTCATTTGTTTATACGCTCGCACCTTCCTATCCATTCAGTCGTCAGCAACAAACTTCAGAACGAAAAATTGGAAAATTCTTTGAACGTCATATCTTTGAGGCAATTGACAATTGGATGGCGCTCAAAGGTTAAAACAAATTTTAGAACAAAGTTTAAAACAAATTTGTGTTGAAAACGCCTTACCGAAAGGCAGGACGAAACGTCCACAAGGAACTTAGTTTTAAACTTTGTTTTAAACTCTGTTTTAAACTTTGTTTTGAAAACTTGGAAGCCTAATTCCATCAAACTGACATCAAATTCAATCCTTTGAACAAACACACGAATTTCTGTCACGGATCATCATCCTAAAGTCGTGAAAACCTGCATTCCTGTCAGGAGAATGAGTCCAAGTCATCTTGATTTAGCACTACAACATCTAACTAAGAGAGAACCCATTATGTACTCACCAGGTGTTTTATTAACTGGGGAAGACAAAAGAATGCTATTACAAGATGTTACCACCAGGGGGCACCGAAGTTTCAAAGACAAAATGACTGGCAACAGTTAGTGATAAACACCTGGTTTAAAATAAACAGAAATTGTTTGAAATTTTGTCTTAAAATCTGTGCAAAAAATTAAAATCTTAAGTTGTCTCAAAGTCATCCCTTATTCTGGGTATGTAAAATTTCATAGTTTTTCATAATCACTTGAAAAATATTTGCCGAAAACTTCAACTATGCAAGTGAACTAGTTTTTTCACATAAATTTTTTCTGACAATTTCACACTCAGGACACGAGACATTTCACAAGGTATGCCCTCCAACCCGGCACCAGCGCCAAACATTAAATATCCACTAAATCTACTCCAAAATTTATGAATCCTTCAATACCATCCTACATGTAACGATGATATACTGACTTCCTCTCAACAACCCATCAAAGGGCAACATTAACAAAGGGATGTTCATTTGTGAAAGTATAGACGATTCTCAAACTTGCAGATCTGCGCAATTCCACCGAAATCGCAACCAGAACCTCGATCTGAAACCAGCTGACATAACGCAATCCATGATTCAGCATTTGTCGACTCTGACGGAACATCGTCGAAGTCACTTTCGTGGGGTTGTCTGCTTCACACCATTCAGTTTCAGAACGAGGTTGTGGTTGCGATTTCGGCAGATGTGCACAGATCTTTCTCATTTACGTCAATTTGAGATTTGTCTATCAAGCCTAGCTCTTCTTCATGGTTGAGTATCAAGATAGGTGGAAAGATAGGCATTCAGGTTGACGGTTTGAGAGAATTTGGTCCAAGAGTTTCATCGCGAAGCTGTTCCTCAATGTACAGAATTAATTGCAGTGGAACCACGTTGGCAGAAATCGCTGCCAGGACCAAATCTGTTTGTCCCAAAGGTAAGGTGTCCTCAATAGACGTTCAGCTGTGGTTTATTGACAGAAAAGTCATTTGTTTTTGTTTAAAAGCTGACAACAGCAAAATTTGACATTGGGGTAAGAAAATACGAGTTGTCAGGTAGCCAATGAGAAATTTTCTCCATTATTTTGTCAGAGACATCCTGAAGAAATCAGGTCCTCTTAGCATTGCTTCCTAGCTCACACACACAAGGAGCAATCCTAAGAGGACTTGATTTCTTCACGATGGTAATGAGATTCAGTGTCATGTGTAATTGATTTCAGCAAATTTCCTTTAACTATAAGAATGAAACTCTTGGAGCCAAAAAAAGATTAGCTACTGCCCCCTGGTGTCTGCAAAAAGTTTGAAATTACAGCTGATGATAGCAGGTGCATTTTGTTTCAATCTAAATTCATTGAAATCCAGAAAATCAGCATACACGTACAACTACTTTTAAAGACGCTACAGCAGATTCCAATAATTTTTGACTGAAACAAATGAAATATCCGTCTATATACCTGTCGTATTGTTATTATTACAATGACGAGACATTTTATTGTGTATGTCAACAAGATGATCACTCGATCAACGATAAATCACAAAATTGAAATTTCTGACAATATTTTAGATTTTTTGTCATTTTTTTTCTACACGCTTTTATAATAGACATGAGAAATTCTACGCACGTTACTATAAATAAAAAGTCCTTAACATTATTCAGGTGCAGACCTAGTCACAATATAGACACAACTTTCAATTATACATGTATAAATTTCTACAGTTTTCAAAACACTTCCAATGTTATTTTACATACGATGCAACAGACTGGACTAATTACGGAGGAAAGATCAATATGGCGTAAAATTCAAGTCAAACTTCATGCGTTTTTCCTAAAAACAAGGCCGTAAAAAAATGAAGTTCCATAAGACATTTTATCTTTAAATCATGCAAAAAATGAAAAAGTGTAAAATTGAGAATGCCAGTTCTACAATGATTGTTATGAGGACAATCAGGAGAAAAAACAAATTATATACATTTCAATCATCAATTATTCTAGTTGCCATGAATAACTTTGACAAAGTTCGGCCCATCCAGTAGGAATAGAGAAATACACGGAGTTATCTAGCATATTTTACATACAACTTCCCACAGACAGGTGAAACTTAAGTCGCGAAGCAGGTGCAGAAAGAAACACTTCCAAATCTTGGGCTTTTCCTTCGAAAATCTCGCACAGAAAAAACGCGGTAAAAGGAGTTAGCGGAAATATTCCTGCAAAGAGATAATTCACAGACAGACATTTATTGAGAGAATAAGAAGAGGAAGTCTTCAATGACAGGATTCGCCTTTATTTAAAAATCGTACAAATTTTTTCTGCCAACTGCTTCTGATAGATTTCTACCAATGCAGTGGGTTTCATATGTAGTACAAGATTTTCACAGGAAAATGTTCGTGACGGAAGACCGAACGCAGCCCAAGAGCTAGAAATACTTCATGTAAAGTGAAAAAACCTCCACTTCTATTGGTTATAACGGAAATACACACACAATTCTGATGAGATGTGCAGTAAAGAACAAGCTGACACCGTTCACTGAGAAATAATCTGTTCAATAGAAGTTGGAAGTAGTTCTTCATGAATTCGTGACAAAAGATAGCACACTGCTCCACCACAAATACGGTACCTAGGATAATCGGTATGTTCAACATGTCACAAGATGTTTTGTGTAGAATGGAAATGATGCACACAGCAGGACTGTCTTTTTAACTCAATGGGAGACTATATTGCCGTTGGAGGCCACCTGTTTGCGGCCCTAGAACATCACAAAATTTGACGTCAGAAACGTAAGCCATGGCCCCCACGTCAATATGGACGACGTCATGCCGTGCACTTTTGTCTGTGAAGTCAAATCTCAGCACGTTATCTAGGACCACTGACTGGTGATGCCCTCTACTGGCAGGAAAGTCATCCATTTATCATACAGGAAACAGCAGGGTTCGAAGTTCATGACCACTTGGTCTAAAATGTAACCTGGATTTTGGTCTGTGCGACCAAAAAAATTGATGTTCTTATGGATTTTGTATTGTGTGCGACTTGATTTTTTGGCCCGTTTGACCAAAATCTGCTTTTTCAGAATATGAACTTTGATCCCTGAACGGGATGTGAAAATATCTTTTTAAGCCAAAATTTCACAATTTTTGACTGTAAACAGCGTTTTAAATATACCAGTAACTTTGTTCATGAGAGTCAAACTTTAAAAGTTCCAAACCAAAAAACTTTGTTTTTCCAACCAAAGTACGGTAGTCTTTTTTTTTTTCATCATGTTGTGAAACCACTCAATGGTTATAGTCAGGTAGGGTGTCTTGAAAATGTTTCCCAGTCCCGTACCAAGAATCAGATGTTAAATGCCACAACACAAGAGTACAATTATTTATAATACGCACTAAATTCCACCAATAAGATGTATGTATGGTGCTACCCATGATCAGCATCAACAGAACTACATGTGATACAAGTATCTAATGTTTTTTCCCTGTCGTCCAACATCAGCGAACGACCAAGAAAAATAAACACCACAGAGTTGTGAAATGGGATAATCCTATTTTTGCCCTTCAGATGGACAATGTTGTTGATTTTCATTAATAACTCCTTGGTCTTACATAATAGGACAGGCCTTGCCGTTTGACGAGCGCTAAAATGTGCATGTGCCTCACAAACAATAGAAATTCTATTGTTTGCGAGGCACATGCACATTTTAGCGTCCGTCAAACGGCAAGGCCTGATAGGGACACTAAGCTCATAGTTGTAACACATGACAAAGACTCTACCGGTACATGAACCAAAGTTGGGAATAACAATTACTAAACTGACAGTGCAAGATGATTTAGCTGTGTTAGAATGATCACCAACTGTTATGTCTTCAATATAATAACAAGACATGTAAAATTCCAATTACCATGATTGAACGGAAATTCTCTGGGATGGGAGGATCACCCAATCCAGTCCGTACGAAACTGACCAAGATAACAGAACAGTTCATTCACCAAAGTTGAGGAAATTTTTCCCTCCAGGATTTGTGAGACATTCCGGTGTCAATATGATTTTTGTTCTTTTTTACACATCAGTCTTCGATGTACAGGGTTATATCTAGGCCATTTAGAGCGGCGGTACGCCGTGCCGCCGACAGGGGGCGCCGCTGTGCCCTTTTTGAACCCCCTAGGGCGCCGCTCTGCCCCTAAAAAAANATTTTAGATTTTTTGTCATTTTTTTTCTACACGCTTTTATAATAGACATGAGAAATTCTACGCACGTTACTATAAATAAAAAGTCCTTAACATTATTCAGGTGCAGACCTAGTCACAATATAGACACAACTTTCAATTATACATGTATAAATTTCTACAGTTTTCAAAACACTTCCAATGTTATTTTACATACGATGCAACAGACTGGACTAATTACGGAGGAAAGATCAATATGGCGTAAAATTCAAGTCAAACTTCATGCGTTTTTCCTAAAAACAAGGCCGTAAAAAAATGAAGTTCCATAAGACATTTTATCTTTAAATCATGCAAAAAATGAAAAAGTGTAAAATTGAGAATGCCAGTTCTACAATGATTGTTATGAGGACAATCAGGAGAAAAAACAAATTATATACATTTCAATCATCAATTATTCTAGTTGCCATGAATAACTTTGACAAAGTTTGGCCCATCCAGTAGGAATTGAGAAATACACGGAGTTATCTAGCATATTTTACATACAACTTCCCATAGACAGGTGAAACTTAAGTCGCGAAGCAGGTGCAGAAAGAAACACTTCCAAATCTTGGGCTTTTCCTTCGAAAATCTCGCACAGAAAAAACGCGGCAAAAGGAGTTAGCGGAAATATTCCTGCAAAGAGATAATTCACAGACAGACATTTATTGAGAGAATAAGAAGAGGAAGTCTTCAATGACAGGATTCGCCTTTATTTAAAAATCGTACAAATTTTTATCTCTGCGCCAACTGCTTCTGATAGATTTCTACCAATGCAGTGGGTTTTATATGTAGTACAAGATTTTCACTGGAAAATGTTCGAGACGGAAGACCGAACGCAGCCCAAGAGCTAGAAATACTTCATGTAAAGTGAAAAAACCTCCACTTCTATTGGTTTAAACAGGAACACACACAGAATTCTGATGAGATGTGCAGTAGTAAAGAACAAGCTGACACTGTTCACTGAGAAATAATCTGTTCAATAGAAGTTGGAAGTAGATCTTCATGAATTCGTGACAAAAGATAGCACACTGCTCCACCACAAATACGGTACCTAGGATAATCGGTATGTTCAACATGTCACAAGATGTGTCGTGTACAATGGAAATGGTGCACACAGCAGGACTGTCTTTTTAACTCAATGGGAGACAAAACTACCGTAAGAGGCCACCTCTTAGCAGCCCTAGAACATCACAAAATTTGACGTCAGAAACGTAAGCCATGGCCCCCACGTCAATATGGACGACGTCATGCCGTGCACTTTTGTCTGTGACGTCAAATCTCATCACGTTATCTACGACCGCTGACTGGTGATGCCCTCTAATGGCAGGAAAGTATCCCATTTATCATACAGGAAACGGCAGGGTTCGAAGTTCATCCCACTTGGTCTAAAATGCGACCTGGATTTTGGTCTGTGCAACAAAAAAAATTGATGTTCTTATGGATTTTGTACTGTGTGCGACTTGATTTTTTGGCCCGTTTGACCAAAATCTGCTTTTTCAGAATATGAACTTTGATCCCTGAACGGGATGCGAAAATATCTTTTTGAGCCAAAATTTCACAATTTTTGACTGTAAACAGCATTTTAAATATACCAGTAACTTTGTTCATGAGAGTCAAACTGAAGTACTAATGTTAAAAGTTCCAAACCAAAAAACTTTGTTTTTCCAACCAAAGTAGTCTGTTTTTTTTCATCATGTTGTGAAACCACTCAATGGTTATAGTCAGGTAGGGTGTCTTGAAAATGTTTCCCAGTCCCGTACCAAGAATCAGATGTTAAATGCCACAACATAAGAGTACAATTATTTATAATACGCACTAAATTCCACCAATAAGATGTATGTATGGTGCTACCCATGATCAGCATCAACAGAACTACATGTGATACAAGTAATCTAATGTTTTTTCCCTGTCGTCCAACATCAGCGAACGACCAAGAAAAATAAACATCCCAAAGTTGTGAAATGGGATAATCTTATTTTTGCCCTTCAGATGGACAATGTTGTTGATTTTCATTAATAACTCCTTGGTCTTACAAAATAGGGCAGGCCTTGCCGTTTGACGGGCGCTAAAATGTGCATGTGCCTCACAAACAATAGAAATTCTATTGTTTGCGAGGCACATGCACATTTTAGCGCCCGTCAAACGGCAAGGCCTGATAGGGACACTAAGCTCATAGTTGTAACACATGACAAAGACTCTACATGAACCAAAGTTGGGAATAACAATACTCAACTGACAGTGCAAGATGATTTAGCTGTGTTAGAATGATCAACAACCGCTATGTCTTCAATATAATAACAAGACATGTAAAATTCCAATTATGGTTCAACGGAAACTCTCTGGCTCCCAGATCACCCAATCCAGTTCGTACGAAACTGACCAAGATAACAGAACAGTTCATTCATCAAAGTCGAGGAAATTTTTCCCTCCAGGATTTGTGAGACATTCCGGTGTCAATATGATTTTAGTTCTTTTTCACACATCAGTCTTCGATATAATATTTGCTTAAGGCAAGAGACGTGGGATGAGATTTCAAGGTTTTTCAGTCTTAAATCCTTCAAGAAAAAGATGTTGTTCACTACTGCAACAAATATGAACAGTTGGAACCTTATACAAGTAGGATGGAGCAGCAATAGAGCATGATGGAGCAGCAATAGAGCATGATGAATCAACTGTTTTGCAATCAAAATTACTTCTTGAATATTTAGGTTCGGTCAAGAAATGGAGAAGAAATCTCAATATAAGATCTACACTACTATGAATGAACATTTTATACAGTTCTGAAGTACACTTACTGACCAACTAATTAGCGATTAATAATAAATCAAATCATCATAATTAAAATACATCATCAATCCCAAGTCGTTATACACATATTCAATCCCGATATCTAATGCCTACTCTTGCACCTTGTTCGTGTGCATGCATTTTAATTGTTCAAATGCACAGAAAGTCGTCGTTTTCGAACTAATTTCTTCAAACAGTAGGCACTTGACTCGGTAATCGCTGCTCTTCTAGCCGGTGTGCAAATTATTCGCACCAGAAACCTAACTCATGAAAATCCCACCATTTTATTCAAACACAAAGAAACACGTCTCCCCGAGATACAATTTTCTCACAGTGAGTTTCACGATTCTAATTACTATCAAATTACTTTATACACTGGATGTCCCACCTCATAAGCCTCCATGTTCCCACTTAAAGAAGAATGTTTCCCTTAAAATGACTGAGAGCACCCTGGTGAAGAAAATCTAGATGAGAGTTTGGAAGTACAACTTTTCTTATAAAGACACGTATACATGTAAATTTATTGGAAATATTAAGCTGTCGATGTGTCGCATTGCTCTGTGTATGTCACTTCGGTGCTTTTTGCAGATTTTAAACTGATATACCAAGTTCTCAAAATGCCCTCAGTCATTCACAGGGAATAGTGTTCAATCAACAGATACACAAAGTGATTTCTTGAAAATATACAGTGCATGAAAATTACACGAAATATAAATCTTTGGGCAACGTGTGTCACTAAACAAGCCTTCAGTGAGGAGCTATGATAATAAAGAACATGTTAAACTAGTATGCAATAATGGACCCCCAAGAGATTCTTGTGATACTAGCCTGGAATTTTCACGAGATGAAAATCTTGTGAAATTTCCAGGCGTACTCCATCTGCCTCGTCTTTCGTATTATTTACAACTGACATCAGCGCCTCCGCCCAAGCATTTGAGAACTCGTCCCGCCGCCCAACTTATCCGTGGTAATTTTCTATTTTTCTGGCACCAAAGTGATCCTTCTATGATTGTAGTCTAAGGATAATAAATTGTAAAATCCCAGCATATCTAGCGAGTGTAAACTCCAAATCGAACAAGACTGGCTTATCGAATTCTTGTGGAGCAAACGCAAATATTCATTGCCAAAAAGTGATCACAGTTTGTGTATTTCCCATAATAATAATATAACAAGACAGTGATTAAAATGCGTGTGATCCTCCGTGCTCAGCAAATGTTCTACAGTCGGTGTGAGGGAACACAGTCTTGTCTGGTTCTAATATGACGGCAATTGGGAGTACGCAGGCATGATAGGGCAGCACCTCTAAGTAATAATTCGGTCCCAGCTTTGCAAACAGGGCTACACTCCATGTTACACTGAACTTAGACTGCATACATTCCAATGTACACCAGAAACTTTTTTGTAGTCCACCTTGTTCATGCTCTTGACATAGAACATAATCCTATATAGAATGCATGCAAGCTTCTGGCAAACTTGGCCTGAAACGTAGCCTGGATCACTCAATACATTCAGTTTATGCACAAGTTATAAAATTGTTCTCGATTTATAATCTCCTTGATTGCGAGTGCAATTCTTCAACGTAAACTGCAGATGGAGTAAAAACGTCAAATCGTCTCAACAAAGATATTGGCTGTTTCACTTCAATAACTTATCTCCTTCAAAACGTGAGTGTCGAATCGTCCCACTCTAGCTCCCTGTCCTTGACCTTCTCGGCTTCGTCTTCTGAACTCTCGATGTCGTCATGGTAACTTGACCCATCGTCGTCATCACTGTCGCTGTCGTCGCGAAGTGCGTGCGTTTCTGTATTGAACTCGTCAAAATTCTGAAACACAATTAAGACTGGTTAGACTCATAGAACTATCACACCATTACAAAATCTGGTATAAACACAACAGGACGACCACAGACAATCATATTTTGGCCACTGTGCACAGTTATTTTTGACTTTCGGGACATGCCAACCCAACGAATTGAATACTTTTGCTCTCAAAAGAATTTCGAAAGAGGCATGTCACCAACAAATAATTACTCACAAGACAAAGAAAGACTGGACACAAACAAACAAAATGTAAATTAACAATAATTTTCGTGGCCCATGACAATACCCGTGATACATTATCTTTAATGACATTTTTGCCCAACTTACACTCATGTCAGCACCCATTCCCATGTCCTCAGCCTCCATGGGGTTGACGGTGATCGTGAGAGCTGAGTTATCCCATTCCATCTCCTGTTTCTCCTCCACCTGTAAAACCTGGACGCGCTTGTGGAACGTGCGGATTCGGATCACGCCGAGGATGATCATGAAGATGAGGAAGCCAACGCAGACGACGATGATGATGAACATACCAATACCTGAAAGAAAGCAGAGCGTCATGGTCTGTCGGACGGCATATTCTATCAAAGTTTTCTCACATCCTGTGGCACTGATTAAAAAATATTTGAAGAAAGGTTTGCCCTATCAACCATCTGAAGAATTTTTCTTCAAATTTTTCCAACATATTTCTGCGGCATGGAAAAAACTTAAACAGAATTGAGCCAAGAACCACAGAGGTGACTGGCAGTGATGTTTCTGCCAAGACACTCTGACAGTCCACTGATAAACTAGTCAGGTTGTCTTGGCATGTGGCAGTCCATGAAAGTGCAAAATAACGAAGGAGGTGCACAAACGAATATCATGTGCTTACTCGCTCCGTGAGCAACATTATTCGATTGGTCTCCAGCGCTGCCGCTGTTCAGGCCAATCTCCTTGGCCTCGTATGCCTTGTAGTTCTGGTGATGGTTTGCCTTCATGTCGTTGACCTGGGCATGACTTGCATGAGTGTGAGCCTCGGGCAGATCATGGACGATGTGGACCTGTGAACAATATGATAAGCAATTTAGTTACGAATAGTCTTCAAAGACTTCTAACTCTTCTGTTTCATTCATTCAAAGTCAAAAGTCATTCTTTCACAATGATGACAAAAGCATTGTGCAGGCCTGTTACGGAATGATGTAGGCCTACTCCATGCAGTACAGATTGAACAGTTTTAAAGGCAAAACGGTCAGCCCATGCATCAGTTTTCATCTGGAAACGAAATTCAAAATGGCTGCCAGAGCAGCCATCTTGGTGGAGGAGTGATAGCCATGGTTTTCAACAGGTGTCTTCCTCAATCCACCAAAGAACTACCATGGAAATTTCAGATCTATTTCTCCAGCAACGCATAAATTATCCTTCGGAATGGAAAAGTTTACGGGTGGATATCATGGATGATGTCAATACCTTTCACGCCCATTGGGGCCGAGGGCTAAAACACTTACCGTGACTTCAAAATCATTGCTGACAAATCGTCCATTCAGCTCGGAGCACGTGAGAGTGAATGTTCGTGAGTTGAGGACGCTGGGGTTCCTGTTCAAGTAGTGAACCTCACGCAGAATTGTTTCGTAGTTGATCATCTTATCGGCGCCGGTAATGACGATTCCATTCTTGCTGACAGAGGCCTCAAGACCCATAGCGTGGATTGCGTTCTCAGGGACTGTCAGTTTCTCATCAGAGGACATCGGTGGGAACGTTTTCACAACACAGGAGTCCAGTTTGTATTCTTGTTTGTGGTCTTCTGCTGTCTGTGGTTTTGGAGGATCTGGAATGAGTCAAACGCATATTTTGATAAAGTTTCAACAAAATCAAATACATGTAGATTTCTAGCCAGTTCTCCCAAAAGATCACCACAATGCTAATTAACTAGTAGGCATGTCCTTAAGGCCGTGTATCCAAAGGCTATTCCGTTGTGGCATGTTTCCATGTTCCATGTGACCTTGTGATGCATCACAGAGAGAATGAACCTTTGATTTGCTTAGGCCTACTTTCCATTTCCATAGGGTACAAGGCCAGGTCTCACTGTCCTAACGGCTTGTATCCACGGAACAAGGGAACACACCACAATGGAATAGCTTATGCATACTCGGCCTAACAAATCATACAACAGAATTTTTAAAAGGGGTCTCTTGTGGTATTTCTCTCTCAAAAGCCAGCTAAGTACAACACTCATCAGCAATACTGAGCCCCTTTGAAAGTACCCTCAGTGATTTTCAACAGGATAAGCAAGTAGAGTTCCTTACTAGAATTGGCAAACACTTTGCTCTTGAACAAATACGACGCAAATCTCTCAGCCGTCTTCTCCTTGGTCTCCTTCTTCTCGTTGCCCATAGAGGTCATGATGATCAAATCGGGGAAGATCTGCTGGCCAATCTTTTCCAATTCTTCTTCCTTCTTCGTCAAAGTCTTGATACCGCCGATCGTAATCTTGGGCGTCTGACTCTCGAGGACTTGTATGTAGCTGCTGATGTCGGGGACCTTCATGATGTTACTCTTTTTGCACCTGGAAAAACAAACATTGGAACTAAGTATAGTAAATTTATCTTGGAAGTGATAAGATTTAGCTAAGCAAATCTGCCTTCCATGCAGAATATCTTTTTGAAGGAATAGCCAATTGTCTCCACCCTACACAGCCTATTAGTAGTATGAAAAGCATCTGGCAACACTTACTTGATATTTGTAGTAATCTTGAGGTTGCGTCGGCCAGGGGTTGGGAACGTACGGAAGTTAATGTAGCCAACTTGTGCCAGAATGCGTTGCACTTCAGTCAGATTGTGTCCGTTAACGGTGATCTGGGTCATCTCGCTGTTGTAAGAGATCGACATGCCCCCGTCCATAAGGTAAACAGCATGGAAGTCCAGCTTTTCCTTGCAGTTGTTCAAGCATTTGATGACGCGATCGCTCTCAGTTTTGCCCCGGAGGATGGAAAGGCCGGCCATGTAGCCCTTGAAGTGTTGGCTTAGGGACTTCTCACCACCTGTAAGAAATATGATATCTATGAGAAGAGGTGAAAGACATAGCTTCCTACCAGACTCGAAGCCACGGACCCTGGGATAAGGCATCAATCGCCAGCACTAAGGTGCAGCATGCCTTAACCACTAGGCCACATCCCCATCTTAAGAGAAAAGACAGAATATCTAACCACAGGGTCAATACCCAGGGGATCCGCCAATCTGAACTTTTAATACCTGGTCTGAAAGGATCAACTGAACGCTGAATGAACCACCCTTTGAGTTCCCCAGAAAAGCTTCTAGAGAGACGGGGGTATGAGAAGCGCTTTGAGACACCATAACAACGATGGAAAGCGCTAATACATACCTTGCCAGCAGGCACCAACAACCAGTTTGGTGAAGTGGATTCCCTTGGTCTTGTGGAGTGGCCAGTCATCGATGATCTCTGGGTTCCTCTTGGTCTCGATGAACGGGCTGCCATCAATGTAGAGACGGACCTGAAAAATATAAGTTATGATGTCAGCGAAATCACGATCAATGAACAAATTTTCAAGTTGTTCGCAAAATATTTTGACTGAGAATTGCACAAATGTAACCTGATCTTGGAAAAGTGGGCACATATCGCAGGTGATCATCACTGGTCATCAGTNGCAGAATACCTTTTTGAAGGAATAGACAATTGTCTCCACCCTACACAGCCTAGTAGTAGTATGAAAAGCATCTGGCAACACTTACTTGATATTTGTAGTAATCTTGAGGTTGCGTCGGCCAGGGGTTGGGAACGTACGGAAGTTAATGTAGCCAACTTGTGCCAGAATGCGTTGCACTTCAGTCAGATTGTGTCCATTAACGGTGATCTGGGTCATCTCGCTATTGTAAGAGATAGACATGCCCCCGTCCATCAGGTAAACAGCATGGAAGTCCAGCTTTTCCTTGCAGTTGTTCAAGCATTTGATGACGCGGTCGCTCTCAGTTTTGCCTCGGAGGATGGAAAGGCCGGCCATGTAGCCCTTGAAGTGTTGGCTTAGGGACTTCTCACCGCCTGTAAGAAATATGATATCTATGAGAAAGGACAGAATATCTAGCCACATGAAATGCCACAGGGTCAATACCCAGGGGGATCCGCCAACGAAGATTATCTTGAACTCAGGTTGAGCCATAACTTTTCCATTGTCACATCATGCCCTGGCAAACCTGAACAATTGAAAAGCTGTGGCTCAACCAGAGTTCAGGATAATCTTCGTTGGTGCATACGGCCCTGGGAGTTCCCCAGAAAGGGTTCTAGAGAGATTGGGGTATGTGAAGCGCTTTGAGACTGCATAGCAAGTCGAAAGTGCTAATACATACCTTGCCAGCAGGCACCAACAACCAGTTTGGTGAAGTGGATTCCCTTGGTCTTGTGGAGTGGCCAGTCATCGATGATCTCTGGGTTCCTCTTGGTCTCGATGAACGGGCTGCCATCAATGTAGAGACGGACCTGAAAAATATAAGTTATGACGTCAGCGAAATCACGATCAATGCACAAATTTTCAAGTTTTTCGCAAAATATTATGACTGAGAATTGCACAAATGTGACCTGATCCAGCAAAAGCCAGGCACATGTCGCTTTTAGCTTGGCCGGTTGAGACCAAATGTTTGTCACTTTCAATATTGTCTGTCTATTGTGAAATCTGAAACAGTCTATTTTTTTCATTCTCTCCTGGTGTCATCTTAGTTCGTTGAGGCTCACCTTCTGAGCAACATGCGCCTAGTTTTGCTGTGACGGGTCAGAAATGATCAAGATGGAGTATTTTAAAACCAACTACCTGTGGGAAATCAACGCTGATGGCGTAGTGATGCCACTCATTGTCACAAATCTCAGGAATCTTCCAGCGCCACTCAGCAGGCTTGAAGATGTTGAGATGGCCCTTGCTGTACTCCTGGCGAAGGAGGAAGACCAGGCGGCAGTTGTGGATGAACACGGAATAGTGATGGCGGTTCATCTCTGGAAATAAAAGAACGTCAAGAATAAATACTGTGTTTCATGCATAAGAATGTGAATCACCACAGCCTGAATGTCTGCTTTGTATTTTAATCCAAGAATTTGGCACCCAATGACCTGAAATCATCCACAATTTCAAAAGTGGCAGAAAGACATTCGCACAGTGTGACTGAAGCCTTGTGCACACAGAGCTTAGCACGCGTGCAGTCTTAGCCGCAAGTCGCTTCGAGAGGACGCAACCCCAAGAAATCTCTGTGTGCACCTGTAAGCCGTTAGTGCTTACGTCCCACGGCACAGTCGGAATCGCAAGGATCAACATTTTTTTATATTTGCCGCAGCCATAAACCCCAGCCACAGGATGCAAGGCTGTGCAAAGATCCTTGCACCCTCATGTTCACACAACGGCGCAACGTTTTAGAGGACTGCATGGTTGCAAGGTTTCGCGGATTATGGCTGGGGCTAAGATCGCCCAGGCACTAAGCTCTGTGAGCACATAGCTTAACATCTGATGATCATATGACAAAGAGTTGATGGTAATCTGACTACAGACTCAACCTACCTTCTCCATCAGCATTACACATGATGTGCTCCTTCTCCCCACGTCTGGAATCCTGGGGATTCTGCTCGTGTTTCAACCACGCCATGACGGTGAAGTGTGATCCGAGGGTGTGGTTGATCTTCCCGTCAGGGATCTCTACAGCGTTTGTCTTTCCATCGAAAGCGTAGATCTGGTCGCTCTCATTGCCGTCATCATGGGGGAGGTCCTTGGTCCATGAGGAGAAGAGATCGGGGGTAGGCAACAGGTCCACACTGCCTGCACTTGCTCCTATGCGAAAAGAACTCACTGATAGGGAGATACATCATAATAAACTGGGTACATTTCAAGGCAAGATCTGTGCTACTGGTCAGGTTATTTCTATTTGCTTCAGGATTTTAGGGTTCTGGCCTGGTGTAGTCGGTGCAGAGGACTGAGAAAGAATGGGAAAGAACTTGTCCCATATAGACGATTCTCGAATTCGCAATCTGCGCACTTCCGCCGAAATCTTAACCACAACCTCGATCTGAAACCGGGTGACGTGATTCAGCATGATTCAGCAATGGTCGAGTCTGACACAACGTCTTTGACATCTGACACTGTTGTGGGGTTGTCTGCGTCACGTCATTCAGTTTCAGACCGAGGTTGTGGTTGAGATTTTGGCGGAAGTGCGCAGATCTTTGTCGTTTACGTCAATTTGAGAACGGTCTATTCAGTGATTTTTAGGATCCTTTGGGTTAGGAGAAGGTTGTTAGTAGGCTGTATACTGTGCCGCCAAGAGAGGGGCAGAGGGCTGATGGTTTAGGTACCAAACCCAAATCCTCGGGCAGAACCGGACTGATTTGCAAATATCATCTTTTGAGAACAATCACAGCTTACGGACGTGTCAGAAATAGGAAAGGATTTCACATGATTGGTTCTCAGTTTATGTACACACTCAATGAGGAGGTCGCCTTTTCTCCACGGAAAGATGTCGCTGCGACCGTATCAGGCCTTTTCATTGTCTTGAGGACGTAATCTCCGTGGCAATGTGCGGTGCGAGCATGAAGCCACAACGTCACGGCAGTGTGACGTTGACGTTCCGTACGACGTCACAGTGGAAAAGTGGATACGGTCGCAGCGCCATCAAATGGTAGAAAAAATTAGGCGACCTCCTCATTCC